>OX155907.1:4887779-5487779 GCA_944588485.1 Phosphuga atrata
TTTTTGGTTAAATTTTTAGCGAAATAAATATATTCCGCTCTCACGCACGACCGTTCACGTTCAGACGGCGACTGAGTCTTGTCTGTCTAGTCTTGTCTATCTAGTCTTGTCTGTCTAGTCTTAGTCTTGTCTGTCTTGTCTGTCTAGTCTTGTCTGTCTAGTCTGTCTGTCTAGTCTTGTCTGTTTAGTCTAGTCTGTCTAGTCTTGTCTGTCTAGTCTAGTCTGTCTAGTCTTGTCTGTCTAGTCTTGTCTGTCTAGTCTTGTCTGTCTAGTCTTGTCTGTCTAGTCTTGTCTTGTCTGTCTAGTCTTGTCTGTCTAGTCTTGTCTGTCTAGTCTTGTCTGTAGTCTGTCTGTCTAGTCTTGTCTGTCTAGTCTTGTCTGTCTAGTCTTGTCTGTCTAGTCTTGTCTGTCTAGTCTTGTCTGTCTAGTCTTGTCTGTCTAGTCTTGTCTGTCTAGTCTTGTCTGTCTAGTCTTGTCTGTCTAGTTGTCTGTCTAGTCTTGTCTGTCTAGTCTTGTCTGTCTAGTCTTGTCTGTCTAGTCTTGTCTGTCTAGTCTTGTCTGTCTAGTCTTGTCTGTCTAGTCTTGTCTGTCTAGTCTTGTCTGTCTAGTCTTGTCTGTCTAGTCTTGTCTGTCTAGTCTTGTCTGTCTAGTCTTGTCTGTCTAGTCTTGTCTGTCTAGTCTTGTCTGTCTAGTCTTGTCTGTCTAGTCTTGTCTGTCTAGTCTTGTCTGTCTAGTCTTGTCTGTCTAGTCTTGTCTGTCTAGTCTTGTCTGTCTAGTCTTGTCTGTCTAGTCTTGTCTGTCTAGTCTTGTCTGTCTAGTCTTGTCTGTCTAGTCTTGTCTGTCTAGTCTTGTCTGTCTAGTCTTGTCTGTCTAGTCTTGTCTGTCTAGTCTTGTCTGTCTAGTCTTGTCTGTCTAGTCTTGTCTGTTAGTCTTGTCTGTCTAGTCTTGTCTGTCTAGTCTTGTCTGTCTAGTCTTGTCTGTCTAGTCTTGTCTGTCTAGTCTTGTCTGTCTAGTCTTGTCTGTCTAGTCTTGTCTGTCTAGTCTTGTCTGTCTAGTCTGTCTGTCTAGTCTTGTCTGTCTAGTCTTGTCTGTCTAGTCTTGTCTGTCTAGTCTTGTCTGTCTAGTCTTGTCTGTCTAGTCTTGTCTGTCTAGTCTTGTCTGTCTAGTCTTGTCTGTCTAGTCTTGTCTGTCTAGTCTTGTCTGTCTAGTCTTGTCTGTCTAGTCTTGTCTGTCTAGTCTTGTCTGTCTAGTCTTGTCTGTCTAGTCTTGTCTGTCTAGTCTTTGTCTGTCTAGTCTTGTCTGTCTAGTCTTGTCTGTCTAGTCTTGTCTGTCTAGTCTTGTCTGTCTAGTCTTGTCTGTCTAGTCTTGTCTGTCTAGTCTTGTCTGTCTAGTCTTGTCTGTCTAGTCTTGTCTGTCTAGTCTTGTCTGTCTAGTCTTGTCTGTCTAGTCTTGTCTGTCTAGTCTTGTCTGTCTAGTCTTGTCTGTCTAGTCTTGTCTGTCTAGTCTTGTCTGTCTAGTCTTGTCTGTCTAGTCTTGTCTGTCTAGTCTTGTCTGTCTAGTCTTGTCTGTCTAGTCTTGTCTGTCTAGTCTTGTCTGTCTAGTCTTGTCTGTCTAGTCTTGTCTGTCTAGTCTTGTCTGTCTAGTCTTGTCTGTCTAGTCTTGTCTGTCTAGTCTTGTCTGTCTAGTCTTGTCTGTCTAGTCTTGTCTGTCTAGTCTTGTCTGTCTAGTCTTGTCTGTCTAGTATGAACATCTTGCATGAACAAAACAATGTGGGAAATACAATAGCCCAATGGGCCGCAGTGTTTTAAGGGCTAACCCCCCTGGACCCACATTGGTTAGAGAGAGAAAAAAAAAAAAGGCTCCACTTCCTTCCTGATCATACTCGATCAAATATTCAGAAATTCTGAACTCTCAAGATAGTTTCCCTTTACACGGGTGGTACTTGATCTTAGCTCGGGTCATTTTTGTGAATTTTTGGTTAAATTTTTAGCGAAATAAATATATTCCGCTCTCACGCACGACCGTTCACGTTCAGACGGCGACTGAGTCTTGTCTGTCTAGTCTTGTCTATCTAGTCTTGTCTGTCTAGTCTTGTCTGTCTAGTCTTGTCTGCTCTAGTCTTGTCTGTCTAGTCTTGTCTGTCTAGTCTTGTCTGTTTAGTCTAGTCTGTCTAGTCTTGTCTGTCTAGTCAAGTCTGTCTAGTCTTGTCTATCTAGTCTTGTCTGTCTAGTCTTGTCTGTCTAGTCTTGTCTGTCTAGTCTTGTCTGTCTAGTCTTGTCTGTCTAGTCTTGTCTGTTTAGTCTAGTCTGTCTAGTCTTGTCTGTCTAGTCAAGTCTGTCTAGTCTTGTCTGTCTAGTCTTGTCTGTCTAGTCTTGTCTGTCTAGTCTTGTCTGTCTAGTCTTGTCTTCTGTCTCTAGTCTTGTCTGTCTAGTCTTCTTGTCTGTCTAGTCTTGTCTGTCTAGTCTTGTCTGTCTAGTCTTGTCTGTCTAGTCTTGTCTGTCTAGTCTTGTCTGTCTAGTCTTGTCTGTCTAGTCTTGTCTGTCTAGTCTTGTCTGTCTAGTCTTGTCTGTCTAGTCTTGTCTGTCTAGTCTTGTCTGTCTAGTCTTGTCTGTCTAGTCTTGTCTGTCTAGTCTTGTCTGTCTAGTCTTGTCTGTCTAGTCTTGTCTGTCTAGTCTTGTCTGTCTAGTCTTGTCTGTCTAGTCTTGTCTGTCTAGTCTTGTCTGTCTAGTCTTGTCTGTCTAGTCTTGTCTGTCTAGTCTTGTCTGTCTAGTCTTGTCTGTCTAGTCTTGTCTGTCTAGTCTTGTCTGTCTAGTCTTGTCTGTCTAGTCTTGTCTGTCTAGTCTTGTCTGTCTAGTCTTGTCTGTCTAGTCTTGTCTGTCTAGTCTTGTCTGTCTAGTCTTGTCTGTCTAGTCTTGTCTGTCTAGTCTTGTCTGTCTAGTCTTGTCTGTCTAGTCTTGTCTGTCTAGTCTTGTCTGTCTAGTCTTGTCTGTCTAGTCTTGTCTGTCTAGTCTTGTCTGTCTAGTCTTGTCTGTCTAGTCTTGTCTGTCTAGTCTTGTCTGTCTAGTCTTGTCTGTCTAGTCTGTCTGCTAGTCTGTCTAGCTTGTCTGTCTAGTCTTGTCTGTCTAGTCTTGTCTGTCTAGTCTTGTCTGTCTAGTCTTGTCTGTCTAGTCTTGTCTGTCTAGTCTTGTCTGTCTAGTCTTGTCTGTCTAGTCTTGTCTGTCTAGTCTTGTCTGTCTAGTCTTGTCTGTCTAGTCTTGTCTGTCTAGTCTTGTCTGTCTAGTCTTGTCTGTCTAGTCTTGTCTGTCTAGTCTTGTCTGTCTAGTCTTGTCTGTCTAGTCTTGTCCTGTCTAGTCTTGTCTGTCTAGTCTTGTCTGTCTAGTCTTGTCTGTCTAGTCTTGTCTGTCTAGTCTTGTCTGTCTAGTCTTGTCTGTCTAGTCTTGTCTGTCTAGTCTTGTCTGTCTAGTCTTGTCTGTCTAGTCTTGTCTGTCTAGTCTTGTCTGTCTAGTCTTGTCTGTCTAGTCTTGTCTGTCTAGTCTTGTCTGTCTAGTCTTGTCTGTCTAGTCTTGTCTGTCTAGTCTTGTCTGTCTAGTCTTGTCTGTCTAGTCTTGTCTGTCTAGTCTTGTCTGTCTAGTCTTGTCTGTCTAGTCTTGTCTGTCTAGTCTGTCTGTCTAGTCTTGTCTGTCTAGTCTTGTCCTGTCTAGTCTTGTCTGTCTAGTCTTGTCTGTCTAGTCTTGTCTGTCTAGTCTTGTCTGTCTAGTCTTGTCTGTCTAGTCTTGTCTGTCTAGTCTTGTCTGTCTAGTCTTGTCTGTCTAGTCTTGTCTGTCTAGTCTTGTCTGTCTAGTCTTGTCTGTCTAGTCTTGTCTGTCTAGTCTTGTCTGTCTAGTCTTGTCTGTCTAGTCTTGTCTGTCTAGTCTTGTCTGTCTAGTCTTGTCTGTCTAGTCTTGTCTGTCTAGTCTTGTCTGTCTAGTATGAACATCTTGCATGAACAAAACAATGTGGGGAAATACAATAGCCCAATGGGCCGCAGTGTTTTAAGGGCTAACCCCCCTGGACCCACATTGGTTAGAGAGAGAAAAAAAAAAAGGCTCCACTTCCTTCCTGATCATACTCGATCAAATATTCAGAAATTCTGAACTCTCAAGATAGTTTCCCTTTACACGGGTGGTACTTGATCTTAGCTCTCGGGTCATTTTTGTGAATTTTTGGTTAAATTTTTAGCGAAATAAATATATTCCGCTCTCACGCACGACCGTTCACGTTCAGACGGCGACTGAGTCTTGTCTGTCTAGTCTTGTCTATCTAGTCTTGTCTGTCTAGTCTTGTCTGTCTAGTCTTGTCTGTCTAGTCTTGTCTGTCTAGTCTTGTCTGTCTAGTCTTGTCTGTTTAGTCTAGTCTGTCTAGTCTTGTCTGTCTAGTCAAGTCTGTCTAGTCTTGTCTGTCTAGTCTTGTCTGTCTAGTCTTGTCTGTCTAGTCTTGTCTGTCTAGTCTTGTCTGTCTAGTCTTGTCTGTCTAGTCTTGTCTGTCTAGTCTTGTCTGTCTAGTCTTGTCTGTCTAGTCTTGTCTGTCTAGTCTTGTCTGTCTAGTCATGTCTGTCTAGTCTTGTCTGTCTAGTCTTGTCTGTCTAGTCTTGTCTGTCTAGTCTTGTCTGTCTAGTCTTGTCTGTCTAGTCTTGTCTGTCTAGTCTTGTCTGTCTAGTCTTGTCTGTCTAGTCTTGTCTGTCTAGTCTTGTCTGTCTAGTCTTGTCTAGTCTTGTCTGTCTAGTCTTGTCTGTCTAGTCTTGTCTGTCTAGTCTTGTCTGTCTAGTCTTGTCTGTCCTAGTCTTGTCTGTCTAGTCTTGTCTGTCTAGTCTTGTCTGTCTAGTCTTGTCTGTCTAGTCTTGTCTGTCTAGTCTTGTCTGTCTAGTCTTGTCTGTCTAGTCTTGTCTGTCTAGTCTTGTCTGTCTAGTCTTGTCTGTCTAGTCTTGTCTGTCTAGTCTGTCTAGTCTTGTCTGTCTAGTCTTGTCTGTCTAGTCTTGTCTGTCTAGTCTGTCTAGTCTTGTCTGTCTAGTCTTGTCTGTCTAGTCTTGTCTGTCTAGTCTTGTCTGTCTAGTCTTGTCTAGTCTTGTCTGTCTAGTCTTGTCTGTCTAGTCTTGTCTGTCTAGTCTTGTCTGTCTAGTCTTGTCTGTCTAGTCTTGTCTGTCTAGTCTTGTCTGTCTAGTCTTGTCTGTCTAGTCTTGTCTGTATAGTCTTGTCTGTCTAGTCTTGTCTGTCTAGTCTTGTCTGTCTAGTCTTGTCTGTCTAGTCTTGTCTGTCTAGTCTTGTCTGTCTAGTCTTGTCTGTCTAGTCTTGTCTGTCTAGTCTTGTCTGTCTAGTCTTGTCTGTCTAGTCTTGTCTGTCTAGTCTTGTCTGTCTAGTCTTGTCTGTCTAGTCTTGTCTGTCTAGTCTTGTCTGTCTAGTCTTGTCTGTCTAGTCTTGTCTGTCTAGTCTTGTCTGTCTAGTCTTGTCTGTCTAGTCTTGTCTGTCTAGTCTTGTCTGTCTAGTCTTGTCTGTCTAGTCTTGTCTGTCTAGTCTTGTCTGTCTAGTCTTGTCTGTCTAGTCTTGTCTGTCTAGTCTTGTCTGTCTAGTCTTGTCTGTCTAGTCTTGTCTGTCTAGTATTGTCTGTCTAGTCTTGTCTGACTAGTCTTTGTCTGTCTAGTCTTGTCTGTCTAGTCTTGTCTGTCTAGTCTTGTCTGTCTAGTCTTGTCTGTCTAGTCTTGTCTGTCTAGTCTTGTCTGTCTAGTCTTGTCTGTCTAGTCTTGTCTGTCTAGTCTTGTCTGTCTAGTCTTGTCTGTCTAGTCTTGTCTGTCTAGTCTTGTCTGTCTAGTCTTGTCTGTCTAGTCTTGTCTGTCTAGTCTTGTCTGTCTAGTCTTGTCTGTCTAGTCTTGTCTGTCTAGTCTTGTCTGTCTAGTCTTGTCTGTCTAGTCTTGTCTGTCTAGTCTTGTCTGTCTAGTCTTGTCTGTCTAGTCTTGTCTGTCTAGTCTTGTCTGTCTAGTCTTGTCTGTCTAGTCTTGTCTGTCTAGTCTTGTCTGTCTAGTCTTGTCTGTCTAGTCTTGTCTGTCTAGTCTTGTCTGTCTAGTCTTGTCTGTCTAGTCTTGTCTGTCTAGTCTTGTCTGTCTAGTCTTGTCTGTCTAGTCTTGTCTGTCTAGTCTTGTCTGTCTAGTCTTGTCTGTCTAGTCTTGTCTGTCTAGTCTTGTCTGTCTAGTCTTGTCTGTCTAGTCTTGTCTGTCTAGTCTTGTCTGTCTAGTCTTGTCTGTCTAGTCTTGCCTGTCTAGTCTTGTCTGTCTAGTCTTGTCTGTCTAGTCTTGTCTGTCTAGTCTTGTCTGTCTAGTCTTGTCTGTCTAGTCTTGTCTGTCTAGTCTTGTCTGTCTAGTCTTGTCTGTCTAGTCTTGTCTGTCTAGTCTTGTCTGTCTAGTCTTGTCTGTCTAGTCTTGTCTGTCTAGTCTTGTCTGTCTAGTCTTGTCTGTCTAGTCTTGTCTGTCTAGTCTTGTCTGTCTAGTCTTGTCTGTCTAGTCTTGTCTGTCTAGTCTTGTCTGTCTAGTCTTGTCTGTCTAGTCTTGTCTGTCTAGTCTTGTCTGTCTAGTCTTGTCTGTCTAGTCTTGTCTGTCTAGTCTTGTCTGTCTAGTCTTGTCTGTCTAGTCTTGTCTGTCTAGTCTTGTCTGTCTAGTCTTGTCTGTCTAGTCTTGTCTGTCTAGTCTTGTCTGTCTAGTCTTGTCTGTCTAGTCTTGTCTGTCTAGTCTTGTCTGTCTAGTCTTGTCTGTCTAGTCTTGTCTGTCTAGTCTTGTCTGTCTAGTCTTGTCTGTCTAGTCTTGTCTGTCTAGTCTTGTCTGTCTAGTCTTGTCTGTCTAGTCTTGTCTGTCTAGTCTTGTCTGTCTAGTCTTGTCTGTCTAGTCTTGTCTGTCTAGTCTTGTCTGTCTAGTCTTGTCTGTCTAGTCTTTTTTGTCTAGTCTGTCTAGTCTTGTCTGTCTAGTCTTGTCTGTCTAGTCTTGTCTGTCTAGTCTTGTCTGTCTAGTCTTGTCTGTCTAGTCTTGTCTGTCTAGTCTTGTCTGTCTAGTCTTGTCTGTCTAGTCTTGTCTGTCTAGTCTTGTCTGTCTAGTCTTGTCTGTCTAGTCTTGTCTGTCTAGTCTTGTCTGTCTAGTCTTGTCTGTCTAGTCTTGTCTGTCTAGTCTTGTCTGTCTAGTCTTGTCTGTCTAGTCTTGTCTGTCTAGTCTTGTCTGTCTAGTCTTGTCTGTCTAGTCTTGTCTGTCTAGTCTTGTCTGTCTAGTCTTGTCTGTCTAGTCTTGTCTGTCTAGTCTTGTCTGTCTAGTCTTGTCTGTCTAGTCTTGTCTGTCTAGTCTTGTCTGTCTAGTCTTGTCTGTCTAGTCTTGTCTGTCTAGTCTTGTCTGTCTAGTCTTGTCTGTCTAGTCTTGTCTGTCTAGTCTTGTCTGTCTAGTCTTGTCTGTCTAGTCTTGTCTGTCTAGTCTTGTCTGTCTAGTCTTGTCTGTCTAGTCTTGTCTGTCTAGTCTTGTCTGTCTAGTCTTGTCTGTCTAGTCTTGTCTGTCTAGTCTTGTCTGTCTAGTCTTGTCTGTCTAGTCTTGTCTGTCTAGTCTTGTCTGTCTAGTCTTGTCTGTCTCTAGTCTTGTCTGTCTAGTCTTGTCTGTCTAGTCTTGTCTGTCTAGTCTTGTCTGTCTAGTCTTGTCTGTCTAGTCTTGTCTGTCTAGTCTTGTCTGTCTAGTCTTGTCTGTCTAGTCTTGTCTGTCTAGTCTTGTCTGTCTAGTCTTGTCTGTCTAGTCTTGTCTGTCTAGTCTTGTCTGTCTAGTCTTGTCTGTCTAGTCTTGTCTGTCTAGTCTTGTCTGTCTAGTCTTGTCTGTCTAGTCTTGTCTGTCTAGTCTTGTCTGTCTAGTCTTGTCTGTCTAGTCTTGTCTGTCTAGTCTTGTCTGTCTAGTCTTGTCTGTCTAGTCTTGTCTGTCTAGTCTTGTCTGTCTAGTCTTGTCTGTCTAGTCTTGTCTGTCTAGTCTTGTCTGTCTAGTCTTGTCTGTCTAGTCTTGTCTGTCTAGTCTTGTCTGTCTAGTCTTGTCTGTCTAGTCTTGTCTGTCTAGTCTTGTCTGTCTAGTCTTGTCTGTCTAGTCTTGTCTGTCTAGTCTTGTCTGTCTAGTCTTGTCTGTCTAGTCTTGTCTGTCTAGTCTTGTCTGTCTAGTCTTGTCTGTCTAGTCTTGTCTGTCTAGTCTTGTCTGTCTAGTCTTGTCTGTCTAGTCTTGTCTGTCTAGTCTTGTCTGTCTAGTCTTGTCTGTCTAGTCTTGTCTGTCTAGTCTTGTCTGTCTAGTCTTGTCTGTCTAGTCTTGTCTGTCTAGTCTTGTCTGTCTAGTCTTGTCTGTCTAGTCTTGTCTGTCTAGTCTTGTCTGTCTAGTCTTGTCTGTCTAGTCTTGTCTGTCTAGTCTTGTCTGTCTAGTCTTGTCTGTCTAGTCTTGTCTGTCTAGTCTTGTCTGTCTAGTCTTGTCTGTCTAGTCTTGTCTGTCTAGTCTTGTCTGTCTAGTCTTGTCTGTCTAGTCTTGTCTGTCTAGTCTTGTCTGTCTAGTCTTGTCTGTCTAGTCTTGTCTGTCTAGTCTTGTCTGTCTAGTCTTGTCTGTCTAGTCTTGTCTGTCTAGTCTTGTCTGTCTAGTCTTGTCTGTCTAGTCTTGTCTGTCTAGTCTTGTCTGTCTAGTCTTGTCTGTCTAGTTTTGTCTGTCTAGTCTTGTCTGTCTAGTCTTGTCTGTCTAGTCTTGTCTCTCTAGTCTTGTTTGTCTAGTCTTGCATGTCTAGTCTTGCATGTCTAGTCTTGTCTGTCTAGTCTTGTCTATCTGTCCGAGCAGTCTTGTCTGTCTAGTCTCCCACTATACCCGCCATGGGCTCGAGCAAACCATATCCAAGAGATATTGCTCTTATTATAAGTCATTATTTACATGTGTAATTATCATCAATAATCATTAAATATGAACTTAGTAATATGCTTGTACATATTACTGAGCCAACTAGTGGTATGCCGGCTGAGTAGGTGCAATATTTACCAAATATAACGTATAAATCACACTTCAGTCTGCAATGAAGCATTGATGGGAAGTAATGTCCCATTACTGTATCAACCTACTGGGACATCTATATATAAGCGCTTCCAACGTATTAGCACTAATCATTGCTTAAGAATTAATTTACGAAAATTTGTAATCCATATAATGGTTTTTTAAATACACGGAAAAAAGTACACTCTAAAAATTACAGTTTAAATAGTAGCAGCGGCCTTACGAATGCAAATTTGTAGAGATTGCAGTCGCATACTGTGATTTTTAAAACTTATTTACTAATAATACCGGAAACTGCAATAAAAAAAGCAATTGCGACTTTTTACAGTTTCAAATTCGTAAGGCCGATGCTACTATTTAAACTGTAATTTTTAGAGTGTACTTTTTTCCGTGTAGGATTTTTAGTGTTTGGAAATTAAATTATCAAAATGGAAAAAATAACCTAAATGAAAAGTGTAAAATTGCCAAACTGCAACAAATTAATAAACAAACCTAAACCTTATATTTGTTAAATTTTTAAGTAAGGTGTGGAAGTGAAGAGGTGGTAGGAAATATTGGATGAGTGAAGAAAATAGGAAGCGTAAAGAATATAGGAAGTGTAGATTATGTGGGACGGGAGAGGATAGAAGAGATAATACACATTGGATGGAAGAATATACAAGGAATGAATGGAAGGAACATGAGAAAAGGGTTGGAATTGTTAAGGAGGGTGAAAAAGTGGAAAGAGCAAATAGGTACCAAGGAAGAACCTATTCCGGTAATATGTAATTTGTAATATATGATATATAGTATTCTAATGTATTTATTTAAAATGTTTTGTATATATGCCAACAAAACATCATAAAATGAAATTTAAAAAAAATCTTTAAGTAAATAGACAATTATATTTAACTGACCGAGCTAAATATAGAAACATCTTGCATAAAAACTGATTTAGTAATCTACAATCTGTATAATCAGATTACGGAAATTAATTTATTTTTAAATTCCAAATGTGTTTATAGTGAAACATGAGAACAAAAAGATAAAGTATGTAATAATCGTACAATCTGTTATTATAACATTGGCATTGGTCAGCAAAATATTTGCTTATCGATTCATGAAACAAAATCAAGAAAGAGTTTATGTAATAATATTTTGTTTATTTATGTTGTTATTTAGACAGACAAGAATCTGGATAAAAAATAGTTATTTGAAGAGGCAACGCATTTAAATAAATGCTAGATTTCTTACATGCTCCAGACAGCGTCCATAAATCAAAAACAAATTTCAATTTGTGGATGCAAATAGATAATAAAGAAAGTGTTTAAGCCAAACATGTTTCAGACAGTATTGTACAAAATCATTTGAAACACAAATCAAAATTTATAATATATTCTTCTTCATATGGAAGATAAAATTGTAAATCAAATTGTAATTTTGTATGTAAAATTGTAAGTTAAAATTCATATTTAAATACGATAGAAAGAAAATAAATAAATTACAAATTTTTTAATACAAAGTTTTTTTAAAGATACAAGATTCAGAATGCAAGTTAAAATTGTTATCAATATTGAAGAAATTACAAATTCAATGTATTTTTAAATATGAAAAATTAAGTCGAAAGGTAAAAACAGAAGAATGATAAAATATTTACATTTTTTAACTACACAAAGTGTTAAGTAATAGTATATTACGTAACGAGAGTTGTAAGAAGCATATTACGTACGAGCGGAACAGTTAAATCGCGGAACAGTTAAATAATAATTCCGCGAGTACGTAATTGCCTAACAACTCGAGTTATGTACTATACTTTATCTACGACCACACTAATTTGTTTCTGTTTATTTAAATATCATTATTTAAAATTATAATATACTAACAGTTGTATTTTCATATATAACTGTTACTCGACATTATTTAACTTGAAAGAAATGAAAAGAAATATATTCTTAATTAACATACCTTATTATTTAGAACTTATTTGAGTTAAACTGCAATAAGATTTGTCATAGATATAGGCAACCCAATGTACGCATTGTCAATTTCCGTTAGTTTCAATTGTGTCACGTGGGGCGCTGAACGTATGAGCACCTAGTAGCAGCTCTCAACCAATCAACGAATCGTAAACCAAACGCACGTGTGTGTTATCAATCATAACTTATCATTAATCGCGGACTGTTATATACGTGTGTGTTATGATGTATTTACATAATCCACGAACTACAATAGTAGTCGTAGATAAAAGCATTTTAATAAAAAAATAGTACTGATTGTGAAATATTTGACAGACCAATAAATATCACACGATAAACGGTAAAACTAGTGATTGGTCAATTACTATTCTGAGGTTAGAGTAACTATGTAACAGTTAGTGGCAGTAAGTTTTAACTTATAAATAAGAGCATAGGAATCTAAGCATAATGGTTTTGGTTAACATGTGGATTTATATTTATATCCTAAGAATTTATAAAAGACAAGACTAGACATATAAGACTAGAGATACAAGAATAGACAGACAAGAGTAGTCAGACAAAAGTAGACAGAGAAGACTTAAAGTGGCTCGAGGTACGCTCTCACTAAACCCCTTATTCCACCTTGGCTTTTAGTATGCACCACCCCGGTATAACATATTTTGCATTCATTCAGGGTAAGCAGGACGGTTAGTGAAAACCGCCCTAGTTATTGTCTCCCCGACCAGGATTCGAACCCGGGTCTCCCGCATTGATAGGCGGGTATGTTGTCAACTACACCACCGAGGAGAGACGAGACAAGACTAGAGAGATAGGACTAGACAGACAAGACTAGACAAACAGTACTAGACAGGCAAGAGTAGACAGACATGTCTAGACGTACAAGACTAGTGACACAAGACAAGACAGACAAGACTAGACAGACAAGGCTAGACAGACAAGACTAGACATACAAGACTAGACAGACAAGATTGGACAGAGAAGACAAGACTGGACAGACAAGACTAGACAGACAAAACTAGGCAGACAAGCCTAGACAGACAAGACTAGACAGACAAGACTAATTCATTCTTGTAAAAATATATAGGGCGTACGTGATTTATGTATATGTAGATTATAAAGAAAAATTAGACGAAATATAATATATACAGGATGTTACGGGACTTGAGTATGTCGCATGTCGGTTATAAACCAGGAAAATTTAGACATAATATATACCCTGTATATATTATGTATATAGAGCGTACGTGATGAAATGCATAACGAATATAAACAGAAAATTCAGAATAAACAGCTTGGTGCCAACACATACTTTTTAACCTTCGGACCTAACCGAGGAGGACCTAACTGTATGCAACCCATATGCTTCTGGAGCCTGACAATACCACCACGACAACATTAGTGTATTTTGATAAGTTTCTAATAGTAAATTCGCATTTTTCTTGTAATTCAACTACATATTTACGGTTTTCATTTTTGCCTTTACATGTGCTGTAAGACACCGCTTCTTGGCAAATTTCATGATTCTAGGTCAACGGGAAGTACCCTATAGGTTTTGATTCCCTTGTGAAATCGCAAAATATGCGACATAAGCGGTCATATCTTTTGATCGCATTGACTTACAAGTTTGATTTTTTCACAACTGTAAGAGACCGCAGACCCGAGTATTTGATATAAATTTCAACCTGTTACCTCTAGGTGTTCCTGAGAAAAATGGTCTTGACAGACAGACAGACGGACAGACAGACAGACAGACGGACAGACAGACGGACAACAAAGTGGAGTTCAAACAATCCTATAAGGGTTCCGTTTTCGGTACGGAACCCTAAAAAGAAATCGAACAAATAAATGTGAGAATCAAGGCGGATTTTGATAAAGAAAATTGATCAAGTAACTGAAGTGATACTATAATTAACCAAGAAAAGCAAATTGTTATTACAACTTATTTCTAATGTCGAAAATGCTGGTTTTATCAAAAACCTGCCGTCCATGTCCACGTCGATAAAACAAATCTATCAACTAACTGAAGTGATACTAGAATTAACCGAGAAAAACAAATTGTTATTACAACGTATTTGAATGTCGAAAATGCTGGTTTTATCAAAAACCAGCAGTCCACGTCCACATCGAACGAACAAGATATTTGGTGTCCAACTTATTTCGTTTTTTGATAAATGCAGTTTAGAATCAGGACACTCTTAACACTTGTCGCCCGTTATTTCCATCCGCAAATTGAAATCTGTTTTATTAATATTGTCGGGTGCATGTAAGAAATCTAGTATCTATTTTGAGTTTCCCGTTATATAAGTATTTTTAATCCAGTTCTTTTCAACTGGACAAATTGCAACTGCAAATAAACATATTTTTTAAGTCTTTACTTACCTAATATTATTACACTTCGTGCCGTTTAAAAATGTAAATATTTTTATCTACGACCACTATTGTAAATGCCCATTATCGTACAGTTCATGGACTATGTAAATACATCATAACACACGTATGTAACAGTCCGCGATTAATGATAAGTTATGATTGATAACACACACGTGCGTTTGGTTTACGATTCGTTGAGAGCTGCTATTACGTGCTCATACGTTCAGCGCGCCCCGTGCCATAATTCAAACTAACGGAAATTGACATTGCGTACATTGGGTTGCCTATATCTATGAACACTCTTATTCCAGTTTAACCCAAATAAGTACTAAATAATAAGGTATGTAACCATTAATGATGTATTTATTTTTATTTATATCAAGTTAAATAATGTCGAGTAACAGTTATATATGAAAATAAAACTGATTGTTTATTAAAAATGTTAAATAATGATAATTAAATATACATAATCTAATAAGAAATAAATTTCTTACATCAAACATATTTTTCTTATTAAACAGAAACAAATTAGTGTGATCGTAGATAAAGTATAATATCTGGCAAATTTCTTACTCGCCTAATTATGCAACTGTTCTGTTTGTACGTAATATGCTTCTTACAAATCTCGTTTCGTAATATACTATTAATAACACCAATAATAATAATAACAACAATAATATACACCAATTTTGGTAATCAATGCAATTTTTTTAGGAGTTTCATAATAAGAGAAACAAATTATAGATCAATTAGATCGTCTGCACAATTTCTTTTCAGAACATATCAAAAATTGCTAATCCAATTTTGGAAGTCAATGCATTTTTGTTGGAGATTCAAAATATGAGATACGAATCATTAATCAATTAGAACATCTGCAGAATTTCTTACTAGAAAATAGCAAAAATTGCTACATCAATTTTGGAAATCAATGCATTTTTTAGGAGATTCATATTATGAGATACAAATTATTAATCAATTAGAACTTCTGCAGAATGTCTTTCGAGAAAAGAGCAATAATTCCTTCTCCAATTTTGGAAATCCATGCATTTTTATAGTTTTACATATTTGTGTTACATCTGCAGAATTTCTTACCAGAAAATATCAAAAATTGCTACAGCAATTTTGGAAATCAATGCATTTTTCTAGGAGATTCAAAATATGAGAAATAAATTTTAATCAACTAGAACATTTGGTAGGAGACATTTTTTTAGGATATTCAAAACATTCAATCAATGAGATGCAAATTATTAATCAATTAGAATATCTGGCAAATTTCTTTACAGAAAATAGCAATAATTGCTCTCCAATTTTGGAAATGAATGCAATTTTTTATGGGATTCAATATAAGAGATACAAATAATTAATCAATTAGATCATATGCACAATTTCTTTACAAAAAATATCAAAAAGTGCTACTCCAATTTTGAAAGCCAATGCATTTTTTTAGGAGATTCATAATATGAGATACAAATTATTAATCAATCAGAACTTCTGCAGAATGTCTTTCCAGAAAATAGCAAAAATTCCTTCTCCAATTTTGGAAATCCATGCATTTTTATAGTTTTACATATTTGTGTTACATCTGCATAATTTCTTTCCAAAAAATTGCAAAAGTTGTTACTCCAATTTTGGAAGTCAATGCAGTTTTGTTGGAGATTAAAAATATTAGATACAAATTATTAATCAATTAGAACATCTGCACAATTTCTTTCCAGAGAATTGCAAAAATGGCTACACCAATTTGGGAAATCAATGCAATTTTTTAGGAGATTCAAAATAAGAGATACAAATTATTAATCAATTAGAACTTCTGAGGAATATCTTTCCAGAAAATAGCAAACATTCCTTCTCCAATTTTGGAAATCCATGCATTTTTATAGTTTTACATATTTGTGTTACATCTATACAATTTCTTCCCAGAAAATAGCAAAAATTGCTACACCAATCTTGGAAATCAATGCATTTTCTAGGAGATTTAAAATATGAGATACAAATTTTTAATCAACTAGAACATCTGCACAATTTCTGCTCAGAAAATAGCAAAAATTGCTAATTCAAGTTTGGAAATCAATACATTTTTGTAGCAGATTCAAATCATTCAATCAATGAGATACAAATTATTAATCAATTAGAATATCTGGCAAATTTCTTTACAGAAAATAGCAATAATTGCTTCTCAAATTATTCACAGCTATGTAAATTTCTAGATTTATCACGACTCGAGTTTCGACTGTTAAACATCAGTTTCAAGTTGAAAATGACCTTTAACTCGACTTGAGTTTCGACTGTTAAAGGTCAGTTTCAAGTTGAAAATGTCCTTTAACAGTTGAAACTCGAGTTGTCATAAATGTATAAATTTATATAACTATGAATAATAAGTTATATAACATTTTTACAAATCACAAGAGTGGTTAAAACATAGTGAATATTTCAATTCAAAGTTACATATTTGTATTTTCTATGAGAAAAACATTGAGATTGAAAACGTGAGTTTAAAAACCTACAATTACAAAAATTGCTAAAATTACTAAAATAATATCTATCTCTTGTATATATCTGTATATCTTTCTTGTATAGATTTCTTGTATGTGTTCAAAATGTGAATTTAAAGAGCAACAATAAAGCAAGTTTTCAGTTTGTTTTTGTAAATAAATAAGTGTCATTATTATATTTGTATAGATCAGTAAAATTATTTGTCTGTTTACCTAGAAGGAACAAGATGAGACTAATAACAAGTTTATTTTATGTTTTGCTTTTCCAAATAAGGAATGAAACACTGAATTAGATCATCTGTACAATTTCGTTTCAGAAAATATCAAAAATAGCTACTCCAATTTTGAAAGTCTTTTGATGCATTTTCTTTTGGAGATTCATAGTATTACCTATTTATACTATGAGATACAAATTATTAATCAATTAGAACATCTGCAGAATGTCTTTCCTGAAAATAGCAATAATTCCTTCTCCAATTTTGGAAATGCATGCATTTTTGTAGTTTTACATATTTGTGTTACATCTACACAATTTTTTCTAACAAATCTTTAATCAACTTGAATCAATTGAATATCTGCACAATTTCTTCTCAGAAAATTGCTAATTCAAATTTGGAAAGCAATACATTTGTGTAGGCTATTCAAATATAAGATACAAATTATTAATCAAGTAGAATATCTCGCAAATTTCTTTACAGAAAATAACAATAATTGCTCTCCAATTTTGGAAATCAATGCATTTTTTTATGAGATTCAAAATAAGAGATACAAATTATTAATCAATTAGACATCTGCAGAATGTCTTTCGAGACAATAGCAATAATTCCTTCTTCAATTTTGGAAAATCTATGCATTTTTGTAAATTTACATATTTGTGTTACATCTGCACAATATCTTTCCAGAAAATAGGAAAAATTGCTACACCAATTTAGGAAATCAATGCATTTTTCTAGGAGATTCAAAATATGAGATACAAGTTTTTAATCAACTAGAACATCTGCACAATTCCTTTTTAGAAAATAGCAAAAATTGCTAATTCAAATTTAGAAATCAATGCAATTTTGTATGAGATTTAAAATAAGAGATACAAATTATTAATCAATTAGATCATCTGCACAATTTGTTTTCAAAAAATATCAAAAATTGCTACTCCAATTTTGAAAGTCAATGCATTTTTTTGGAGATTCATAATATGAGATACAAATTATAAATTAATTAGAACATCTGCAGAATGTCTTTCGAGAAAATAGCAATAATTCCTTCTTTAATTTTGGAAAATCCATGCATTTTTGTAGTTTTACATATTTGTGTTACATCTGGACAATTTCTTTAAAGAAAATAGCAAAAATTGCTATTGCACACCAATTTTGGAAATCAATACATTTTTCTAGGAGATTCAAAATATGAGATACAAATCTTGGATCAACTGGAACATCTGCACAATTTCTTAGCAAAAATTGCTAATTCAAATATGGAAATCAATACAGTTTTGTAGGAGATTCAAAATATGAAATACAATTTATTAATCAATTAGAATATCTGGCAAATTTCTTTACAGAAAATAGCAATAATTGCTTGTAAAATTTTGGAAATCAATGCATTTTTGTAGTTTTACCTATTTGTGAATAGTATGGTTGCGACTGTTACTACGTGGAAATTCATACTTACATTGAATTGAAAAATTCAACCTGTTTTAGCCACACTTACCTATAACATGTAAAAATGTTATATTACAAGTTGAAAATGACCTTTAACTCGACTCGAGTTTCGACTGTTAAAGGTCAGTTTCAAGTTGAAAATGACCTTAAACTAGACTCGAGTTTCGACTGTTAAAGGTCAGTTTCATGTTGAAAATGTCCTTTAACAGTCGAAACTCGAGTTATGATAAATGTATGTATCTTATATAACTGAATAATAAGTTATATAACATTTTTACAAATTACAAGTGTGGTTAAAACAGTGAATATTTCATTTCAATGTTACATATTTGTATTTTCTATGAGAAAAAAGAAAAACGTGAGTTTAAAAACCTACAATTACAAAAATTGCAAAAATTACTAAAATAATATCTATCTCTTGTATATACCTATATATCTTACTTGTAAACATTTCTTGTATGTCTTCAAAATGTGAATTTAAGGAGCAACAAGAAAGTAAGTTTTCAGTTTGTTTTTGTAAATAAATAAGTGTGATTATTATATTTGTATAGGTCAGTAAAATTATTTGTCTATTTGCCTAGAAGGAACAAGTAAAAGATGAGACTAATAACAAGTTTATTTTATGTTTTGCTTTTCCAAATAAGGAATGAAACACTGAATTAGATCATCTGCACAATTTCTTTTCAGAAAATATCAAAAATTGCTACTCCAATTTTGAAAGTCAATGCATTTTCTTTTGGAAATTCATACTATGAGATACAAATTATTTACATCTGCAGAATGTCTTTCCTGAAAATAGCAATAATTCCTTCTCCAATTTTGGAAATGCATGCATTTTTGTAATTGTACATATTTGTGTTACATCTGCACAATTTCTTCTAACAAATCTTTAATCAACTTGAATATCTGCACAATTTCTTTTGAGAAAATTGCTAATTCAAATTTGGAAATCAATACATTTTTGTAGGAGATTCAAATATGAGATGTAAATTATTAATCAACTAGAATATCTGGCAAATTTCTTTACAGAAAATAGCAATAATTGCTCTCTAATTTTGGAAATCAATGCAATTTTTTTTGGGATTCAAAATAACAGATACCAATTATTAATCAATTAGATCATCTGCACAATTTGTTTTCAAAAAATATGAAAAATTGCTACTCCAATTTTGAAAGTCAATGCATTTTTTAGGAGATTCATAATATGAGATACAAATTATTAATTAATTAGAACATCTGCAGAATGTCTTTCGAGAAAATAGCAGTAATTCCTTCTTCAATTTTGGAAAATCCATGGATTTTTATAATTATACATATTTGTGTTACATCTGCACAAAATCTTTCTAGAAAATAGCAAAGATTGCTACACCAATTTTGAAAATAAATGAATTTTTCTAGGAGGTTTAAAATATGAGATACAAATTTTTAATGAACTAGAACTTTTGCACTATTTCTTCTCAGAAAATAGATAAAATTGCTAATTAAAATTTGGAAATCTATTTATTTTTGTAGGTAATTCAAAATATAAGATACAAATTATTAATCAATTAGAATATCTGGCAAATTACTTTACAGAAAATATCAATAATTGCTTCTTCAATTTTGAAAATCAATGCATTTTTGTAGTTTTATATATTTGTGAATATGATGGTTGCGACTGTTACTACGTGCTAATTCATACTTACATTGAATTGCATTCAATATGTTTTAACCACACTTATAATACGTAAAAATGTTATATAACTTATTATTCACAGCTATATAAATTTCTACATTTATCACGACTCGAGTTTCGACTGTTAAAGGTCAGTTTCAAGTTGAAAATGACCTTTAACTTGACTCTAGTTTCGACTGTTAAAGGTCAGTTTCAAGTTGAAAATGACCTTTAACTTGACTCGAGTTTCGACTGTTAAAGATCAGTTTCAAGTGGAAAATGACCTTTAACTTGACTAGAATTTCGACTGTTACAGGACAGTTTCAAGTTGAAAATGACTTTTAACTCGATCCGAGTTTCGACTGTTAAACGTCAGTTTCAAGTTGAAAATGACCTTTAAATTGCTTCGAATTTCGACTGTTAAAGGACAGTTTCAAGTTGAAAATGACTTTTAACTCGATCCGAGTTTCGACTGTTAAACGTCAGTTTCAAGTTGAAAATGACCTATAACTTGCCTCGAATTTCGACTGTTAAAGGTCAGTTTCAAGTTGAAAATGACCTTTAACTTGACTCGAGTTTTGACTGTTAAAGGTCAGTTACAAGTTGAAAATGACCTTTAACTCGACTCGAGTTTCGACTGTTAAAGGTCAGTTTCAAGTTGAAAATTTAAACTGGAGTCGAGTTTCGACTGTCAAAGGTCAGTTTCAAGTTGAAAATGTCCTTTAACAGTCAAAACTCGAGTTATGATAAATGTATAAATTTTAACTGTGAATAATAAGTTATATAACATTTTTACAAATTACAAGTGTGGTTAAAACAGTGAATATTTCATTTCAATGTTACATATTTGTATTTTCTATGAGAAAAACATTGAGATTGAAAATGTGAGTTTAAAAACCTACAATTAAAAAAATTGCTAAAATTACTAAAATAATATCTATCTCTTGTATATATCTATATATCTTACTTGTATACATTTCTTGTATGTGTTCAAAATGTGAATTTAAGGAGCAACAAGAAAGTAAGTTTTCAGTTTGTTTTTGTAAATAAATAAGTGTCATTATTATATTTGTATAGATCAGTAAAATTATTTGTCTGTTTACATCTGCACAATTTCTTCTAACAAATCTTTAATCAACTTGAATATCTGCACAATTTCTTCTCAGAAAATTGCTAATTCAAATTTGGAAATCAATACATTTTTGTAGGAGATTCAAATATGAGATACAAATTATTAATCAATTAGAATATCTGGCAAATTTCTTTACAGAAAATAGTAATAATTGCACTCCAATTTTGGAAATCAATGCAATTTTTCATGAGATTCAAAATAAGAGATACCAATTATTAATCAATTAGATCATCTGCAAATTTCTTTTCAAAAAATATGAAAAATTGCTACTCCAATTTTGAAAATCAATGCATTTTTTAAGAGATTCATAATATGAGATACAAATTATTAATTAATTAGAACACCTGCAGAATGTCTTTCGAGAAAATAGCAATAAATCCTTCTTTAATTTTTGAAAATCCATGCATTTTTGTAGTTTTACATATTTGTGTTACATCTGCACAATTTCTTTCCAGAAAATAGCAAAGATTGCTACACCAATTTTGAAAATAAATGAATTTTTCTAGGAGGTTTAAAATATGAGATACAAATTTTTAATGAACTAGAACTTTTGCACTATTTCTTCTCAGAAAATAGAAAAAATTGCTAATTCAAATTTGGAAATCAATTTATTTTTGTAGGTAATTCAAAATATAAGATACAAATTATTAATCAATTAGAATATCTGGCAAATTACTTTACAGAAAATATCAATAATTGCTTCTTCAATTTTGGAAATCACTGCATTTTTGTAGTTCTACATATTTGTGAATAGGATGGTTGCGACTATTACTACGTGCTAATTCATACTTACATTGAATTGAATTCAATATGTTTTAACCACACTTATAATACGTAAAAATGTTATACGATAAATGTTATACGACTGTTAAACGTCAGTTTCAAGTTGAAAATGACCTTTAACTTGACTCGAGTTTCGACTGTTAAAGGTCAGTTTCAAGTGGAAAATGACCTTTAACTTGACTCGAATTTCGACTGTTACAGGACAGTTTCAAGTTGAAAATGACTTTTAACTCGATCCGAGTTTCGACTGTTAAACGTCAGTTTCATGTTGAAAATGACCTTTAAATTGCCTCGAATTTCGACTGTTAAAGGACAGTTTCAAGTTGAAAATGACTTTTAACTCGATCCGAGTTTCGACTGTTAAACGTCAGTTTCAAGTTGAAAATGACCTTTAACTTGCCTCGAATTTCGACTGTTAAAGGTCAGTTTCAAGTTGAAAATGACCTTTAACTTGACTCGAGTTTTGACTGTTAAAGTCAGTTACAAGTTGAAAATAACGTTTAACTCGACTCGAGTTTCGACTGTTAAAGGTCAGTTTCAAGTTGAAAATGACCTTAAACTGGACTCGAGTTTCGACTGTCAAAGGTCAGTTTCAAGTTGAAAATGTCCTTTAACAGTCAAAACTCGAGTTATGATAAATGTATAAATTTTATATAACTGTGAATAATTAGTTATATAACATTTTTACAAATTACAAGTGTGGTTAAAACAGTGAATATTTCATTTCAATGTTACATATTTGTATTTTCTATGAGAAAAACATTGAGATTGAAAACGTGAGTTTAAAAACCAACAATTACAAAAATTGCTAAAATTACTAAAATAATATCTCTTGTATATACCTATATATCTTACTTGTATACATTTCTTGTATCTGTTCAAAATGTGAATTTAAGGAGCAACAAGAAAGTAAGTTTTCAGTTTGTTTTTGTAAATAAATAAGTGTCATTATTATATTTGTATAGATCAGTAAAATTATTTGTCTGTTTACCTAGAAGGAACAAGATGAGACTAATAACAAGTTTATTTTATGTTTTGCTTTTCCAAATAAGGAATGAAACACTAAATTAGATCATCTGCACAATTTCTTTTCAGAAAATATCAAAAATTGCTACTCCAATTTTGAAAGTCAATGCATTTTTTAGGAGATTCTTAATATGAGATACAAATTATTAATTAATTAGAACACCTGCAGAATGTCTTTCGAGAAAATAGCAATAAATCCTTCTTTAATTTTGGAAAATCCATGCATTTTTGTAGTTTTACATATTTGTGTTACATCTGCACTATTTCTTTCCAGAAAATAGCAAAGATTGCTACAGCAATTTTGGAAATCAATGCATTTTTCTAGGAGATTCAAAATATGAGATACAAATTTGTAATCAACCAGAACATTTGGACAACTTTTTGTCAGAAAATTCAAATTTGGAAATCAATACATTTTTGTAGGAGATTCAAATCATTCAATCAATGAGATACAAATTATTAATCAATTAGAATATCTGATAAAATTCTTTACAAAAAAATAGCAATAATTGCTTCTCCAATTTTGGAAACAAATGTAATTTTGTATGAGATTCAAATTATTAATCAATTATTGTGATCATCTGCACAATTTCTTTAAAAAAAATATCAAAAATTGCTACTCCAATTTTGAAAGTCAATGCATTTTTTAAGAGATTCATAATATGAGATACAAATTTTTAATCTATTAGAACATCTGCAGAATGTCTTTCGAGAAAATAGCAATAATTCCTTCTCCAATTTTGGAAATCCATTCATTTTTGTAGTTTTACATATTTGTGTTACATCTGCACAATTTCTTTCTAGAAAATAGCAAAAATTGCTACACCAATTTTGGAAATCAATGCATTTTACTAGGAGATTCCAAATATGAGATAGAAATCTAGGATCAACTAGAACATCTGCACAATTTCTGGGCAAAAATTGCTAATTCAAATATGGAAATCAATAAATTTTTGTAGGAAATTCAAAATATGAGATACAATTTATTAGTCAATTAGAATATCTGGCAAATTTATTTACAGAAAATAGCAATAATTGCTTGTAAAATTTTGAAAATCAGTGCATTTTTTTAGTTTTACCTATTTGTGAATAGTATGGTTGCGACTGTTACAACGTGGAAATTCATACTTACATTGAATTGAAAAATTCAATATGTTTTAACCACACTTACCTATAACATATAAAAATGTTATGTAACTTATTATTCACAGTTATATAAATTTCTACATTTATCACGTCTCGAGTTTCGACTGTCGGTCAGTTTCAAGTTGAAAATGACATTTAATTCGACTCAAGTTTCGACTGTTAAATGTCAGTTTCAAGTTGAAAATGACCTTTAACTCGACTCAAGTTTCGACTGTTAAAAGTCAGTTTCAAGTTGAAAATGACCTTTAATTCGACTCAAGTTTCGACTGTTAAAGGTCAGTTTCAAGTTGAAAATGACTTTTAACTCGATCCGAGTTTCGACTGTTAAACGTCAGTTTCAAGTTGAAAATGAGCTTTAACTTGCCTCGAATTTCGACTGTTAAAGGTCAGTTTCAAGTTGAAAATGACCTTTAACTTGACTCGAGTTTTGACTGTTAAAGGTCAGTTACAAGTTGAAAATAACCTTTAACTCGACTCGAGTTTCGACTGTTAAAGGTCAGTTTCAAGTTGAAAATGACCTTAAACTGGAGTCGAGTTTCGACTGTCAAAGGTCAGTTTCAAGTTGAAAATGTCCTTTAACAGTCAAAACTCGAGTTATGATAATTGTATAAATTTTATATAACTGTGAATAATAAGTTATATAACATTTGTTGTTGTGTGGTTAAAACAGTGAATATTTCATTTCAATGTTACATATTTGTATTTTCTATGAGAAAAACATTGAGATTGAAAACGTGAGTTTAAAAACCTACAATTACAAAAATTGCTAAAATTACTAAAATAATATCTATCTCTTGTATATACCTATATATCTTACTTGTATACATTTCTTGTATGTGTTCAAAATGTGAATTTAAGGAGCAACAAGAAAGTAAGTTTTCAGTTTGTTTTTGTAAATAAATAAGTGTGGTTATTATATTTGTATAGGTCAGTAAAATTATTTGTCTGTTTACCTAGAAGGAACAAGATGAGACTAATAACAAGTTTATTTTATGTTTTGCTTTGCCAAATAAGGAATGAAACACTGAATTAGATCATCTGCACAATTTCTTTTCGGAAAATATCAAAAATTGCTACTCCAATTTTGAAAGTCAATGCATTTTCTTTTGGAGATTCGTACTATGAGATACAAATTATTAACATCTGCAGAATGTCTTTCCTGAAAATAACAATAATTCCTTCTCCAATTTTGGAAATGCATGCATTTTTGTAGTTTTACATATTTGTGTTACATCTGCACAATTTCTTCTAACAAATCTTTAATCAACTTGAATATTTGCACAATTTCTTCTCAGAAAATTGCTAATTCAAATTTGGAAATCAATACATTTTTGTAGGAGATTCAAATATGAGATACAAATTATTAATCAATTAGAATATCTGGCAAACTTCTTTACAGAAAATAGCAATAATTGCTCTCTAATTTTGGAAATCAATGCAATTTTTTTTGGGATTCAAAATAACAGATACCAATTATAAATCAATTAGATCATCTGCACAATTTGTTTTCAAAAAATATGAAAAATTGCTACTCCAATTTTGAAAGTTAATGCATTTTTTAGGAGATTCATAATATGAGATACAAATTATTAATTAATTAGAACATCTGCAGAATGTCTTTCGAGAAAATAGCAGTAATTCCTTCTTCAATTTTGGAAAATCCATGGATTTTTATAGTTATACATATTTGTGTTACATCTGCACAAAATCTTTCCAGAAAATAGCAAAGATTGCTACACCAATTTTGAAAATAAATGAATTTTTCTAGGAGGTTTAAAATATGAGATACAAATTTTTAATGAACTAGAACTTTTGCACTATTTCTTCTCAGAAAATAGAAAAAATTGCTAATTCAAATTTGGAAATCAATTTATTTTTGTAGGTAATTCAAAATATAAGATACAAATTATTAATCAATTAGAATATCTGGCAAATTACTTTACAGAAAATATCAATAATTGCTTCTTCAATTTTGGAAATCAATGCATTTTTGTAGTTTTACATATTTGTGAATAGGATGGTTGCGACTGTTACTACGTGCTAATTCATACTTACATTGAATTGAATTCAATATGTTTTAACCACACTTATAATACGTAAAAATGTTATATAACTTATTATTCACAGTTATATAAATTTCTACATTTATCACGACTCGAGTTTCGACTGTTAAAGGTCAGTTTCAAGTTGAAAATGACCTTTAACTTGACTCGAGTTTCGACTGTTAAAGGTCAGTTTCAAGTGAAAAATGACCTTCAACTTGACTCGATTTTCGACTGTTAAAGGACAGTTTCAAGTTGAAAATGACTTTTAACTCGATCCGAGTTTCGACTGTTAAACGTCAGTTTCAAGTTGCAAATGACCTTCAACTTGCCTCGAATTTCGACTGTTAAAGGACAGTTTCAAGTTGAAAATGACTTTTAACTCGATCCGAGCTTCGACTGTTAAACGTCAGTTTCAAGTTGAAAATGAGCTTTAACTTGACTCGAGTTTCGACTGTTAAAGGTCAGTTTCAAGTGGAAAATGACCTTTAACTTGACTCGAATTTCGACTGTTACAGGCCAGTTTCAAGTTGAAAATGACTTTTAACTCGATCCGAGTTTCGACTGTTAAACGTCAGTTTCAAGTTAATAATGAGCTTTAACTTGCCTCGAATTTCGACTGTTAAAGGACAGTTTCAAGTTGAAAATGACTTTTAACTCGATCCGAGTTTCGACTGTTAAACGTCAGTTTCAAGTTGAAAATGAGCTTTAACTTGCCTCGAATTTCGACTGTTAAAGGTCAGTTTCAAGTTGAAAATGACCTTTAACTTGACTCGAGTTTTGACTGTTAAAGGTCAGTTACAAGTTGAAAATAACCTTTAACTCGACTCGAGTTTCGACTGTTAAAGGTCAGTTTCAAGTTGAAAATGACCTTAAACTGGACTCGAGTTTCGACTGTCAAAGGTCAGTTTCAAGTTGAAAATGTCCTTTAACAGTCAAAACTCGAGTTATGATAAATGTATAAATTTTAACTGTGAATAATAAGTTATATAACATTTTTATAAATTACAAGTGTGGTTAAAACAGTGAATATTTCATTTCAATGTTACATATTTGTATTTTCTATGAGAAAAACATTGAGATTGAAAATGTGAGTTTAAAAACCTACAATTAAAAAAATTGCTAAAATTACTAAAATAATATCTATCTCTTGTATATATCTATATATCTTACTTGTATACATTTCTTGTATGTGTTCAAAATGTGAATTTAAGGAGCAACAAGAAAGTAAGTTTTCAGTTTGTTTTTGTAAATAAATAAGTGTCATTATTATATTTGTATAGATCAGTAAAATTATTTGTCTGTTTACCTAGAAGGAACAAGTAAAAGATGAGACTAATAACAAGTTTATTTTATGTTTTGCTTTTCCAAATAAGGAATGAAACACTGAATTAGATCATCTGCACAATTTCTTTTCAGAAAATATCAAAAATTGCTACTCCAATTTTGAAAGTCAATGTATTTTCTTTTGGAGATTCATACTATGAGATACAAATTATTAACATCTGCAGAATGTCTTTCCTGAAAATAGCAATAATTCCTTCTCCAATTTTGAAAATGCATGCATTTTTGTAGTTTTACATATTTGTGTTACATCTGCACAATATCTTCTAACAAATCTTTAATCAACTTGAATATCTGCACAATTTCTTCTCAGAAAATTGCTAATTCAAATTTGGAAATCAATACATTTTTGTAGGAGATTCAAATATGAGATAAAAATTATTAATCAATTAGAATATCTGGCAAATTTCTTTACAGAAAATAGCAATAATTGCTCTCTAATTTTGGAAATCAATCCAATTTTTTTTGGGATTCAAAATAACAGATACCAATTATTAATCAATTAGATCATCTGCACAATTTGTTTTCAAAAAATATGAAAAATTGCTACTCCAATTTTGAAAGTCAATGCATTTTTTAGGAGATTCATAATATGAGATACAAATTATTAATTAATTAGAACATCTGCAGAATGTCTTTCGAGAAAATAGCAGTAATTCCTTCTTCAATTTTGGAAAATCCATGGATTTTTACAATTATACATATTTGTGTTACATCTGCACAAAATCTTTCCAGAAAATAGCAAAGATTGCTACACCAATTTTGAAAATAAATGAATTTTTCTAGGAGGTTTAAAATATGAGATACAAATTTTTAATGAACTAGAACTTTTGCACTATTTCTTCTCAGAAAATAGAAAAAATTGCTAATTCAAATTTGGAAATCAATTTATTTTTGTAATTCAAAATATAAGATACAAATTATTAATCAATTAGAATATCTGGCAAATTACTTTACAGAAAATATCAATAATTGCTTCTTCAATTTTGGAAATCAATGCATTTTTGTAGTTTTACATATTTGTGAATAGGATGGTTGCGACTGTTACTACCTGCTAATTCATACTTACATTGAATTGAATTCAATATGTTTTAACCACACTTATAATACGTACAAATGTTATATAACTTATTATTCACAGTTATATACATTTCTACATTTATCACGACTCGAGTTTCAAGTGGAAAATGACCTTTAACTTGACTCGAGTTTCGACTGTTAGAGGTCAGTTTCAAGTGGAAAATGACCTTTAACTTGACTCGAATTTCGACTGTTAAAGGACAGTTTCAAGTTGAAAATGACTTTTAACTCGATCCGAGTTTCGACTGTTAAACGTCAGTTTCAAGTTGAAAATGACCTTTAAATTGCCTCGAATTTCGACTGTTAAAGGACAGTTTCAAGTTGAAAATGACTTTTAACTCGATCCGAGTTTCGACTGTTAAACGTCAGTTTCAAGTTGAAAATGACCTTTAACTTGACTCGAATTTCGACTGTTAAAGGTCAGTTTCAAGTTGAAAATGACCTTTAACTTGACTCGAGTTTTGACTGTTAAAGGTCAGTTACAAGTTGAAAATAACCTTTAACTCGACTCGAGTTTCGACTGTTAAAGGTCAGTTTCAAGTTGAAAATGACCTTAAACTGGAGTCGAGTTTCGACTGTCAAAGGTCAGTTTCAAGTTGAAAATGTCCTTTAATAGTCAAAACTCGAGTTATGATAAATGTATAAATTTTATATAACTGTGAATAATAAGTTATATAACATTTGTTGTTGTGTGGTTAAAACAGTGAATATTTCATTTCTATGTTACATATTTGTATTTTCTATGAGAAAAACATTGAGATTGAAAACGTGAGTTTAAAAACCTACAATTACAAAAATTGCTAAAATTACTAAAATAATATCTATCTCTTGTATATACCTATATATCTTACTTGTATACATTTCTTGTATGTGTTCAAAATGTGAATTTAAGGAGCAACAAGAAAGTAAGTTTTCAGTTTGTTTTTGTAAATAAATAAGTGTGGTTATTATATTTGTATAGGCCAGTAAAATTATTTGTCTGTTTACCTAGAAGGAACAAGATGAGACTAATAACAAGTTTATTTTATGTTTTGCTTTTCCAAATAAGGAATGAAACACTGAATTAGATCATCTGCACAATTTCTTTTCAGAAAATATCAAAAATTGCTACTCCAATTTTGAAAGTCAATGTATTTTCTTTTGGAGATTCATACTATGAGATACAAATTATTAACATCTGCAGAATGTCTTTCCTGAAAATAGCAATAATTCCTTCTCCAATTTTGGAAATGCATGCATTTTTGTAGTTTTACATATTTGTGTTACATCTGCACAATTTCTTCTAACAAATCTTTAATCAACTTGAATATCTGCACAATTTCTTCTCAGAAAATTTCTAATTCAAATTTGGAAATCAATACATTTTTGTAGGAGATTCAAATATGAGATATAAATTATTAATCAACTAGAATATCTGGCAAATTTCTTTACAGAAAATAGCAACAATTGCTCTCTAATTTTGGAAATCAATGCAATTTTTTTTGGGATTCAAAATAACAGATACTAATTATTAATCAATTAGATCATCTGCACAATTTGTTTTCAAAAAATATGAAAAATTGCTACTCCAATTTTGAAAGTCAATGCATTTTTTAGGAGATTCATAATATGAGATACAAATTATTAATTAATTAGAACATCTGCAGAATGTCTTTCGAGAAAATAGCAGTAATTCCTTCTTCAATTTTGGAAAATCCATGGATTTTTACAATTATACATATTTGTGTTACATCTGCACAAAATCTTTCCAGAAAATAGCAAAGATTGCTACACCAATTTTGAAAATAAATGAATTTTTCTAGGAGGTTTAAAATATGAGATACAAATTTTTAATGAACTAGAACTTTTGCACTATTTCTTCTCAGAAAATAGAAAAAATTGCTAATTTAAATTTGGAAATCAATTTATTTTTGTAGGTAATTCAAAATATAAGATACAAATTATTAATCAATTAGAATATCTGGCAAATTACTTTACAGAAAATATCAATAACTGCTTCTTCAATTTTGGAAATCACTGCATTTTTGTAGTTCTACATATTTGTGAATAGGATGGTTGCGACTGTTCTACGTGCTAATTCATACTTACATTGAATTGAATTCAATATGTTTTAACCACACTTATAATACGTAAAAATGTTTTATAACTTATTATTCAGTTATATAAATTTCTACATTTATCACGACTCGAGTTTCGACTGTTAAAGGTCAGTTTCAAGTTGAAAATGACCTTTAACTTGACTCGAGTTTCGACTGTTAAAGGTCAGTTTCAAGTGAAAAATGACCTTCAACTTGACTCGAATTTCGACTGTTAAAGGACAGTTTCAAGTTGAAAATGACTTTTAACTCGATCCGAGTTTCGACTGTTAAACGTCAGTTTCAAGTGGAAAATAACCTTTAACTTGACTCGAATTTCGACTGTTACAGGACAGTTTCAAGTTGAAAATGACTTTTAACTCGATCCGAGTTTCGACTGTTAAACGTCAGTTTCAAGTTAATAATGAGCTTTAACTTGCCTCGAATTTCGACTGTTAAAGGACAGTTTCAAGTTGAAAATGACTTTTAACTCGATCCGAGTTTCGACTGTTAAACGCCAGTTTCAAGTTGAAAATGAGCTTTAACTTGCCTCGAATTTCGACTGTTAAAGGTCAGTTTCAAGTTGAAAATGACCTTTAACTTGACTCGAGTTTTGACTGTTAAAGGTCAGTTACAGGTTGAAAATAACCTTTAACTCGACTCGAGTTTCGACTGTTAAAGGTCAGTTTCAAGTTGAAAATGACCTTAAACTGGACTCGAGTTTCGACTGGCAAAGGTCAGTTTCAAGTTGAAAATGTCCTTTAACAGTCAAAACTCGAGTTATGATAAATGTATAAATTTTTTATAACTGTGAATAATAAGTTATATAACATTTTTACAAATTACAAGTGTGGTTAAAACAGTGAATATTTCATTTCAATGTTACATATTTGTATTTTCTATGAGAAAAACATTGAGAATGAAAACGTGAGTTTAAAAACCTACAATTACAAAAATTGCTAAAATTACTAAAATAATATCTATCTCTTGTATATACCTATATATCTTACTTGTATACATTTCTTGTATGTGTTCAAAATGTGAATTTAAGGAGCAACAAGAAAGTAAGTTTTCAGTTTGTTTTTGTAAATAAATAAGTGTGGTTATTATATTTGTATAGGTCAGTAAAATTATTTGTCTGTTTACCTAGAAGGAACAAGATGAGACTAATAACATGTTTATTTTATGTTTTGCTTTTACAAATAAGGAATGAAACACTGATCATCTGCACAATTTCTTTTCAGAAAATATCAAAAATTACTACTCCAATTTTGAAAGTCAATGCATTTTCTTTTGGAGATTCATACTATGAGATACAAATTATTAACATTTGCAGAATGTCTTTCCTGAAAATAGCAATAATTCCTTCTCCAATTTTGGAAATGCATGCATTTTTGTAGTTTTACATATTTGTGTTACATCTGCATAATTTCTTCTAACAAATCTTTAATCAACTTGAATATCTGCACAATTTCTTATAAAAAAACCTAATTCAAATTTGGAAATCAATACATTTTTGTAGGAGATTCAAAATATGAGATACAATTTATTAATCAATTAGAATATCTGGCAAATTTCTTTACAGAAAATAGCAATAATTGCTCTCCAATTTTGGAAATCAATGCAATTTTTTATGAGATTCAAAATAAGAGATACCAATTATTAATCAATTAGATCATCTGTACAATTTCTTTTAAAAAAATATGAAAAATTCCTACTCCAATTTTGAAAGTTAATGCATTTTTTAGGAGATTCTTAATATGAGATACAAATTATTAATTAATTAGAACACCTGCAGAATGTCTTTCGAGAAAATAGCAATAAATCCTTCTTTAATTCTGGAAAATCCATGCATTTTTGTAGTTTTACATATTTGTGTTACATCTGCACTATTTCTTTCCAGAAAATAGCAAAGATTGCTACACCAATTTTGAAAATAAATGAATTTTTCTAGGAGGTTTAAAATATGAGATACAAATTTTTAATGAACTAGAACTTTTGCACTATTTCTTCTCAGAAAATAGAAAAAATTGCTAATTCAAATTTGGAAATCAATTTATTTTTGTAGGTAATTCAAAATATAAGATACAAATTATTAATCAATTAGAATATCTGGCAAATTACTTTACAGAAAATATCAATAATTGCTTCTTCAATTTTGGAAATCACTGCATTTTTGTAGTTCTACATATTTGTGAATAGGATGGTTGCGACTGTTCTACGTGCTAATTCATACTTACATTGAATTGAATTCAATATGTTTTAACCACACTTATAATATGTAAAAATGTTTTATAACTTATTATTCACAGTTATATAAATTTCTACATTTATCACGACTCGAGTTTCGACTGTTAAAGGTCAGTTTGAAGTTGAAAATGACCTTTAACTTGACTCCAGTTTCGACTGTTAAAGGTCAGTTTCAAGTGGAAAATGACCTTTAACTTGACTCGAGTTTCGACTGTTAAAGGTTAGTTTCAAGTGGAAAATAACCTTTAACTTGACTCGAGTCTCGACTGTCAACGGACAGTTTCAAGTTGAAAATTACTTTTAACTCGACCCGAGTTTCGACTGTTAAATGTCAGTTTCAAGTTGAAAATGACCTTTAACTTGCCTCGAATTTCGCCTGTTAAAGGTCAGTTTCAAGTTGAAAATGACCTGTAACTTGACTCGAGTTTTGACTGTTAAAGGTCAGTTTCAAGTTGAAAATGACCTGTAACTTGACTGGAGTTTTGACTGTTAAAGGTCAGTTTCAAGTTGAAAATGACCTTAAACTAGACTCGAGTTTCGACTGTTAAAGGTCAGTTTTAAGTTGAAAATGTCCTTTAACAGTCGAAACTCGAGTTATGATAAATGTATAAATTTTATATAACTGTGATCAATAAGTTATATAACATTTTTACAGATTGCAAGTGTGGTTAAAACAGTGAATATTTCATTCCAATGTTACATATTTGTATTTTCTATGAGAAAAACATTGAGATTTAAAACGTGAGTTTGAAAACCTACAATTACAAAAACTGCTAAAATTAGTAAAATAATATCTATCTCCTGTATATAGCTATATATCTTTTTGTATACATTTCTTGTATGTGTTCAAAATGTGAATTTAAGGAGCAACAAGAAAGCAAGTTTCCAGTTTGTTTTTGTAAATAAATAATTGTCATTATTATATTTGTATAGGTCAGTAAAATTATTTGTCTGTTCACCTAGAAGGTACAAGTAAAAGATGGGACTAATAATAAGTTTATTTTTAATTTTGCTTTTCTAAATAAGGAATGAAACACTGAATTAGATCATCTGCATAACTTCTTTTCAGAAAATATCAAAAATTCCTACTCCAATTTTGAAAGTCAGCGCATTTTCTTTTGGAGATTCATAACATGAGATACAAATTATTAATCAATTAGAACATCTGCAGAATGTCTGTCCTGAAAATAGCAATAGTTTCTTCTCCAATTTTGGAAATTCATGCATTTTTGTAGATTTACATATTTGTGTTACATCCGCACAATTTCTTCTAACAAATCTTCAATCAACTTGAATATCTGCACGATTTCTTCTCAGAAAATTGCTAATTCAAATTTGGAAATCAATACATTTTTGTAGGAGATTGAAATATGAGATACAAATTATTAATCAATTAGAATATCTGGCAAATTTCTTTACAGAGAAATAGCAATAATTGCTCTACAAATTTGGAAATCAATGCAATTTTTTAAGAGATTCAAAATAAGAGATACCAATTATTAATCAATTAGATCATCTGTACAATTTCTTTTAAAAAAATATGAAAAATTCCTACTCCAATTTTGAAAGTCAATGCATTTTTTAGGAGATTCTTAATTGAGATACAAATTATTAATTAATTAGAACACCTGCAGAATGTCTTTCGAGAAAATAGCAATAAATCCTTCTTTAATTTTGGAAAATCTATGAATTTTTGTTGTTTTACATATTTGTGTTACATCTGCACAATTTCTTTCCAGAAAATAGCAAAAATTGCTACACCAATTTTGAAAATCAATGCATTTTTCTAGGAGATTCAAAATTTGAGATACAAATTTGTAATCAACCGGAACATTTAGACAATTTTTTGTCAGAAAATTCAAATTTGGAAATCAATACATTTTTGTAGGAGATTCAAATCATTCAATCAATGAGATACAAATTATTAATCAATTAGAATATCTGATAAAATTCTTTACAAAAAATAGCAATAATTGCTTCTCCAATTTTGGAAATCAATGTAATTTTGTATTAGATTCAAATTATTAATCAATTAAATCATCTGCACAATTTCTTTAAAAAAAATATCAAAAATTGCAACTCCAATTTTGAAAGTCAATGCATTTTTTAAGAGATTCATAATATGCGATACAAATTTTTAATCTATTAGAACATCTGCAGAATGTCTTTCGAGAAAATAGCAAAAATTCCTTCTTCAATTTTGGAAATCCATGCATTTTTGTAGTTTTACATATTTGTGTTACATCTGCACAATTTCTTTCTAGAAAATAGCAAAAATTGCTACACCAATTTTGGAAATCAATGCATTTTTCTAGGAGATTCCAAATATGAGATACAAATCTAGGATCAACTAGAACATCTGCACAATTTCTGGGCAAAAATTGCTAATTCAAATATGGAAATCAATACATTTTTGTAGGAAATTCAAAATATGAGATACAATTTATTAATCAATTAAAATATCTGGCAAATTTATTTACAGAAAATAGCAATAATTGCTTGTAAAATTTTGAAAATCAGTGCATTTTTGTAGTTTTACCTATTTGTGAATAGTATGGTTGTGACTGTTACAACGTGGAAATTCATACTTACATTGAATTGAAAATGCAATATGTTTTAACCACACTTACATATAACATATAAAAATGTTATTTAGCTTATTATTCACAGTTATATAAATTTCTACATTTATCACGTCTCGAGTTTCGACTGTCGGTCAGTTTCAAGTTGCAAATGACATTTAATTCGACTCAAGTTTCGACTGTTAAATGTCAGTTTCAAGCTGAAAATGACCTTTAACTCGACTCAAGTTTCGACTGTTAAAAGTCAGTTTCAAGTTGAAAATGACCTTTAATTCGACTCAAGTTTCGACTGTTAAAGGTCAGTTTCAAGTTGAAAATAACCTTTAACTCGATTCGAGTTTCGACTGTTAAAGGTCAGTTTCAAGTTGAAAGTGATCTTTAACTCAACTCGAGTTTCGACTGTTAAAGGTCAGTTTCAAGTAGAAAATGACCTTTAACTTGACTCGAACTTCGACTGTTAAAGGTCAGATTCTAGTTGAAAATGACCTTTAACTCGACTCGAGATTCGACTGTTAAAGGTTAGTTTCAAGTTGAAAATGACCATTAACTCAACTCGAGTTTCGACTGTTAAAGGTCAGTTTCATGTTGAAAATGTCCTTTAACAGTTGAAACTCGAGTTGTGATAAATGTATAAATTTATATAACTATGAATAATAAGTTATATAACATTTTTACAAATTACAAGAGTGGTTAAAACATAGTGAATATTTCAATTCAATGTTACCTATTTGTATTTTCTATGAGAAAAACATTGAGATTGAATACGTGAGTTTAAGAACCTACAATTACAAAAATTGCTAAAATTACTAAAATAATATCTATCGTTTGTATATATCCTATATATCTTTCTTGTATACATTTCTTGTATGTGTTCAAAATGTGAATTTAAAGAGCAACAATAAAGCAAGTTTTCAGTTTGTTTTTGTAAAGAAATAAGTGTTATTATTATATTTGTATAGGTCAGTAAAATTATTTGTTTGTTTACCAAGAAGGAACAAGTAAAATATGAGACTAATAACAAGTTTATTTTATGTTTTGCTTTTCCAAATAAGGAATGAAACGTAATTATTCCAAAGAAAGTAAGAAGTGACAAAATCGACATTATTTATAAGCATGAATTATGAACTGGTCATAATTCAAAAACAATGAATCTGAGCTGACTGCAAATAAATAATAAAATGATGTTTATGGAAAACATATTTCAATGAGTATAAAATGATTAATATAAGATTGAAAACTAGAAAATGTGTCTGAAATAACGTTTAGATTAGAAAATCAATGTATTTTTAAATATTCAAAATGTATGTTTAAAGAGCAACATGAGAACAAAGATAAAATATTTACATTTTTTTCAAATTACACAATGTGTTACTATAATATTTGTATAGGTCAGTGAAATACGAGAATGTTGTATATATTTACTTAGAGATAACAATAAAAAGATTAAATAACACTGTTTATTTGTGTGTAGTAATTTGTGCAAGGCATTTAAATGGTTTTGGTTGGTATTTCTTGAGAGAAGTAGCGAGAAATCGAAATTATAAAGAAATGTATTAGAGTGGTTTTGCTTACCTTACATCGATAGAATGTAGAAGAATTTGAGTTATTATACAGAGGTCATTATATATACAGCATCCCAGTAAAAGCAAACAATAACATTAGTCGTTTTTGGAGAAAAACGCACAATTCCCTTGAAACAGACTATAGGAAACACGTAAAATCTATTTGATTCCAAACAACAGCACTGTATATCCTAAAGAATTCTTGAAATAACAACACAAAAACCAACTATCCGTATAACTACGAGTGTTTCACATACTCCATTTTGAAATCATCTATAAAGAATGTGTGTATACCAAGTTCTTGTTCAATTTTCATGTCAGTTTCTCACTCCTGGACCATTCTAACGTTATTTTAGGGCTCACTTCAGTCACAGTTATTACAATAATAACGTTTTTATTAGGTGTGTCTTTGTAAAGATGAATATATGAGAACTAAAATCACGTCGATGCAGCTATCACCTATCAGCTATGCACTTGGCTTTAGAACCTTGGAACGTTTCCATTTTTCTCCACAAGATGGAGCACCTTTCTGTCATCGACTAATCTAAGCTCCTCCTCCTCTCATTCCCATACCACTAGCGACATCTATAAACTCCGCAACTACTATACCACACCCTCAATCATCTGCAGTTCTCAAACATTTTTTTTTAAATTATTCTTTAATAAACATTAACTATTCTCAAAACACAAAACATAAATTTTTATTTTCTAATATTATCCATGATTAACTCGTATTTAAGAATAATTCATATAATTAAAGTAGTTATTCGCACCCTAAAGGATGTCCGTGGATTTCAGGAAAAACCCCGAAGGAAAGGTACCCCCTCGACAGAAGAGAGGAAGGAGTTACACCGGCAGAAGATGTGACAATACTGGGCAAAGATCAAAGCCCAACAGTTGAACAAACGTGGACCAAAGTAGGCGAAATATTCGAAAGAAGAAGGAGAAAAGTAATTATTCAATAATAACTCGCTTCTCAAGTTAGTTAAAATTAACTCATCATCTTAATTAAAATTAATTTATTAAGTTATTTAATCATTTTAATCAAAGCTAATAAAAGCAAATTCGGTAGTTTTCTTTGCTCTTCCTGAAAATTTTACAAACGTTTCAAGAAAACCTGACAAAACCTTGCTGAAAGCTTAATAAAACTTGTTGAATCAATTAAAAACCTCGTAAAAACTTCACTAAACTCACTGAAATCTTGCTAAAAACTTTGCCGTTCCTGAAAATTTGACAAACGTTTCAGGAAAACCTGACAAAAACTTGCTGAAAGCTTGATAAAAATTTGCTGGAATCAATTTAAAACCTCATAAAAACTTCACAAAACTTACTGAAATCTTGCTGAAAACTTTGCCCTTCCTGAAACTTTGATAAACGTTTCAAGAAAACGTGACAAAAACTTGCTGAAAGCTTAATAAAACTTGCTGGCATCAATTAAAAACCTCATAAAAATTCACAAAACTTACTGAAATCTACCTGAAAACCTTGCCCTTCCTGAAAATATGACAAACGTTTCAGGAAAACCTGACAAAAACTTGCTGAAAGCTTAATAAAAACTTGCTGGAATTAATTAAAAACCTCATAAAAACTTCACAAAACTTACTGAAATCTTGCTGAAAACTTTGCCCTTCCAGAAAATTTGACAAACGTTTCAAGAAAACCTGACAAAAACTTGCTGAAAGCTTAATAAAAACTTGCTGGAATCAATTAAAAACCTCATAAAAACTTAACAAAACTTACTGAAATCTTGCTGAAAACTTTGCCCTTCCTGAAAATTTAACAAACGTTTCAAGAAAACCTGACAAAAACTTGCTGAAAGCTTAATAAAAACTTGCTGGAATCAATTAAAAACCTCATAAAAACTTAACAAAACTTACTGAAATCTTGCTGAAAACTTTGACCTTCCTGAAAATTTGACAAACGTTTCAAGAAAACCTGACAAAAACTTGCTGATAGCTTAATAAAAACTTGATGGAATCAATTAAAAACCACATAAGAACTTAACAAAACTTACTGAAATCTTGCTGAAAACTTTGCCCTTCCTGAAACTTTGATAAACGTTTCAAGAAAACGTGACAAAAACTTGCTGAAAGCTTAATAAAACTTGCTGGCATCAATTAAAAACCTCATAAAAATTCACAAAACTTACTGAAATCTACCTGAAAACCTTGCCCTTCCTGAAAATTTGACAAACGTTTCAGGAAAACCTGACAAAAACTTGCTGAAAGCTTAATAAAAACTTGCTGGAATTAATTAAAAACCTCATAAAAACTTCACAAAACTTACTGAAATCTTGCTGAAAACTTTGCCCTTCCAGAAAATTTGACAAACGTTTCAAGAAAACCTGACAAAAACTTGCTGAAAGCTTAATAAAAACTTGCTGGAATCAATTAAAAACCTCATAAAAACTTAACAAAACTTACTGAAATCTTGCTGAAAACTTTGACCTTCCTGAAAATTTGACCAACGTTTCAAGAAAACCTGACAAAAACTTGCTAAAAGCTGAATAAAAACTTGCTGGAATAAATTAAAAACCTCATAAACACTTCACAAAACATACTGAAATCTTGCTGAAAACTTTGACCTTCCTGAAAATTTAACAAACCTTTCAAGAAAACCTAACAAAAACTTGCTGAAAGCTTGATAAAAACTTGCTGGAATCAATTAAAAACTTCATAAAAACTTCACAAAGGATACTGAAATCTTGCTGAAAACTTTGTCCATCCTGAAAATTTGACAAACGTTTCAAGAAAACCTGACAAAAACTTGCTGAAAGCTTAATAAAAACTTGCTGGAATCAATTAAAAACCTCATAAAAACTGCACAAAACTTACTGAAATCTTGCTGAAAACTTTGCCCTTCCTGAAAACTTGACAAACGTTTCAAGGAAACCTGACAAAACTTACTGAAAGCTTAATTAAAACTTGTTGGAATCAATTGAAAACCTCATAAAGACTCAAAACTCACTGAAATCTTCCTGAAGACTGAACAAAACCTACTGAAATCTTCCTGAAAATTTGACAAAATTTTAAAGAAAACCTGACAAAACTTGCTGAAAGCTTAATAAACACTCGTTGGAATCAACTGAAAACTTGATAAAAAGTTATTGAAATCTTCCTGAAAACGTGACAAAAGTTTCAAAAAAACCTGACAAAAATTTGATTAAAGACTTTAGTAAATCTTTCTGTAAAGTAGACAAAACTTGCTAAACTCTTCTTGATGGTTTGAAAAGACATGCTTACAGCTTTTGTATTTATTAAAGAGATTTTTAAAGATGAATGTGAAAATGTTTCTATTAAAGAATAGATGGGATTTTAAGGGTAGAAAAGTTGTTCCATTTTGATATTACAATAAATATTATTATTATAAAATGTAAATTAAAAGATGTTGTATGTACAAGGGTTTCGTTTCTTTTCAACAGTTTTCTTTCTTTGAAGAGTGGCGAGAGTGCCAATAATTATTTAACAATAAAAATGTCTTGTAAAACACCTAAAAGTGGCTGGCCGAATTATTTTATAATGAAGAAGAATAATACCATAGCACAATGCAAAAACTGCCCGAAAGAAATAAAAACATGTAGTAATACTACAAAAAAACATATGAAGCGAAGGCTCCCACTGTCCTACAGGCTAACGAGGTATCACAAATTAATATATTTAATAATGGAATTAGCATGATCCTCATTACAGCAAAATTCTGAAATTTGTAATGTTTGGTTTTCTTGCTTGAGCCAAACGTTTTATAACTTCAACATTTAAATTAAAAGCAAACGTGTCATGGTAGAATTGACATGACATTGACATTGAAGACAATACTTTGTCTTCGTAGGTCACACTACGAAATTCTCTTTTCATGGCATATAAATTTCTAAAATAATTATGAGAAAAACTTTATCATATTTTGAACGAAACGTAACAAAGGCGAACAATGTTTTTGTATATGAAGGTTAAAGCGTGTCAGATCAAGTATTGGAGATTTTCGAAAATTTTACCATACGCCCGATAGAGATAAAAATTAGGAAATAACTCAGAACATAGCAGAAATTATATGCCAGGACAGTCTACCCTACAGTATAGTAGAAGGAGTAGGTTTCAAAAAAATAATGAAGACTGTAGGTTTCGTGCTGTAAAACTATCACAGATCTCATAGATACTAAATATGAAGAAAAAAAAATTGTCTGTCTCACAATAGATGATTGGAAAGATTTGCAGTTGAGGAGTTTTTTATGTGTCATTTGGTTCCACCAAGGTGGTTCAACGAATCGTCAACCAAACGCACGTGTGTGTTATCAATCATAACATATCATTAATCGCCGTTCATTAATCATTAAGTAATGTTTCTGAAGGAACTTTCAAACCGAATCAAACCCAATCAAACCGAATTGGCTTTAAAACCTATCTGTGATGGCCAATTCCGCGCCAGCCGAAAGATTATTTTCCAAAGCGGGCAATGTTGTCAAGAAAACACTTCATTTTCTTTGAATTTTATTCTGATAAATTGTTAATACTATACAAATCTCTTAGTTCTATATAGGAAAGTAGACTTTTTTTTTCAATAATAGAAAAAATAGATTTTTTTCACAAAAATCGATTATTTCTTCTAAATTAAAATCGATTTTTTCTAAAACGATTAATTGTGAAAAGCAAAAAAATCGATTTTTAAGAAATCGATTTTTTTCACTCAATGTCACATCCCTAAGAATAACAAATACGGAGGTGCTGATAAGGATGCGAAACAAAAAAAGAAGTCCCGAATACAGTTAAGACTCGAAAGCTACAATATCTGAGACATATAATGCGTAACGAGAGCCGATTTGTCCTTTCGTAGAAGATCCTTCAAGGCAAGGTATATGGAGCTAGAGGAGATGGAGCAGAAGAAGAATATCGTGGTTGAAAAATATAAGAACGTGGTTCAACCATTCAACCACTCAACTATTTCGCGCTGCTGTTAACAAAGTTCGAAAGCCAACATGATAGCCAACATCCGGATCGGATAGGCACTCTAAGAAGAAAGAAGAATCAAGTTGTTTAATCATTTTAATCAAAGCTAATAAAAGCAAATTCGGTAGACCTTTGTTCCATTTTGATATTACAATAAATACTATTATTATAAAATTTAAATTAATAGTATATTACGTAACGAGAGTTGTATAAAGCATATTATAGGTACGAGCGGAACAGTTTTTAATTGTAATTGCCTTACAACTCGAGTTATGTACTATACTTTATCAACGACCACACTAATTTGTTTCTATTTAATAAGAAAAATATGTTTTATGTAAATTTTTTTGAAGTGAAAACTTCTATAGCGGCGCTGAATGACATTTGGATAGGGGGTAAACTCATAGATTTGCGTCATCGTCATCAATAGCTGCGTTCTATAGAAAAAATTTCTATTACTCAAAGATGTGTTCAAAAGAACACATCTATACGCATATGTTTAAAGTTGGCTCTGAACGTCAAACTTAATAGTCAAAGTTTTTGGCAGTGCTGACAGAACTCAGCGCCTTTAAGGAAATATCAACCCCTATAATCAGTGTGCAGTTCAAGAGTAAGTACTTTTGACAGATGTACTAGTAGATATACTAGTGCCGGACTATTGGAATGTTCAGATTACTGGATTGTATCGAAGAATTCATGGTAAATCACGAATCAGACCCATCAAAGTTTTAGGCAACCAAATGTACTCGTGTGCTCTCCAAAGGAAACTTCAAAATAAAATTAATAGTCAGCGATATAGAGATAAGAATATGAAAAAAACTCTTGCAATAGTTAATTCAAAAATTTCTAAACATCGAACAATCACAGCTGAGAAGGAGGAAAAAATTACATGTCGTAAAGAATATTCTAAACAAATAGTATATTTTACAGCAAGAGATGAAAGGGCGTTTTTTTTGGTGAGGTGGGAGTTTGCTCACGAGCGCCAGCGAGTTAGAAATCACACCGAACCAAAAAAAAAACCACTTTCAACTCGAGTAGTAAATGTAATTTTTTCTATTGATTTCGACTTTAATAAATCCAATTCGAAGCGAACTGTCAGAACTGTCATTACAAATTTGTATTGTTGGTTTGGTCGTTTCCATGGTTACATATTGCATTCTCATAGAAGGTGATACTATTCAAGTCAAATGTCCCAGTCATTCTCCTTCAGAAGTGAGTTATGTTCCAGAATTACATAAAACAATACCAACAAACTATGTACCAAATTTGAATAATTAACTTACTGATAAATCCCCAAAACCAGTTTTAAAGCTGTTTTTTTTTCCAAAGTTTTCACTTCAGTCGGCAGTGCCTGACTGCCTATATTTTTCTTTTTAGGTACATTATTTAACATTATAATAAACAGTTGTAAACAGCAAAACAGTTGTATTTTCATATATATATATATTTATATATATATATATATATATATATATATATATATATATATATATATATATATATATATATATATATCATATATATAACTGTTACTCGACATTATTTAACTTGATAGAAATGAAAAGAAATACATTCTTAATGGTTACATACCTTATTATTTAGTACTTATTTGGGTTAAACTGGAATTCGAGTGATCATAGATATAGGCAACTCAATGTACGCATTGTCAATTTCCGTTAGTTTGAATTGTGGCACGGGGGGCGCTGAACGTATAACATGTAGTAGCAGCTCTCAACCAATCAACGAATCGTTAACCAAACGCACGTGTGTATTATCAATCATAACTTATCATTAAACGCGGACTGTTACATACGTGTGTGTTATGATGTATTTACATAGTCCATGAACGGTACAATAATGGGCATTTACAATAGTGGTCGTACATAAAAGATGTTCTAGCGATGTAGAACAATTCAAGAAAATTTCATTTAATAATTTGATTTATTTCAAACTAGGAAATAGCGAGTGATAAGTGATTACATGAGGAAGTTTTAATTATTCGTAATTTTATTTTATAACAAGCAGAAACCATTTCCTCGCTATAACATTATTCGCTATTACCGCAATCACTATTGACGGTTGCTTTTTATATTATTTCCACTGTTTAGACACGTTAACGGTTAAAGAAAACATAAAGTAAAGCTGTAAAAAACGTTTAAAACTAGGAAATAACAAATTACGCTTATAACGAGAAAATGTTGAATTTGAATTTATTACGATTCTTCTTCTTCATTTGTTTCACCCTATGGGGTACATGAAATCAATCATTTTTTATTGTTTTGAGCTTTCCTTTTGGCCCAATATTGCCTCATTCTTTGAGATCTTGCTTCCCTTTCTTCGGCAGCGATTTTAACTGGGAACCATGAGGGTAGCCAGGGGGTTTTTGGGGGTTCTCAGGTAGCTAAGTACTTGGCCTTTGAGTCAGACAGCTGGGGTTCAAATCCCCATAGAACTAAAGCAGCAAAAATTAAAAACTAATGTCTGCAACCCATCACCCTAGGCAACCGCATAGACCCCACTGCCTAACACCTGTTCTGGAAATTTTTCGTTCGGATTCGACGTTAAACAGTAGGACCCCAGATTCAAATCTTACAATTAGTGCTGAGGTTGGATATGTGGCAGAGCAGAGACCGGTGAGACCAGCAGTGGTACATAAAGGCTGATGATGATGGTGTCTGTAATTTGGAGTTCTACGAAGTCTTTCTCAGTTTCCTTAAACAAAAGAGATTTTGTTTTTCATTACGATAATAGTCGAAGATCTTTTTGGTAAGTCTATTTGAATTCATTCGGAAGATGTGCCCATAAAAATCAATTCAGTTTTTTTTTTATTGTTTCCGAGAGTTTTTCATTGTTTTGGTAAAGAGTTTCGTTCCTGACATGGATTCATTTGTTGTTATGAAATTTGGTGCTTAAGAATTTGCGTAATATCTTCCTTTCCTTGACCTCCAGCCTTTCAAGCGGTCCCTGGGTGGTAAGAGACAATGTTTCGGCTGCATATACGGCTTCTGGTTTAATTACCGTGTTATAATGTCTTACCTTCGTATTCCAGAAGAGAGACTTATTGTTATAAATGTCTTTCGTAAATTGGAAGGCCAATTCAACTTAATTTCTCTTAGATCCCATGTCTATGTATTGGTTGCCCACTTCAAGCTTTTCTGGTGGGTTTTTATGTTAGTAATAATTTTGGCTATTCAACTGAGGCTTTGAGACCCATTTTTAACGCTTGCCTCTGGAGTTCTAGGATCTGTTCCTTGGCTTCTTCCCATGTCTCTGCTAGTAAGGCCACGTCATCAGCAAAAGCTAAACAATAGACCTTTTCATAGTTGCAATTTTTTTGGACGCATGTGTCAATTTCCATGTTACAGTTCGGGCATTTTTTGACGTATAACTAAATATGTGCCCGAAACTTTCATATTCCCCCCTTTCAAACTTGGCGGATGCTCATGCGCTTTATTAACCGTAAAAAGGTCTATTGACCTTAATGTCTTTGTTTTTAGTTCCTATTCTGATCCCACTGTGTGTCTTCACATTCCACTCTCTAACTATTTTTTCTAGGGCACAGTAAAATAGCAGTGGAGAAAGTCCATCTCCATCTCCTTGCCATGTTATACTTCAATTTCCGCCATGTTATTCGTCAAAAAGTGCCCGAACTTTTTAATGTATAACTAAATATATGCCCGAAACTTTCATATTTCCGCCTTTCAAACTTGGCGGATGCGCATCCGCTTTATTAACCGTAAAAAGGTCTATTGACCTTAATGCCTTTGTTTTTAGTTCCTATTTTGATTCCACTGTGTGTCTCCACATTCCACTCTCTGACTACTTTTTCTAGGGCACAGTTAAATAGCAGTGGATAAAATCCATCTCCTTGAACCTATGTAATCCTTACACCTGTTTTAATCTAAAAAGGGGTGGAGAGTTCCCCCATCAATTGTTGGACTATTTAATGTATGGTAATTTAACTTTTTGTTGAACAAGTTGCCTATCTAGTTTTTGGTACTATATTATCGGGTGGTAGCACATGTAGTAAGTACGTGAAAGACTGGAACTGAACACCGCAAAGACAAAGGCCATGCTGATTTTAAAAACCAAAGAGCAGATCCCACTACTCCTCGACGGGGAACACATAGAACAGGTCTCCAAATACAAATACCTTGGAACCTGGATAAATGACGAGTGGACAAACCGCCAAGAGGTCTTAGCACGCACCGAACAGGCAAGAGCAGTATTCATTAAAATGAAAAAGATGTTGACCTCTCCGGATCTGAGCATAGAACTGAGGATAAGAATGATCCGCTGCTATGTCTTCTGCTATACGGGATGTATAGTCACACCAAATGTAGCTCGAACATTATCATTGTGATGCGGTCCAGTCTAGTAAATCGCTGTCTCCAGCGAATCATCTTCATCTCCATGACATGTAGTTGTTGTTCATGTCTCTTCGTTACTGGCCAGCATTCAGTACCATACAGTGCTACAGGTCGAACGATGGTTCTATAAATTTTTGATTTCAGATATAGTGGCACATTCCGGTCAAAAAGGACTCCAGAGACTTGGCGCGTGTTCGTCCATCTGAACAGATTAGCGTACCCAAGTATTTGAATACAAATGATTTTCGGAGTTCAGTGCCATCAATGTGAATAGATCTTTCACTTGGTACTCCACACTCCATATACACTGTCTTCCCAATGTTAAGTCGTAGGCCATGTGTGTCTAGTGCATTTTTCCAACATTGAACATGTTGTTCCAATTCTTCGCGAGACTTGCAGGCTACAATGACAGCGTCAGCATAGAGCAAGGTCGAGGGATGTGTTTGCAGTAGTTCGGCTGCGATGGTGTCAAGACAGATGATGAACTGGAGCGGGGACAGAGCTGACCCCTGAAGAACACCAACTCTGATGGGAAAAGTTGTTTCGCTGAGTACATCGAGTTCAGTGCCATCAATGTGAATAGATTCTTCACTTGGTACTCCATATAGTCTGTCTTCCCAATGTTAAGTCGTAGGCCATGGGTGTCTAGTGCAGTTTTTCAACATTGAACATGTTGTTCCAATTCTTGGCGAGATTTTCAGGCTATAATGATATCGTCATCAAAGAGCAAGATCCAGGGATGTGGTTGCAGTAGTTCGGCTGCGATGGTTTCAAGACATATGTTGAACCAGAGCGGGCACAGAGCTGACCCCTGTTGAACACCAACTCTGACGGGAAATTTGCAGAGTTTCCTTGAGCACATCGAACATAGCTGGTGTCGTAGTGCATACCATATTAGATCACGAGGTACTCTGTCGAAGACCTTTTCAATATCCAGGAAGGCTATATGAAGTGGTTTCCTCTTTTCTAGGTGCCTTTCCATCAAAAGACGAGTGGCGTGAATAGCATCGATTGTCCCTGTACCATTCATAAAACCACATTAGTTTGAGGCAATCTTGATTATGTCACGAAGACGTGTATCCACGATACGCTCGATGGCAATGCAGGCGATTCAGTCGATAATTTGAGCAGTTGTGCACATCTACTTTACCCTTCCAAATTGGTATTATTACACTCCTGAGCTAAGTAAGAGGAGTTTCGTTTTCATAGATAATCCTGTTGAAGATATCTGCTAGAAACTGAGTTGCTTGTGGCCCAAGCATCTCCCACACCTCCGATGGAAGATCATCAGTTCCAGTTGCCTTTCCATTTTTCATTTTCTTCATAGCGGTCTCAACTTCGGCAACGGTGATGGCTGGTACAGGACAAAGTATAGGATCCTGAATTCCGAATGCTGTTTCCATCGGTTAAGGATCTCATTAGGTTTCTGTAGAGGTTGTTGATTTTCATTCTTTATGATCATAACATGGACATAATGATCATAATGACCATAACAAGATTGCAGGGGGACAAGGAAGGAACCTCCACGTAGATTGTAATAAAAGCAATCGGGCGTCCCCTGGAAACGTTGAACCGAACCAACACCGAACCAACGGCCAATCCTTCCAACACCGAATCAGCGAAAAACAAAAATGATTACCAATGGCTCTTATCAGAGCCACACCTGGTAACGATCTCGATTAACATTGAGGGAATAACAGGCCAAAAGAAGACTTTGCTTAGTGACCTGTACAGAGAGATGAACTGCGACATTGTAGATTGTAGATATGGTGGTGACGACTTGTACTGCGACCTTTATAGATCTATTGTACCCTACCCTCCTCCTCCAAGCGTTGGTATACTTACCCATTTAGAGCGGCTCCTCTAATCCTGATTCCTTTACGAATTTCAGGATCTGGGTGGGATTCAAGGCCTGCAGCTCCTCTGTGTTCAAGCAGTGAGCCCCGAGGTACATTTGTCTCTTGCGGAGTAGTGCTCCGCAGTCTTTGAGCAGATGTATGGGAACTGCGACATACTATTGGTCCAGGAAACACATCGCGGAATAGCAAGGCGGCGCCCAAAGATAGAGGGCATGCAATTGATACTCGAGAGACCAGACTATCGCTACGGTAGCGCAATTTTTGACAACTCAAGGGTAAACGTACTATCCGCTGAATTGTCGGAAAATAATGACATCGAAGTACAATTGGAACTCCCAGATTCTCTGTAACATCTGTGTACAAATCACCCAGCAGATCTCATATTAGAAGAGCCACGCAACTTTAAAGACCAGCAAACAAGAGTGGTGATGGGTGATTTTAACTGTCATAGCTCCAGTTGGAACTATAGTGCGACTGACAATAACGGCGAAGCTCTAGAAGAATGGGAGGAAACTAACAATCTGACGCTAATCCACGACCCAAAAACAACATATTCGACTCCAAGAATATTGAAGCCCAATGCAGGAAATTAGTCAGGCAACCCATACCGAAGTCACAACACCGACCAATTATATGCCTTACCGAAGCTTTAGTCAAACCCCAGGCTGTACCTTTCAAAAGACATTTTAATTTAAAAAAATCGAAATGGGACCCATACAAGGCAGAACTGGACAGGGCTGTTGCACAAATTAAATCGACACCGGAGAACTACAAGGATTTCGTAGACACAGTAAAGCAAATATCAAGAAGGTTCATACCGAGGGGATGTAGGACTGAATTTGTACCAGGGATGATGACATCGGACAGGGAGCTGCTGTATAGGCTGAAGTATAGGCAACATTACCAAGACGACCCCTTCTCGGTGGAAACCATCGCAGCCGGAGAAATGCAAATGGCTACAATTGCCGAAGGTAGAAGAGAAAAATGGACAACGCTGATGAAGCAAAATAGCAGGCGACCCTGGCGTACACTGGAAAACTTTAATGGTGACCCCACTAGTGCCCCTTTGAACTTCAGCAAGGTCACCGCCGACCAGGTGGCCACCCAGCTGCTCCTTAACGGCAAACCAGCGAGGAAAAATAACAAAGCCAGGATAACTCCAAATCTCCGAATTGTTCCCAAATGAAAATAAGGGAACAAATCGGAGAGAAATTTCTGAAGCAGCCCTGGGACGCAATGTCTACAGAATACGACTTTGACACAGCCGTTGAAGTGGTCATCAATGACCGCCAAAGCAGTGTTCAAAGAATCGAAAACCTGAAAGACAAAGCGTCCATGTGGTACACCGAAGCATCAAAAACTGCTAAGGGTACAGGAATTGAAATGGCCGATGAACTCGCCAAAAGCGGGGCCGAGGCTCCCTTCTTGGACCCGGAGCCAACTTGTGGGCTTACAAAGGTCCACTTAAGGCAGGGGGCTAAGAAATGGGAAGAAGAGCAAAAGCAAATCCACTGGAAGAACACGCCAGGACTGCGGCAAGCTAAAATGCTCATAAACAATTCTGCCGCAATAATGCAGCAGATGCTAAGCTTCTCTAGAAGAGAAATCAGAACTTTAGTAGGCATACTCACAGGACACTGTCCGGTGAGATATCACCTACACAAAATGGGAAAGGCAGAGGAAGTTGTCTGTAGATTATGTGAATCAGATGAAGAAACCGCTGAACACATAATGTGCACATGTGTAGCGCTAGCACACATAAGGCGTGGGCTAGCCTTATGTGTGCTAGCGCTACACATGTGCACATGTTCGGGGTCGCAAATCGGGGTCGAATATCTTAGACTTCGTTCACGAAGTTGAATTCCTGGGAGAGTAATTGTAGAAGCGTCAAACACAATAGATCAAGTTGGTCGCAGTGCAGAAAGGCTTTGCAGCCAAACGTAAAAAATAAAAAAACAAAAAATAAAAAAACTCCAAATATAACAGAGGAAGTCGACTCGTCTCGAACCCCATTTAGTACCGAAGAACTTACTAAAGCAATTGCAGCCTTGAAACCAAACAAAGCAGCGGGTCTAGATGATATCAGAGCAGAACTTTAGCCCAGAAACACTTCAGTGGCTGTTCAAAATGTTCAACACGTGTATCAATACCTTCAAGATACCAAAATTATTGGAGACAAGCCAGGGTCGTTGCTCTTAGTCTCCCTCTTATGCCAGACGTTTAAGCTAATGGATCGAATAATTCTGAACAGAATCTCAGCGACTATCGATGAGAAGCTAATACCGGAACGGGCTGGTTTTAGACCGGGGAAATCTTGTGGCGGACAGATCCTAAACCTTGTTCAATACATCGAGGATGGCTTCGAAGAGAAGAAGATCACAAGGGCTGCCTTCATTGACCTATCTGCCGCATACGATACGGTCAACCACGGAAAATTGCTATGCAAACTGTATAAAATGACAAATGATTTCCAAATCACGTCGATTGTCGGAGGCTTCCTCCAAAACCGCATTTTCCTTGTCAGCCTGTTAGGGAAAAATAGTAGATGGCGCCTGCAGAGGAACAAACTTCCGCAGGGCAGTGTACTGGCCCCATTACTGTACAATATCTGTACCAACGACCAATTGATACGCCGGGAGACAAGCCACTATATATATGCTGACGACACAGCGCTAGCAGCCCAAGGAAATAGTTTCCATGAGGTAGAGAGAAAACTGACAAATGCCCTGAACGACCTTGCCGCCTACTACGAGTGCAATCTCCTCCGACCGAAACAAGCAAAAACTCAAGTATGCGCCTTCTACCTTCGCAACAAGGAGGCAAGGAGACAGATGAATATAGTGTGGTGTGGCCAACAGTTAGAACACTGCCCAACTCGAAAATGCCTCGGGGTAACATTAGATCGAGCTCTCACATATAAGCGCTACTGCCTCAACACCAGAAAAAAGGTAGCAACAAGAAACAACCTTCTCCAGAAACTGACTGGTGGATCATGGGGAGCACAGCCAGCAACATTGAGAACCTCAGCCCTTACATTAAGCTTCTCTGTAGCCGAACTCTCCAGTACAGTGTGCGTGATACTCACGCAAAGCAAATCGACGTCCCTTTGAATCAAGCAGTCCGCCTAATAACAGGTTGCCTGAAGCCTACGCCACTTCAGCAGGTATACTTTCCCGCAGGGATAGCACCGCCTCACATCAGGAGAGAGGTAACCGCTGAAGCAGAAAGGGGGCGACAAGAAACCGACCCAAGGCACCCGCTCTATGACCCAAACTCCGATCCCGCCACAGCTTTTTGGCCAGAACAGCACCTTTGCAAGTCTATCAGCAAGTCATAAGGCTCCAAAAATGACGCGCTGAGGCCCAAAACCCAATCACCCAACAAAAAGAGGAGCTGGCACCGGGAAATTTCCTCCCATACCCAATCTGGAGAACGCTCAACAGACTTCGCACAGGAGTCTCGAGGTGCAGAGAAAACCTGCAAAAATGGGGAATGCTACCAGAGGACGAAAACCCTCAGTGTTCCTGCGGAGATATCCAGAATCCTCCACACCTGCTTACCTGCACCGACATGGGACAGAGCTGCACAGGGAACGACCTAATTTTAGCAAATGACAAAGCCATCAGAACCGCAAACTTTTGTAAGGACATAGTGTGATCCGGACACGAATAGAATAGATAAAAGAATCATAACGTGTCCAACATCTTGAGTGGAACGATGGCGATTCTTGGCTAGTCTGTAGATATTATTTGCTCCTTCTGCTGTGTTGAGCTCTTCGTACATGTTCTTGTAATGGTCTGCTTTAGCGTTTGACACTTCCTGTTCTGCCATCGACTTCAATCACCTGTTTTGCTGACGATCGAGATGAATCTCGATCGTCGGACTGAAGTCTCGATTGGAGTCACGTCTTATAGGCTAACTTCTTCATCCTGATGGCATCTTGGACATGAGAATTCCACCACCATATCTCTTTGTTGATAAAACTGCGTCCAGGTTTTGATTGCACTGGCCAGAATAAATAATGATTAAATATTATCTTTGGGTTTTGAGGGCTAGGTTTTGATATATTCTAGTCTGTCTTGTCTACATTTTTGTTGTATCTATCTAATCATTGTTTAGTCGAGCGTTTTGCTTTATCAGGACAACCAGTATGTCAATATTAAACAATTAATACTAGACTAACTCGTTTAAAAAATGTTGTTTAAATTGCAACAATTAATTATTTAATATAAATAAATGTTTTTTTGCAAAAAAAATGAATATTTGCATAAATATGTTAAATGTTGATTCGCAAAAATAAATTGCCATTGTTCCAAAAATAAAGAATGCAGGAAAGTTATCTAGATTATAGATACACAAGTTCATACTAATTAAACATAATAGATTAACTTATAATTGTTGATTATAATTGCAATGATATTAACAAATTTGTAATTGCAAATTTTGTTAAGAAAATATTAATATTTTTTCTGATGTTGGCAGTAGTGCTTGTTGTCCATTTCGGACATTACCCTCAGTTGTTTTCCAAACAAATTTAGATTCTGCGCACTTCCTCCAACAATAAATGAAAAGCATAATATATACATTTTCACCGCAAAATAAAAATATTTGCTTTTATTATTGGCGACTTAAAAATAAGTCGCCAAAAGATATAAATAACTGCGATAATTTCGATTTTTTTTAATATATTTGTTCATTCGAAGTAAATCCCTTTAGTGCAACTTTTATCGCAAAAAATACTACTTAAAGTTAAGTGTTTAGACAATTAAACTATAGATTATCTACGAAAATAAGATAGAGAAAGTATTATAAATATTCAACCAATCACAATTCACTTGTTATCTTCTCCCTCTACTAGATTCCTAACTCAACTTTTAACCTTACAATTGGTCAAACAACCCAACAAGTAATTTCTTTAAAAACAATAAAACAAAAGCTTAATCAGAACAAATCGAAAAGTGAGTGAAATAACATAACTTAATATTTATTTTAACAACAAAAATAATTAGCAATTCAAATTTGCTTTGATTTTTTTAAAATATATGTAAAATATTTTTATGTAGGTCATTGTTATTTTTGTATTGGTAGCCCTGCGAGTTCACAGTTGGCAATATGAGAGCCAATTTCAAACCATGGAGGGAATCGTCTAGCTTAATCCTGGTAGCTAAAACTGCATTTGCCCCAAATATTACAACTACCGATTTCAATTACAAAGTGCTAGCTATTAAGAGAAGTTCGAAATCGGGATTTATGCCCAATACCTATGTCTTTCCTGGAGGAAACATATCAAGTGCAGACAAATCCAGAGATTGGCTAGATCTCTATGAAAACTTTGGATTTAAAACTCATAACTTTGAAAAGTTGAACCACAAAAATAACCAACCACTGATATTACAGAACGAGGAAGGGAATGTTTTACCAAAGTTTTTATCACTAAGGATTGGTGCAATACGAGAGACTTTCGAGGAATGTGGAATTTTAATATGTAGAAGTTTTAAAATTAATTATAAAGAGAGGATTGCACGATGGGCATCTTTTATAGGTATAAATAAATTATAATAAAATATAACAGGAAGGTAGAAAATTGGTGTTTTTTTTTTAGGTGGACCAGAGATCAAAAAATGGCAAGATAAAGTTCATAATGATCCTTATCAATTTTTGGAGCTTTGCCAAAAGTTTGAAGTTTATCCAGACATTTGGGCATTAAAAGATTGGAGCAATTGGGCTACTCCTTCTTCAATGCCATTAAGATTCGATACAGCTTTTTTCCTAGCTTCTTTTGTTCAAACCCCAGCTGCTTATGCAGAGAAACAAGAGGTCCAACATCTTGAGGTTTAATTTTGATTTTAACAGTTCCTTTAAATTGTTACTTTAATATTGGTAACATAATACTAATTATAGATACAATCATATAAACTTATTAAAGACGAAATGTAGCTTGAATATATAATTATATTCAAGCTATTCGTAGCTCAATAATATTAAGTCTTCGGTCGAGGCCGCACTACGGTTTTTCCCGCGAGCGGTAACCGCTATAACCGCTCAAGAAACACACAGTACGCTATGGGAAAAATCAGTCGCGGGAAAAAACCTCAAGTGAGGCCGCTTGTATTGACTTAGGCCGAGACCGCGCTACGGTTTTTTCCTGCGAGCGGTAATCGCTATAACCGCGAAACCGCTCGTGAAATACACAGTACGCTATTGTAAAAATCAGTCGCGGGAAAAACCCGCAAGTGAGGCCGCTTGTATTCGTTTACTTGAGTCACAAAATCAGGTGATTCAAAACCGCGGCGGTTTAGGCGTAGTGCGGCCTAGGCCGAGGCCGCACTACGGTTTTTTTCCGCGAGCGGTAACTGCCATAACCGCTCGAGAAACACAGTACGCTATGGGAATAATCTGTCGCGGGAAAATACCGCAAGTGAGGCCGCCTGTATTAGCTTACTTGAGTCACAAAATCACGCGATTAAAAACCGCGGCGGTTAAAGGTAGGCGTCCACATTTTCGCATCGTACGTATCGGACGCATCTATCGTACGTATCGCGTACGGCGATGGTCCGATACGTACGATGCGAAAATGTGGACGCCTACCTTTAGCCGTAGTGCGGCCTAGGCCTTATTATGAAATAAGATGTGGTATTAAAATGAATGGCGAGTATATAAACAATCTGAGGTATGCGGAAGTATGCGCGGATAGCCTAGAAAATCTGCAAGAGCTGATTAACAGAATATCAGAAGTCAGTCAAAGGTATGGATCTCACGCTCAATGTCAAAAAAAAACGAAGTACACGATAGCGTCCAAAAACAACGACCATGTCGGACAACTTCCAGTTACCAACGAACTAATTGAGAGTCAAAAATACACGCATCTAGGAACAACATTAAATGAAAGTGGGACCACTCAATTGAAATCAAATATCGGAAAGAAAAAGCGAGATCCGCATTTCTGAAAATGACAAAGGTATTGAAAGCACATCACCTGAATATACAAACGAAAATCAGGCTACTGAGATGCTACATCTTTATAGTACTTGTATATGGAGTGGAGTCCTGGATTTTGACAGAGGCTACCGACCGGAGACTCGAGGCATTTTAGATTTGGCTATACCGCCGCATACTCAAAATTTCCTGGGCGGCTCACGTCGTCAACCAGCAGGTCCTAGAGAGAATGGGAAAAGAACGAGAGGTCTTACTAACAATAAAGACAAGGAAGCTGGAATACCTTGGCCATATAATGAGGAACAGTCAACGGTACGGTCTATTGCAACTTGTACCACAAGGAAGAGTAGATAGAAGGAGACTATCGTTGCTAAAAAACCTGGTTCTACAACAAATCTCTTCAGAGTTGCAACAAACAAAGTCCGAATTTCCATGATGATCGCCAACATCCGAGCAGATAGGCACCAGAAGAAGAAGATTAAGACTGCAACCCATGTTGAAACAACTACTTCCCTGGCTAATACCACGCAGGATATTGAATTATACAACAGGCATTTGCATATTATTACTAGTACTAGTCCATTTGCATGTCACTAACAAGTAACAGATGAATAACATTGTTTTTAAGATCATTTCTTTCTATTCAACTTAAGTGAACAGACATTTGAAAACGCGTTTAGAGATTTATCGCTCATCAATGCAGCTTTGCTTTTATGAATTATAAATTGGAATACTCTTACAGGTGTGCATATGAACCAGGTGTTCAAAATGTAAGGGTATTCAAATTTATATATGCGCCATGTCACAAGAACGGAAGAGTAAAGACTGCCAAAACGGGCCCTCTAAGGCAAAATGGTAGGCAGACCACGGAAACGATGGGAGGAGGCGGTAGAAGAAGATGCCAGAGGGTTGCTAAGGATTAGAGGCTAGAAGACAGTAGCAATGGACAGAAGCGCTTGGAGGAATAAATTGAGGGAGGTCAAGGCCCAACCTTGGGCTGTAGAGCCATAGGAGAGAGAGAGATTCAAATTTATGTTTCCAAAAAGTAAAGCTGCACTGATGAGAGATAAATCTCGAAACGCGTCTGCAAATGGCTATTCAATTAAATTAAATGGAAAGTTAAGTTAATTTAGTCAAATTAATGTTATTTAAGTTTATTTAACAATATAATTTATCTGGTACTTGTTAGTGACATGCAAATGTACTGGCACTAGTAATAACATGCAAATCTCTGTTGTATAGTCCAAATCCTGCGTGGTATTAGCCAGGGAAGTTGTTGTTACAACATGGGATTTGTTTCTAATGTCATAATTTTAAGTTATCTTCAACGAAAACTGGTCACGACAAATCAAGATTACACCCGGAGTAGCCAAAAAGGATAATAACAGCTAAAAGTCGAAGTGGATCCTGTTCTAAGAGACACTGTGTACGATACAGCTTTCGTGCCTGAAGGAATGTTACGTGAGGGGCTAAACTTGCGACGACTAAATAGACTCACTTACGCCAGTACATACAAAGATAGAAATTTTACAAACCGAAGAAACGTAAAAGTCGAAATATTCCACGCATCCTATTAGCTTACTCGACCAAAACGGGCAATCAATAGGATACTCCACCGAAAAAATCAAATATATGTTACAAAACCCGGAACACCTGATGAACGGAGCATTGGAAAAGCGACGAACAATTGTTAACACACAACTCTCAATTAGCCGCCAAATTCTGCAGGAGGGAAGGAGCACATGGCGGAGTCACAATTTTCTGCAAAAACTCAGAATCGGCATAGAGCGGTAGCAAAAAATGATTTACTAGGTGGGCCATTGAAGACGAAACAGAGGGATTTTCGGATAGTTAAAGATTAATTTACAAAAAACGCTCGGACACGTCAACATTGTTTGTGAAGGGGACACCTTTTACAAGAAAATTTGTAGCCAAATCACTTAACTCCTTCGCGCTGGGACCACAACTCCTATAATTTTAAATGGCACGGTGGGGTAAGTAATACCTCATTTGAAAGCCCTTTTTGCACTGAATACTAAATGATTAACATTTTCCAAATTTATCGATTTTTTGTCGAGATTAATAAATTTCAAGTTACGAACGCGTTCTTCGTTTACGTCGTTGAAAGAAAATCCAATTGTTCAATCTGTCTTTACAAAAACTGCAAAAGTGAAGGAAAAAAAACACAATTCAACGCTAGAAAAGATTTTTATTAGTTTAACAAATGCTCAAATTGTGCGTCACCAAATTCCATAGAAAAATACAAATTCCGCTCGAAACGCTCTCTTGCATTTTGGAGGTTCTGTGGCGTAATTTGACGGCATTCTTTAATAATGCATCGACGTAACTCTTCCGACGTTCTTCTTCTTCATCGAGACTATGGTTATCTTGCATAAATTCTACTCTTTAGATGACCCCACAAGAAAAAGTCCTGAGGACTTAAATCAGGTGAGCAGGCCGGCCATTTCATTATCCTGGGAAAACTCTGTCCAGAAACTTTCGAACAGCCTGCGTATAATGTAACGATCATCATTTTCTTTCAACGACATAAACGAAAAACGCGTTCATAACTTGAAATTAAATAATCTCGAAAACAAATCGATAGATTTAGAAAATGTTAGCCGTTTAGTGTTAAGGGCTACCAGCCTTTCAAATGAGGTATACCTACCCCACCATACCATTTAAAATTTTATGCGGTTATGGTCCCAGCGCGAAGGGGTTAAGTGATTTGGTCACAAATTTTCTTGTAATAGGTGTCCCCCTCACAAACAAAATTGACGTGTCAGAACGTTTTTTGAGAAACCATCTTTAACTATCCGAAAATCCCTCTGTTTCGTTTTCCAAGGCCCACCTTGTATGGTTCATAGGTGTTCAAAATGTAAGTGTATTCAAATTTATAATTTAAAGAAGCAAAGCTGCACTGATGAGAGATAAATCTCGAAACGCATCTGCAAATGGCTATTCAATTAAATTAAATGGAAAGAAATTAATGTTATTTAAACTTAAAACAATGTTATTTATCTGGTACTTGTTAGTGACATGCAAATGTACTGGTACTAGTAGTAACATTTGTATTTAGCCCACCATCTCGTTTTTCCGATGTTCTCTAATCGTCTGAATTTGTCTTGTCCAGCTGTTAATTCCGAAATTTTATGTTTTTGCATACCTACCTGGCTTGTGGCAAGCCCACGCCCTCGCAAAGCACGCCCTCGCGAAGGCTAGGTTAGACACCTCGACTATTTGGTCAGTCCGACCAAAGTCCGTTAGATACTTGTCTCTGGTCCGGTCTGCAGTATTGCATTCCGAAATGTCTGTGGTATATTTCAATATCCTGCATGGTATTAGCCAGGGAAGTAGTTGTTACAACATGAGATTTGTTACTAATGACATTATTTCAAGTTACCTTCGAACGAAAACTAGGTCACAAATCAAGCTTCATAGTCCAAAAAATTGCACCCAAAGTAGCTAAAAAGGATAATAACAGCTCATAGGGTAGCATAGGGTCCAACACATGGGCTTAGCCAGGGTGGTTTTGGGGGTTCAAACCCCCTGAAATATGCAAAATATAACGCAAATATTATATTGAAATAAGGGGAGGCGACTCTCTTCAAGAGAGCATGGTAGATGTAGAGTTTATCAACCCTTCTGTGTCAGTTTTGGTTAGTAAATTGGCGCATTTCTGTTATTGTATTTTCTTCAAAACAACCCCAACAAACTATACCCTGGCTACGCCCGTGTAACAGCTTTAAAGTCGGAGTGACAGGATCTAAGAGACACTGATACAGCTTTCTCTACGATACAGCTTCCTGGCCTGAGGGAATATTACATGAGAGGCTAGACTTCCGAATACTATATAGACTCACTTACGCCAGTACACACAAAGAAAGAAATTTTAGAAACCGAAGACGAGAAGACCGATGAAACTTAACAAAGTGCCAAAACCAAAACGTGCAATCAATAGGAAACTGAAACTCCACCGAAAAAAATGGAATATATGTTACAAGAAAACCCGGAATGCGAATACCGAAAATATATTAACAGAACATTGGAAAAGCGGCGAACAATTGTTAACACACAACTTTCAGTTAGCAGCCAAATTCTGCAGGAGGGAAGGAGCACATGGCGGAGTCGCCATTTTCTGCAGAAAGTCTACAAATGATTCACTCAGAATAGGCATAGAGCGGTTAGCAGAAAATTATCTACAGTATAATTTTGATAATTCGGCGGTTGGTTAATTCGACACGTTCAGTACTCCGGCACTCTAGGGAAACTCGTGTCTTTTCTTTACACTTCCCAGTGCCGGATATAAACCTCGCGCACAGAAGAAATAAAGTCAAAAACAACACCATCCAGTGTTCTTGGAAGAAGGTCTGGCCAACACACCCAGCTTTTAACTCTGAAAACTTAATTGACGATTCTGACCAAGCTAACTCCACTCTACAATTGTCTTACTATCTGTTCTAAGTTTGTATGTACACGTTTACCTAAAATAATTCTACATGAAGTTTGTAAAATGTTATTGTTTTCGTTGAAACCTGATAATCCGGAATTTTTTGATAATCCGGCAGTTTTCTGGTCCCATATGTGTCGGATTATCAAGATTATACTGTATTTGAATGCACGACTATTGAGACAACTATTCACAAAAAACCGACAATAATCATAGCTGTGTACCGTTCACCGCAAACGCCCTACATGCAATTGATAAACAAATTAGAACAACTACTAGCTATAGTTCCGGAAAACCAAACAATACATAATTATGGGGGACTTCAACATCAACTCTTTAAAAGCCTCACGAGAGCTCCATCAACTTCACTCAATGCTACTATCCTTCAACACAGTACTAGCAATGAAAATGCGAAGCCCTTTAGCCACAGAAACCTGTATCGAGAACATCGCGGTCAAAACAAACCTTGGAGTACCAAGTATCAGACCACAGCGCCCAAAAGATCACTTTCTATCAAGAAAGAAGAATCACTACAGAACGCAAAAATATAAGTTCATTTAATCCTTTCGCTACGGGAACCGGATAAAGCTGTAAAATATTTTTTTCTATTTTGCGTCTGTAATGGATTCACAACAGCACTCATATGCGTGCGGTTATGGCTCGCCGAGTGCGATAGAATTCTCTCAATATGTATCGGAGATTTTTTTATTTAGAAATTAGAATTAGAAAAAAATTTAGAAATTCTTTTATTTAGAATTTAGAAAGGGCGCAAAATATAAAAAATACTATAAAAAAACTCGTTCGTAAGGCGTTTTTTAGCACTTGTCCATTAGTCCAAAATTGGACGCGTGTTGTAAAATGGCGCTTACTGAACTCGTCCTTTAATATACTATTGTGTCCTGTGTACTGGAACCGGATTAATACGCAAGCGGTTTTTTGTACTTAATATGGAAAATCAACTCATCTGCTGTATATAATTATCATATACACTACTAAAAATGTTATAGATATATAAAAACTTGATTTCAGCGTAATTAATTTTTTGGCCAAAACTACGGGAACCGAACAAATCCGCTTGTATCATTTTACTGCATCCCCTAAAAAAAAAACGCATAAACCAGGACTGTCCAGCCTTTCATTTATAATCCCGGACGTATGCTAAGCCTACCAAGAACTGCATTGGGAACTGGGTATTATTTTGGTTACCCATTAAGGAAATAAAATGAAACAAATAAAAGTATCACAAACTGCGGGAACCGAAACTGCGGGATTCTTTGCGAAAACGCAAAGAATAAGTACCTAACTACGGTAACCGTACGAATCCGCACTATCCTCGGCATGCCGTACACAGAGCACAACTTGTAGAAAAACACGCCGTAGCGAAAAGGTTAACAAATAAATAAGCAGCTTCTAGAAGAAGTACCTGGCTCGAGACCTACACCTCCCACATAGGGGTATTTACGCTATTTAGGCGGCCATAAATCGATTTCCTAGAATTTCTTCCAGGTAAAAAAGAAGTATATACGGACAATGTTAAATAGACTTGTTTAAGTACGCACCGTAGTATTAGTCGCAATTCGATCTCTGTTGTGAGTCCTTCTCGAAAATGCAGTTTTGAAAAAAAAATTTAGATCCTTTTGAAAAAATAAAATGAAATGGATTTCAATATATCTGAAGAAAAAAAACTCCATGATTAATTTTCAAAAAGGTTGTAGTTATACTTCGGCGTGCGTCCCCGTAGTTTTGTGGGTTATAATAGAATAAATTGTATGTGTACTAACTAAAAACACCAAAATTAGCTGTGAACTCCCATGAAAACGATGTTTTTATCGAGTGTTTTGTTCCAGTATCCGAAGGTACCTCAGGCGCTCGAGTAACAACGGGTAGATTTCATTTTGACTAATTGCAGAAACAAGATTTACCAAATATTGACGAAAAGTTGAGCCACCTTCAGACATATATCCGAGTTATACCGTTCTACAGCAAATAAAAAAGACGTTGTCCGGAAAAACAGCCTATCGGATAACTGAAAGTTACAACTTGAAGGACCACACAGCTAAACATTTGGTTACATATTTGGAGGATGTATTCGGCAATAAACATATGTATTGATAAAATTGAATATACAAGAGCGTAAATCATTGACGCTAATTTCGAAATGGATATGTAACGGATCGGAACAAACACAATATAAACAGAAAATACAGGAAGACGATTCCATAGACAGCAATATTTTTTAAAGTTACTTTGTTCCAGTGCTATTGGTTTGTAACAAATAAAAAAAGTTGATTCTCAAAATCAACAATCAAAAAATGAGGATACGATTTGTTAAAGAAATAGTGGATATCACAAAATCCGAAATCGCCTATATAGAAGAAGCTGTAAGCACTTATAGCGAAAATAGCGAATTCATCTTCAAAGTTTTCTTCATAAAACAAAAATGAATCGAGCGATTTTCATGAAAATTTCAGGAAATATTCTCAAAAATACGCACTTTAAATCCATGTAGTTTTTGTAGATTAAATCAATTTGGACTAGTTGTTACAAACTTGACAAATTTCGAATTCTTCAATGTCTTAAGGAACCGAAACGAATCTTCAAAGTTTTTTGCATAAAATAAAAATGAATCGAGCGATTTTCATGAAAATTTCAGGAAATATTTTCAAAAATACGCACTTTATCTCTATGTAGTTTTTGTAGATTAAATCAAGTTGGACTAGTTGGTACAAATCGACAAACTTGACTAATTTCGAATTGTTCAATGTCTTTAGGAACCGGAAAGAATCTTTAAAGTTTCTATGAAAACTATGGTGGATGCCAAAGTATGCAATGCTGCCACATCAACTACCTCAACTATGAGATGCTACATTTGTGGTTCTACCTCCAAACAATTTAATGACCTTATTGTAACAAGAAATGTCTCCACAAACGCATTGAAACTTGGCCTTTCTATATTACACGTTAGAATACAGTTATCGAAAGTATTTTCAATTTGTCGCTTAAAATTCCCGAAAAAAAGTGGCAGATTAGATCAGAAAGTGAGAGAGAAATTGTAAATCAAAAAATGGCCGAGATACAGACGGGATTCCGAAAGAAAACGGGCTTGTTTGTCGATATGCCTAAACCTGGATACGGCAACACTAACGATTGTAACACTAGCAGGAGATTTTTCGCCAATCTAGAATGCAGCTAAAATTTCTGGTATTGAATTGACAAATTTACTATGTTTTTACCTCTCTTACCACTCATAGTGAATTTTTAAATTCAATGTAAGTATGAATTACCATGCAGTAACAGTCGCAACCATTCTCTAACATAAAATTATCGGTGTTGACTACAACCTGATAATACGAATTAAAGTGATTTTAGAGGTGTGATCATGACTCCAACAATGTATAAAATCCTGATCCACGGTACAAAGGTCATGGAAAAAAATTGCTATCTATGGGGCTGTCCGAAGAAGCAGCAGAGGCGCGTAACAAGCATTTTTTCGTATTTATTTATACACATATGTACTTCAAACAACTATAAATAAACATAAAAACCGATTTAAAATTTAAAAAACTAAGAAATAATTTTGACCGGCTAAATTGCTGAAATACCCCTATGTGCGACCGCCGAAAAGTGATGTAAACAGACAATGGGAGACGTTCATGAATATCTTTATGACGCATTTCGACGAATGTCCTCCATGAAAACCCCGCACTATCTCTCATGATAGGAAGACATGAATTTATATTAGTCTTAATAAGACTTAATATTATACAGCTACGAAGAGGTTGAATATATTTATATATTCAAGCTATATTTCGTGTTTAATAAGTTTATTAAATTGTTTTTATTTTCTTTTGTAGTGGGCAACTCCAAAAGAATATATTTTGAGAAGTAAAAAAGAAGACATTTTGGTGCCTCCACCTCAGTTTTACGAATTATCGAGATTAGGAAATTTCTTGGATATCGATAATCTATCAAAATTTGCCAATGAGAGATCAGAATATGGATTAGAAAGATATTTTCCAGTGAGGATTAAGTGTGATGATGGGATGTTTAGCGTTTTGCCAGGAGATGATTTGTATCCAAAGGAAATTGATCCGAGAAATGAGGAAATTCCTTACCTGAAAACATTGCCTGAATCTGTTACGGAAAACAGGATTTTACATAAAAGTCCATTTAATATTAAAATTTTTACAAAGAATTTTAAACCTAAATGCAATCATGTTGTGCCAGTCAATTTTCAAAACGATACAAATTCTAAAATGTAACAGTTAACCCATAACCCATACGAAATAAAATTTACAATGTATAAATGATTTCTTTTCTTTTAATTCATTATCAACTACACAATTGACATTTTTTTTATATAAAGAAAGCTTTAAGCCTCCAAGAAAGTGCAACAAAACTACACTAATAAAACCATAAAAAGTAGATACAAAATATATATAAAAAATATAAAAGAGGGAATTATATAACAAAAATTAACAATTTTTTTTTGACTAGTTTGCTTTTTTTAAGATTTTTTACATTCACAAAAGCATAAAAAATTGAATGAGATAACATTATTAAAAAGTTCTTTTTTAAGTAATAAATTATTGCTTTAAAGTTTTAAATTAAAATAGGTAGCCTAAGAATTGAAGTCGCTCGCTTGGTATTGCTGTTAATGGAATGTTAATGGAATCGTTTCTTTTTTACAGCTATTAAAAAGGTAGCAAAAAGGAAAATGCAGGAACTATCAATGATTTCCTCATCAACATACACTATAAATGTTTTTAACTCTACAAAATATTTGATATAACTAAGCTATATTTTTTACCTAATTTGGCTGTTTTTTTTTTTGTTATTACATGCAAATACGATTTATTTAACTAGGTAGTTAAGGAAATAGGAGCGATAGAAAATATGGATTTTTTTACCAATATATGTACTACTTTGTTCCCTTTCTGTATACAAATTTAAAAAAGAAAATTAAAAACGAATTTATAATTTACATTGCCAAAAATCTTTCTATTGAAATAATCCTAAAATAAGTTCGTTGAATTGAATATAATAAAAAATGAGCAAAATGTACATTTGAAATAAATCTGTTTCACGTTTCGATTTAAATTGTTTTTTGTACTTGTCATTGGAGCTTTTCTTTTTTTGCAGTTGGTTTTGCTTAAACATTTTTTTATGTACATATTTGGCATAAGAGAAACAAAATAGATTATGAAAATATATTAGATAGAATTTGCCTTAAATACTGTTTGAATGGTTCGTAGATTTGATACCTTAATGAATTAATTTCAGGCAAGTTCCTAAAACTCGTGAAAATTTCACTATCAGTTTCTAATAGTATGATTGTAGAAATAAGTACAAATGTAGTGACGATCACAAAGGAAGGTACAAACGCTTTTAAAACATTAAATTTGCGATTTTTTTGAATTTGTTTTTGTGTATTTTGACTAGTATTTGGCAAGCAAATTCGCCCATCTACCTGAGAATGAGATAAAGGTGTTTGACTCCTGCTCGATCGATGCGATGGATTCGTAGCTTCATAACATCTATAACTATTCAGATTTAATTGAGATTCAGATGAGGAATGTTCAAACGAATCACGGAAGTAATAATCACTAAATCTATCCATTGAATCTTCATTCAAAACTAAAACAAAAAACAAATCATCATAAAATCTATCAAATATTTTCACTTAACCTGAAGTTCGTAATTTTGCCATTCCCATAGCTTCTTGGTCTTCAGAAACTGTTTCTAACCCAGATACATCTGTATATATTTGGGTCGCGGGACCATCTAAACCCGAACAGAGACCTGCACTGCTACAAGGTTCCATTCTTGATCCACCAGCATCTGAATGACTTGATCTCGTTAAACTATTATATCCTAAAATATTTTTATTACGTTTCTCCAAAGAATCTCTTTCAACAAATATTATCTCAAACATTCACATTGAATCCACATCTTTATTACAATTACACAAAACATTCATGAATGTTACTAAATTACACAATTCCTATCATCAAACAACAACATCTCATGTTAACACAAGAAACAAATATTGTTTACCAAAAACTCAATATACTTTATAATATCATTACTTTTAATATATAACAGTATATAAGGGCTATGAGGCCAAGATTATATATACTTTTATCTACGACCACCATTGTAAATGTCCATTATTGTACAGTTCGTGGATTAAGTAAATACATCATAACACACACGTCTGTAACAGTCCGCGACTAATGTTAAGTTATGATTGATAACACACACGTGCGTTTGGTTTACGATTCGTTGAGAGCTGCTACCACTGAAATATATACTACCTGGAACGAGCGCTGGCCTCTTGGCTTGTGCGGGCCGAGAGAGCGGTCCCAAGGACCTCCCTTCATCCTTGTCTAGCCAACAGTGTAGTCGGGAGTGGGAGGATGTGATACAGTCAGAGCGAAAAGCTAGTTGTATTGAGTTGTATCAAGAAAGAGAGTGAGATCGTTCAATCGGTGAGCATATTATAATCCGAAGTTTATATATTTTAATAAAAGTTGTTTTCAAAAAGACAATGGTAAAATACTGTTGTATTTGCAAGGAAAAATAGATGTCGGACACACATTTCGTTTTCCTTTTGGACTGTACTAGACGAAGACAGAGCGATACGAGAGACACCTTGTGATGCTCTCTCTCTCGGCCGCGCTCGTTCCAGTTAGTATATATTTCAGTGTCTGCTACTACGTGCTTATACGTTCAGCGCCCCCCGTGCCACAATTCAAACTAAAGGAAATTGACATTGCGTACATTGGGTTGCCTATATCTATGAGCACTCTTATTTCAGTTTAACTCAAATAAGTACTAAATAATATAGTATTTCTGATCATATCTATCAAGTTAAATAATGTCGAGTAACAGTTATATATGAAAATCCAACTGTTTGTTTATTATAATGTTAAATAATGATAATTAATTAAACATAACCTAATAGGAAATAAATTTGCTACGTCAAAAATATTTTTCTTATTAAACAGAAACAAATTAGTGTGGTCGTAGATAAAGTATAGTATATAACTCGAGTTGTAAATACACTACACGGGTCGTGCGTAAATGTTCCGCTCGTACGCAATATGCTTCTTACAACTCTCGTTACGTAATATACTATTAATATATTATTGGTTGTCCAGAAAGTGCTTGCGTTTTTTTGGTAGTAAAATAAATTAAAAAATTTTATGCACAGAAAATTTTATTCAAGAAAGTAGTTTACGTTTTGATCAATGACCTTTTGCCATCTTTCAGGTAATTTCATAATTTCTCTCTCGTACAAGGCTTGGTCTTTATCTCCAAGAAACTGCTCCAAATGATTTTTTATGTCTTGTTCTTTTTTAAAAGTTTTGTCATTGACAAGAGGAAATTCGACGTCTGATCACGGATTTTCTTCAAACTTTGTACACTTTTAGTATTCCATTAGGACGACATAAAGTGCAAGTAGTAAGGCGTACTATTTCGGCATTTTCGAGAAAATTGCAATTTTCTCTCTTCGAAATTTTCCGCGCAGAATAGATACATTGCGTTGCGTCAGCGTGTATACCATGGCGGTGGCAGAGTGGTTAAGTGCAAGCTTCGTAATTGCTGGATCGGTGGATCTAGTTCCACACATCCTTTTCTTTTTGCCTTTTCTCAGCGTTTTCAACGCTGGTCATATTTTTTCTTATACATAATAATTGAAAGGTAATGTAATGAATAAATACCAATATTTGCATGCATTTTGATTGAATTTCCAATGCTATTTGGCTGTTTACTGAATTTTATCAATAAAAAAATGGTGTTTTGAACTGCACCGACGAAGGGATAAGGGGAGGGCATCAAGCTTGGTAAGCCGAAGTCAAGCAACGTAAATAAAGGTTTGACAATTAATAACCCCATTTAATAATACAAAGCAATAAAGCAAATTAATCTTTTGATGTGCTTACGACATTACAAGTTGCAGGGTGATATTCGTCATACAATAACAAACAATAAATTAATAACAAACAATAAATTGATCGCTTGCAAAGTGTCAAATGACCCATACAAACACGAAAAACCTAAATTACAACATCTACTACATCGATTGAATGCATTTGTCCTGCATGTACAAGGAATTGTCAGAGTTTGTATGGAAAAACAAACCTCGTTGACATTCTCAAATATGTTTCCTTGTTCCGACAACTTTGATTCTCATAAATATCGGTGCTGATAATTGGAGTTGTACTATAGAAGGTATTTTGATAGCATCTTCATGAGAAGCAATTTCTCGCTCGTTTGCGATTAAATATGAAGAATTTTGAAGGCACTTGATAAAGTTTTTAATTTGCCTATAGAAATAAACGTCACACGCTTTTCAAATTGGAGTACATTTCGGGGGTATTTCGTAAACAGCCAAATAACATTGGAAGTTCAATCAAAATGCATGTAAATACACGTATTTATTCATTATATTACCTTTGAATTGTTATTTATAAGAAAAAATATGAGCAGTGTTGAAAAAAAGAAAACCATGTGTGGGACTAGATCCACCGATCCAGCAATTACGAAGCTTGGACTTAACCACTCGGCCACCGCCATCTTATACACGTTAATGCAACACAAATGTATATATTCGACGCGGAAAATTTCGAAGAGAGAAAATAGCAATTTTTTCGAAAAAGCCGAAATAGTACGCCTTACTATTTGCACATCATGTCGTCCTAATGGACTACTAGAAGTGAACAAAGTTTGAAGAAAATCTGTGATCCAGATATAGGAAGTTCCCCATGTGACTGAGTTCTGGCGCCGGAGTCTTCACAGAATAGATTCACAGATAGTCTTAATAGATGTAAATCTGATGGGGCAAGGTCAGGGCTATATGGTGGTTGTGGCATGGCTTCCCATCCGAGCTCCAGAAATTTCTGCCGAGTCACCAAAGATGTTTTTTTTTTTTTATTGAAATTTGTTCAACAATCAGAATATATATATATTTTCTTCTATTCTATGAGCTGAAGTTATGATGACCGATTTGGTGTGATGAGGTGTCCATCCAACGATAGGACCTCTGAGTACCGTTAAGGGTCAGTTGGCCAGCGTCTCTTGAGTCTTCTGAGGACTTGATGTTGGGGAAGCGTGTTATTAGTGAATTTGTGTGTGATTCAATTTTGTCTTGATGCTTTTTTCGTCTTTCCATAATTTATTTTGTCACAGGGGTAATTTGCAAGTCTTCTTGGATCATGTGGTTTGTTACGTACCATGGAGCATTAGCAATTGATCTTAATATTTTAGCTTGGCATCTTTCCATGATCGCAATATTCGATTTGCTGGCACATCCCCAGAGTTCGATGCCATATGTCCAGATAGGTTTGATTATAGTTTTATATAAAAGCATTTTGTTGCTTAGCGTTAAACTCGAGTTTTTGATTTCGAGTTCTCTATGTCTGAGATCAATCTGTTTTCTCTTTTTGATAATGTGGTTCTTCCAATTGAGTTTGCTGTCTAGATGTAATCCTAAGTACTTGACTGTCGACTATTGGGGGATTTCTATGTTATTTAAATAAACTGGAGGAGAGAGACCTTTTCGTAACGTGAATGTTGCATGGCAGGACTTTTTGGCAGTTTCATTGATTTTAACTTTCCACTTCTTTAACCACTTTTCCAGTAGATGTATGTAGTCTTGGAGATGTTTTATGGCGATGTTGGGGTCTGAGTGATTAGTTAGTACTGCTGTGTCGTCTGCAAATGTTGCTATGGTTGTGTCTGGTGTTTCGGGTATATCTGAGGTGTACAGCACATATAGTAGAGGACCCAATACACTGCCTTGTGGGACCCCAGCGTTGATGGGAAATGCTGCAGATACTTATTCGTTGACTCTGGTTCTGAACTGTCGGTTGTGTAGGTATGATCTGAGTAAGTTTGAGAAAGCTGGAATTACCTTTTTTATTTTGTATAATAGTCCCTCGTGCCAGACTCTGTCGAATGCCTTTCTAACGTCTAGGAATAGTGAAGTGCAGTATTCTTTTTCTTCAAATGCGGTATTTATTTTATGGGCGATAAAAATAACTGTGGCATTGTTGAACAGTTGAATGGTGCCGACGAAATCCAAAGTGGTGGCTTGGGATCCAGTCTGCTGAGTTAAAGTCTGGGTCTATTCTTGTTAGTATCAATCTCTCCAGTAGTTTAGAAACAACTGGCAGCAAGCTGATTGGCCGGTAGGATGTTACGGAGCTTGGATCTTTTCCTGGCTTTGGTATTAGTATTATCTCAAAAAGCTTGAAGATTTTAGGCCAGTACTGGAGTCTGAGGATTGCATTGAAGATGTATGTGAGCAGCACAATACCTTTTCTTGGCAACTCTTTTAGCATTTTGTGTGTTATTAGGTCCGTTCCTGGTGCCTTCTTTGCACTTAATGTTGAATCGCGCCTTTGATTTCCTTGGGTGTGACTGGAGTCAGTGGCGGTTGGGGTTGTGTGTCGGAAGCAAGGTATTCTGAAATTTCGTCGTCTTTATCTGTTGGCTGGAATACCTCTGCTAAATATTGTGCAAGTAGGTTGACTTTTTCGTGATCGCTTTTAGCCTATTGTACTTATTGTACTACTATTGTACTATTGTGCGTTGGTGGAAGCATGCGTAGAGGTGATGACAGTGATGAAGGTTTTTCGAGGGATTTGATGGGTTTCCAGATGGAGTTATCAAATCTGTTCAGCCTGCTCAAGTAGTCCTTGAATGATTCCGTTCTGTACTCTCTGAGTTTGGTCTTTAGTCTGTTACTGACCCGGTTCAAGCAGGTTTTATCGTGAGGGTTTCGGCTTCTCTGCCACTTGGCTCGAGCTCTTCTTTTTTGTGCCACTAATATCTTAATTTCAAGTGGGATGTTGATTTCGAGGTGTCTATACTCTACTTTAGGAGTAGCTTGTTGTGCTGCAGCTTGCATAACTTCTTGTAGTTTGACAACAGTTTCGTCGAGTCTATCGGGATCTTTCAGGTTTATTTTTAGGTCTATAGTTTCGTTTAGGGCACTGCGGTAGCTGTCCCAATTGGTGTTTGCGTTGTGTAGCCTGAGGGGTGGTTTCCGGTGAATAGCTCTTGTGCTTATTGTCGCTATTACTGGAGAGTGGTCAGATGTTGAATCGTAGCTTGATGTTATGTCCGTATAGGTTGATGATATTCCACTACTAATAAAGAAGTCCAGGACGTCCGGAGTTTTGTAGGGATCTGACGGCCAATATGTAGGAGTTCCTGTTGACATGTACGAGTACTTCTTTTCATTTATGAGGTTGTATAGTTCTTTCCCCTTTGTAGTTGTTAGCCTGGAGCCCCGTGCAGTATGTTTGCTGTTCCAGTCGCCTCCGGCAATGAATTTTGGTCCTAGCGAATAACCGCTTGAAGTCATCTTTTTTTAGGTTGTGTTTTGGGGGACAGTATGCTGCTGTTAAGACTAGGTTGTATAGTAGTGAGTATATTTTTATTGATGTGGCTTGGATTCTGTCAGATGCGAATTTTGGTAGAACGTCGTGCCGGATGTTTTGTTTTATTAAAATGGCTGTTCCCGCATGTGCGGTTTGGTCAGGATGGTTAGTGTAGTATGTGTTACAGTAAGGAATTTTAAAGTAGGATTTTTCTGTAAAATGGGTTTCACTTACTAGAAGAATGTCTATAAAGTTTTGTTTTAAGAACAGTATAACCTCATCTTTTCTTCGCGCCAGGCCGTTGACGTTCCATACTGCTATGCGAATGAATTTAGACATTACCCAGTTTGTTTACTAGCATTGTCAGCATGTTGAGCACCATGCTATTTTGTTGGATAATTTGGTTGAACATGGCGTTAAATTCATCTAGGAATTTGTTGAGCACTACACTGGAAGATTCTTTGTTGTTGGTGGTGGCTTGTTGATTGCTTGCGCGTAGCTTCTGTTGGGGTGGCTGGAAGGCTGGCTCTTATATATGATGTTTGGTTTATTTTGCTGTATACTGGGTCCAGTGTTGTTGTGGCTTTTGCGTTTAAGTAGATTGTGATAAAATTCACAACCTTTATAGTTGGCCGGGTGGTTTCCTACACAAAGGGCGCATGTAGCTGGTGTATCCTTACTTTTCTTGCAGCTAGCTGTGCTGTGAGGACCTCCGCATTTTACGCACACAAAAGGTATGTTGCAGTATGATTTTGAATGTCCATACATTTGGCATCTCGTACATTGTACGATATTTCTATCTTTTTTTGGGGGTTCAATCTGGATATTGCTATTTTGTAGTTTTTGTATTTTGTAGATTTCTTTGTTGTTGTCAGAGGGTTCGATGTCGACGAAAAAAAGGTTTAGCGGCTCCTTCGTTATTCTGTGTTTGGCGTTTATGATATTTCGTATCTTGTGTCCGTGGTTGGATATTTCTTCTCTTATGTCGTCTGAGTTGAATGAGTGGTGTAAATGCTTGATGACCACTCTATAGACTCGTTCCTCTTTTGGTTCGTATGTGTGATGTATAATATTATTCTCTCTCATATATTTCGCTAGTTTTCTGTAAGTTTCTGGGCTACAGCAGTTTATTTTTACTGTGTTATCAGCTTGACATTTGGTGGTGTATTCGTCCTCTTCTAGTATGTCTGACAGTTTTAATTTGATTTCTGTAAAATTGAGGACGCCGTACACAAATATTGGTGGTGGCTTAGGTTTTTTTCCTGTTTGTTATCATCATTTGTTTTATTATTATCGTGAGAGGCTGTTAACACACTAAATTTGTTGGACAGTGGTAAATTAGTATTTTCGTTGTTTGGGTTTTCTCGACTTGTTCTTATTTTTCTGCGTTTTGTGCTTCTCGTAGAAGCTTGTTGCCACGGGTTTTCCTTGGATGGAGCCGTTTCTACGACTCCGTCGTCGATGGTAGACATCATTGTAATAAGTGGTTGTTTTATCGGGTTATTCGGCTATGGGGCGCGAACTACTGTTTGCATGTTTGTAAATTGATTGTTAAATCCAGGTCCGTTTCCAGTAGGGAACATTTTGCATCGCTAAATTGGATACTTTTTATCTTGTTGTATAGTTTTTTATCGTTAAACTGCGTTTATCTGTTCGAGAACCGGTCGTTCGCTGATAGTAAGCACTATAAATACGTCCGTACGGTTCGAAGTCTAGAACGTGAATCACCAAAGATGTGTGTGGTCTAGCGTTGTCATAATGGAACAGTACACCTTTTCGACTTAAAGTACAACTTAAAGCTTTTTTACAAGGCCTATATTTTTTATATGTCGATGTACGGTTGTTTCAGGTACGTTTAAGCACTCCGTGAGTTGCCTTACTGTTATCTGGCAGTTGATCTTGATTATGGCTTTAATTTCCTGGTCAATGTTGACTCGTGGTCGTCCCGAACGTGTTTATCTTGTGCCGAGAAATCTCCAGGACGGAATTTTGAAAACCAGTGCTGACAAGGGCGTTTTGACAATGCAGTGTTACCATATTCTTTATGTGCTTCGGTCGCGTTTGTGCCCTCCCGAAACAAGAAGAACAAAATGTGACGAAAATGTTCTTTTTCGTGCTCCATGCCAATTAGGCGCTAAGCGAGAAAAAAGGCAAAATACTGTTCAATTTGTCAATTTGTTTATATTAAATTATAGTCAGGAAACGTTTTTTATTTTTTTTAGACGTTTTCTATCCTTTGGGTATAGGCCTCTTTCAAATTTGACCATTGGTTTCGGCTTTGCGCAACTCGATACCAATTAAAGCCTGCGACCTTCTTTATCTCGTCGTACCATCTTCGCAGGGGTCTTCCAACACTCCTCCTCTCTTCCCAAGGTCTCCATCTGGTGATATACCCGCTCTAGTTTTCTGTATGTCTGGCCATGTGTCCTGTCCATTGCCATTTTAGGGAACCAATTCTTTTTATTATGTCGAAGACTTTGGTTTTTTACCTTATCCATGTATTTGTTTTGTGGTATCTCAGGGAAATTCATAAAATTCGTCCTTCCATGGTTCTCTGATGTACTTCCAATTTATGTTTGATCTTTCTGGTTAGTTATTACCCAGGTCTCGCAACCATACGTGACAACAGGCAGTATACACTCCTTATAGACTTGTTTTTAGAGTCATTGGGATATTCATGCTGAAAATGTACTTTAATTTGCCGTAGGCCGCCCATCCCAGTTTAATTCTCCTATCAATCTCCATTTCTTGATTTTGTTTGCCCGGTGTTATAGCTTGGCCAAGGTATATGTATGTTTCTGTCCTTTTTATTGTGCTGTCATGAATCGGTATTGTTTCATCTGCATCTGGTGTATTTGTAATAAACTGGGTCTTTGTGTAGTTCATGTGTAATCCTACTTTTGCAGCCTCATCTTGTAGTTCCAAACATCCAACATATCAACCAATTCCTGTTTATCTCTTGCAAATAGTGCAATATCGTCGACAAATCTTAGATTGTACAAGCGTTCACCATGTATGTTCAATCCTTTGTTTTCTCATTATATCTTTTAAAAAAACATCCTCGAGTACTAAGGTGAATAGTTTTGGAGATATTACGTCCCCTTGCAGAACTTCTCGTTTTGAGTTTATTTTGTTAAATGATTCATGAAGTCTTATCGAAATTGTCAAATTCCTATAGATGTTTTCAAAAAGGTTTATATAACTTTGATCAACTCTAGCATTTCTCAATGATTTTATTATTGCCCAGATTTTTATTGTGTCGAAGGCTTTTCGGAAATCGACAAAAGCCATCATACATAGGCCAACATAGGCTTATGTTATATTCTGTAGCTTTCTCTATCACCTGCCTTACTGTGTGTAGATGTTCTGTCGTACTATACTTCGGAACCCAGCCATGAAACGTACCTTTCGATTAATACCAAATTTATTTGTGTGTGGTTATGGACAGCTTAGTAATACCTGCGAAAGGTTACAGGTCAAATATACGCAAGGACTATCGGGACAATATAAATAATATTAGTAATAATATTATATTATAATATATATATACATATATATATATATATATATATATATATATATATATATATATATATATATATATATATATATATATATATTATGTATTAATATTATGCAACAAATTCATTATAAAAATTAATGCAATAAATGTTAATTTTGTAATTAAAAGAGAACGTTTAAATATACAACTTTAGTTGCATAAAGTTATTGGAATTTTATTTTTACAATTTTTAGTTTATAATTGACGGGTTCACAGTTAAAGTGGTGTAAGTCGTTTTTTTGTAAAATTGTTGTAACAAGTAATTGTTGTAACAGTATAAACTTGATAATTCGGCGGTTGGTTAATCGGACAGGTTTTGTAATCCGGCGCTCTGGGGAAACACGTGTCCTTTCTTTACGCTGCCCCGCACGGGATAAACCTCGCGCACAGAAGAAATAATAGTATATTAAAGAACGAGTTCGATAAGCGCGGCAAGTTCGAAAAACGTCTTATGAACGAGTTTTTTATACTATCTTTTTCTATTTTGCGCCCTTTTATGCCATTTCTAAATAAAAAAATCGCCGATACATATTGAGAAAATTGTATCACACTCGGCGAGCCATAACCGCACGCATATGAGTGCTGTTATGAGTCCATTACAGACGCAAAACAGAAAAAGTCGAAAACAACACTATCCAGTGTTTTTGGAAAAAGGCGTGGCCAACACACCCCTCTTTTAATTCTGAAAACTTGATTGACGATTCTGACCAAGCTAACTCCACTCTCAATTGTCTTACCATCTGTTCTAAGTTTGTACATAATTTTTTATGTACACGTTTACCTATATAGATACATATTCTATTCTTTCTGAAATAGAATTACACATAAAATATGTAAAACTGTTATTGTTTTCGTTTAATCCCGCTAATCCGGATTTTTTGATAATCCGGCGGTTGCGTGCTCCCATATGTGTCGGATAATCGAAATTACACTGTACATGATTATCTAAACGTGTCATATACTCTGCGAAATAAAAAATGCAACACTAAGAAATCGAAATTATCGGGTGCATATCTTACGAGATTATGTCGATTTCGATATTGTTTTTGGTTGCAATTCTTTGGTTCAATTTGCTTCTTTTCGAGATCTTCTTTGCGTTTTGAGGTTGCGATTATGGCTAGAGTACGGCAAAGTGAAAACTGAGTGTATGCGACAGATGTCGCTTTATTGGCTTACGTGAAGGTGGTTTTTAATTCAGAGAAATTGCTAATCGTCTTAACTGTAACCAATCTTCTGTAGTACGGTATTATCAAGCATGGTCTACAGAAGGTCAAGAACGGTCAAGAACGTCGTAGAAGAGGAAGTGGACGGCCAAGACAGACAAATGTAGTCCAGGACCGCTATTTCCGATTAATGGCATTAAGAGACCGATTCTCGAGTTCAACATCAATAGCCGATTAATGGTTTGGAAGCGAAGGCCGTTCTGTAACCCTTCGTACAGTTTACCGAGGAATTAGAGCTTTTGGCTTGCAGTCCTATCGATCAAATCTTGTGCTTCAGCTGACGGCTCGTCATCGACAGCAACGTTTGGAGTGGTGCAACTTGCAACTGGATTGGGACGTGGAATGGCATAGAGTGGTATTCAGAATATAACGAATCACGATCCTGCTTGGGAATGCACGATGGTCGCATGAGGGTCAGACGTAGACGATGGTCTACAAAAAGTCAAGAACGGTCAAGAATGTCGTAGAAGAGGAAGTGGACGGCCAAGCAGACAAATGTGGTCCCGGACCGCTATTTCCGATTAATGGCATTAAGAGACCGATTCTCGAGTTCAACATCAATAGCCGATTAATGGTTTGGAAGCGAAGGCCGTTCTGTAACCCTTCATACAGTTTACCGAGGAATTAGAGCTTTTGGCTTGCAGTCCTATCGATCAAATCTTGTGCTTCAGCTGACGGCTCGTCATCGACAGCAACGTTTGGAGTGGTGCAACTTGCAACTGGATTGGGACTTGGAATGGCATAGAGTGGTATTCAGTGACGAATCACGATCCTGCTTGGGAATGCACGATGGTCGCATGAGGGTCAGACGTAGACGATGGTCTACAAAAAGTCAAGAACGGTCAAGAATGTCGTAGAAGAGGAAGTGGACGGCCAAGCAGACAAATGTGGTCCCGGACCGCTATTTCCGATTAATGGCATTAAGAGACCGATTTTCGAGTTCAACATCAATAGCCGATTAATGGTTTGGAAGCGAAGGCCGTTCTGTAACCCTTCGTACAGTTTACCGAGGAATTAGAGCTTTTGGCTTGCAGTCCTATCGATCAAATCTTGTGCTTCAGCTGACGGCTCGTCATCGACAGCTACGTTTGGAGTGGTGCAACTTGCAACTGGATTGGGACGTGGAATGGCATAGAGTGGTATTCAGTGACGAATCACGATCCTGCTTGGGAATGCACGATGGTCGCATGAGGGTCAGACGTAGACGTGGAGAACGTCGCCATGTGCCGTTTTCTGTTGAGCGACATGTGCACCACACATATATAAGGTTCACACATATACTAAGGTTCTGTGAAATATCCGATGTAATGAAAATTAATAAATAAACATAAGGATAAGATTTAAATCACTTGATTTGAATGTTATAAACTAAATAAATTTGTAAATAATTCAAAATAATTAAAATTCATTATAAATTAATCAATTTTATTTAAGAAAAAATAAAATTCTCCTTGAACAACGCCTGGGTCGTGGCTTGTGTTATGGAATTGTCAAATTTCAACATCAAATAACAGCGCCCGACTCCTATTGCTGCATTCCGTGCGTTTTGCATGTCTTTATTGATAATAAGCAAATGCATAGCAATGCAGTTGTGCCTTTCTGTCAGATATATTGTCTTACACAAAAATATTTTATTTCTAAAAGGTTTTAATAAAACTGTCATGCCTAGGACCAAATTTGGTTAAATTATATTTTTTGGGGTAGTCGAAATTCTCTTTAGATGGTCCTTTGTGTTTTTGGTGGGAGAGTACAGTATAATTTCGATAATCCGACACAAATGGGACCAGACACCCGCCGGAGTATCAGAAAGAGTGGTGGGTGGGAAGACTGTCGGATTACTGAACATGTCGTCCGATTAACCAACGGCCGAATTATCGATATTATACTGTACAGTATAATCTCGATAATCCGATACATATGGGACCAGACAACCGCCGAATTATCAGAAAGAGTGGTGGGAGGTAAGAGCGCGAGCGGTCTCCAGACCGCCGGATTACTGAACGTGTCGTCCGATTAACCAACGGCCGAAGTACCGAGATTATACTGTACTTTAGGAATAGCTACAATAAGATTTAACGGAAAACTAAATAAATGTCCGGTATTTATGGAGTAAACAAGTGATAAACTTCCTAATCTCTAGATGTCGAAAAAGTTATCCGAAGCACTAAACAAAAAATACGTTTTATACTAAATGCACCTACAGCAAAGAGGCAAAAGGAAAGTTTGGAACGAGCTGGCACTTCGTGCGTGAGTATCTCTACTCCAATAGAATATAGACAAAGCAAAGAACAGACATTGCACGATGATAATGTTGACCATCTCGAAACATCAGCCCAGATTGATCTCTTCAAAACATTCACCACAAGTTCACTACAAAATAATTAGTAATTTGGAGAGCAACAAAAAGCCATGAACTTAGTAGGTTATTGATTTAAATGATAATTTACTATTGGTGAAACCATACTAATTCTTTGTCTTTCTCCACAAACGTCAAATTAAAACCTAACCTCGCCAGTCATGCATGAGGTGTTCAAGTAAGAGTATTCCAATTTATAATTCAAACCAGCAAAGCTGCACCGATGAGAGATAAATCTGATGAGAGACAAAACGCGTCTGCAGATGACTATTCACTTATATAAGTTAATACACTAGAAAGTTATATAAGTGAAATACACTAGAAGACATAGCGTACCGACCTGAAATACTATAATATGAATTTTATAGAGACAGCATTAGAAAGGAACAGTAGCCGCAGAGTTCTAAGACTGCACATCAGTCAGGATAGAAAACAGATCTTTAAGCTGCATAGTAATAGAAACGAAACCATCACTGACCGTGATCAACTCCTCATAATAACAGAAGATTTCTATCGGACTCTATGCAATCGGGACAATTCAACAAGCCACAGTATGTGAGCGAAGAAATAGAATTAGATATCCAGTACAGTATGTTATTATTATTATTTCATGCGACAGAAGACGGAAACCGATGAGACTGTCGTCTTCCGTGTTCCTAGTCGGATGTTACTATGATGGGTATCTAGGCGGTTTTTGAAGGAGATCAGTGAGGGCGCGTCGACAGTGTCCTGGTCCAGTTGATTCCAGATATATACACTACTCTGTTGTTAAGGAAGTTTCTACGACACAGCTTGGAACATCTTTGAAAAGTTTCCTACTATGCCCCCTGACATGATTTTGGTCACTGTGAACAAAATTGAGTGGAGCGTTGAAGTGGCCACCCAGAATTTTGTGAACTAGGACAAGATCTCCTCTCTGGCGGCGCTCTCGCAGAGATAGTAAACCCATTTTGATGTAACGAACCTTATAGGGAAAATCTCTCAGTTCGGCAGGGATTCTGATGATACGTCGTTGTACTTGTTCAAGTTATAAAATGTCTTTAGCATAATAGGGATTCCAGCAGCTAAGCTCAAACTTATGGCTTTGTATAGGCGAAGTATAGTACCAGCATAGTGGTCTTTAAAAGCCCCTTGGATGAGGTAAATCAAGGAATTTGCCCTTTTTACTAGTTTGGCGATGTAACGCTCCCATTTGAGGTCCTAGGTCGTTGTAACACCCAGGTCGTTTTGATGCTTTGCAGCAGTGAGTGGGCTACCATTTAGGGTGTATATAGTGTTGGGGTTATTGGGCCCAATGTGCAGTACGGTGCACGTACGAAGCACCGGCTTTGTGAAGGCTTTGTATAGGCAAAGTATAGTACCCACAGAGTGGTCGTTAAAAGCCCTTTGGATAAGGCAAATCAAGGAATTTGCCATTTTTAATAGTTTGGCGATGTGAAACTCCCATTTGAGGTCCTGGGTCATTGTAAGACCCAGGTCTTTTTGATGCTTTGCAGCAGTGAGTGGGCTACCATTTAGGGTGTAGATAGTGTTGGGGTTATTGGGTTCAATGGGCAGTATGGTGCACTTAGCCACATTCAGAGACATGAGCCACATGTCAGTCCACCTCTCGATTGAAGTGTTAAAGCACTTCCAGAGGATTGCAGTATAATTTCGTGTCGTCTGCAAGAAAACAAATATTTGACTTTATGTTGACTGACATGTCGCTGATGTAGACCAGGAATAGCAGGAGGCCGATAACGGAACGCTGCGGCACTTCGCTCTTAACTGCTCTGATATCTGACAACTATCCAGCAACTCTGGTGTCAAGGTCTGGCTGATATCAGCGCAGCAAGAAACCCCTCACCCTATAGTGCTCCAGCTTGTGCAGTAGACGTCTAAGAGGGACTTTGTCGACTGCCTTCTCGAAGTCCAAGTAGATAGTGTCGATAGGACGACCTTGGTCGTGAAGATGTGTCCAATCATTGAGACAGGAGAGAAGATTGGTGGCAATTGACCTTTTGGGTAGGAAACCATGCTGATCGATTGGAATGATGTTGTTTTGGAGAAGGAAGTTCGTTAGATCTATTATAACGTTCTTCTTCATACACTTTGACAGGGTCTATGTCAGACTAAAGGGTCGGTATTTTTGGGGTTGCGATCTGTCTCCTTTTTTAAGATGGGCGTAACTACGGCATAAGACCACATCTTCGGTACATATCCATTTGCAAGGGCTCGAGACATCGATGCTGCCAGTGGGGCGCTTATAATCCCAAAGCAGTTCTTCAGGAAGATAGGCGGAATGCCGTCGATAACGGATGATGCGTTGTTCTTTAGTGAGGCAATTGCATCTTGAACCTTTTCTTCTGTAAAATCAATTGTGTCCAGGGAGTTAGTATTTCGAGTATTCGCTGGAAGGGCCGGCAGGTCTCCGTCTGGTTCCTTGGTAAATACGTCGTCAAGGAACATGGCAGACATAGTTAACTACAGGCTACCAGTGGAAACCGTAACAGAGTACAACAATTTTCGACTACGAAATCCAAACCGCGGAAGTGAAACGCAGAGTTGCATAAGCTTGGGCAGCATTCGGCTCTTACTTTAAATCCATACTACCTTGCGCCACACGGAACTTCTCTTCTGATTTGTTCGTAAATATCATGGTCTCTGTGCCATAGGTGAACACGGGCAGGACAGACCGCTCGAAAACTCTGACTTTGAGGTGTAGTGGCAATTTACCACGTAGTATGGACCACGTATGTATGGACCACGTATATGCCTTGGTCATAAAATAATTTTGGACTACGAAATCCAAACCGTGGAAGTGAAACGCAGAGTTGCACAAGCTTGGGCAGCATTCGGCTCTGACTAGAAATCCATACCACCTTGCGCCACATTGAACTTCTCTTCTGTTTTGTTAGTGAATATCATGGTCTCTGTGCCATAAATGAACACGGGCAGGACAGACCGCTCGAAAACTCTGACTTTGAGGTGTAGTGGCAATTTACCACGTAGTATGGACCACGTATGTATGAACCACGTATGGAGTATGAACCACGTATGGATATACTACGTGGTAAATTGCCACTACACCTCAAAGTCAGAGTTTTTACCTATGGCACAGAGACCATGATATTCACAAAAAAAAACAGAGGAGAAGTTCAGAGTGGAGCAAGGGGATATGGAGGGAGCAAAGCTTGGTATAACACTACGAGACTGAAAACGTAACGACTGTATTCGAAGCAAAACTAAAGTGAGTGACGTGATGGGCACCATGGCATAGAGGAAGTGGGCATGGGCAGGACACATCGCCAGAATGGATGCGACACGTAGGACCAGGAGCGTTTTAGAGTCGAGACCCAGAGCTGACACCCGAAGACGAGGTCGACCACCAAACCGTTGGGTAGACAACGTCAGGCAGCACGGAGGACATGACTGGATGAGGCGGGCACAGAACCGCCAGGAATGGAAAAGAAGGGAAGTGGCCTATATCCAAGAATGTAGCACGAAGAGGCCGCCATTATGATTTTTAAAGATTCTAATAAAGTTTCTACAAGTATATCGCATCTGTCAAAGAGTTTACCTAAAGTGAATTTATGAAAATGTATTTAACTTTAAGCCTTTTTAATTTTGACTTACACCACTTTAGCTGTTAACCCCTCAATTATTACATGCAGCTTTCTAGACTTCCAATTTCTTCTGATTGGCAAAAGAACAAGCAAGAGCAACCGAATTGAAAGAACAGAACATGCACAGTTGTTAACGTTGTTCAGACGACAAAATGCGACATTCATAAATGTTTTGTAACTGCAGCTTTGGAATCATAGGTCCATTTAGAAGACCATCATCAATACAGATGCCGATAAGAAATAGTTTAGTTTTACATCCATGTAAATTGTATCAAAAAGTTTCAGAACTTCAAATTAATATAAAAAAGATTTTAAAATTAATGTGTTAATTTAAAAATGATAAAAAGCTATTTGGCCATTAAAGTATGTAATGGTTGGTGACGGGAAATACCAATTTTATTTTTATCAATGCTAATCATTGTTTAACTTTTGGAAAAGGAAACAAACAAGGTAGGTAAAACAAATATCACAGGCAAAAACACAAGTTTGAATAAATAAAACCTTGCCTTATCTGGTTTCAAATGAAAAACTTGATTTCCTACTATCTATAAATAAATGTCTATAAAATATTTAAATTATAACGTTTTACATGTCCTTACCTAAATGAGATTGTAATGGAGTAGAAGGAGTTGCAGGTACACTAGAAGCTTTCCTCCTCAAACTAGAAGTGCGTTGGATACTAGGCTCTTCTCTAGTAGGAGAACCAGTGCCTTCTAAAATTTCTTTTTCAGTCCGACCGGTATATTTAAACTTCGTGCCCCATGAGAAAAAACCCCCACCAGTTACGGTTGGAGCATCTGAGCTAGTAGGCAATCTAAAACATTCCTAGTTACTTTTAACCTGGACAGAAGATGAATTATTTTCTTACGTGAAAAATAACATTTGCTCGATTGCGCAACGCCAAACGTGTCTACAAGCAGCACCAGTTGGACATTTAAAACCAACAGTATGTTTCTTCTAAAACAAATATACTTGACTAAAGCAATTTATTTTAAACAATTTTAATTCCTTAAGAATAACCAAAAACAAAACAGATAATCGTTTCTGAATTGGTAATTCGTAAAAAGCCACTGGGGCACAGCAAAATGCCAGTTTGGGATGAGTATGAGTATTAAAATGACTGACAAGTTTGGGTAATGCTGTCTAGGACAAATTTTTATGAATGTATTCTTGTGAATAGAACACAACCTTATTAACATGAAATCTTGTGCTGTTAAGAATACATCGTGTAAGTTGATCTGTCAAGTTTCAATACACTACAGCAACCATAGTTTGAATCTTTAGAACAAACTACACTGCTCCAAGAAATTAACGCACCATTTATTTAATGTTGTGATAACAGAAACGTTATGTGCTAGCTACTTCAACCAAATGCATGGAATCAATGTCATGATATAAATCTGATGAAACATGTTAGGCCTAGAACGCACTACGGCTAAACCGCCGCGATTTTTAAACGCGTGATTTTGTGACTCAAGTAAGCTAATACAAGCGGCCTCACTTGAGGTTTTTTCCCGCGACAGATTTTTCTCATAGCGTACTGTGTGTTTATCGAGCGGTTTCACGGTTACCGCTGGCAGGAAAAACCGTAGTGCGGCCTCGGACTTATGCTAAGCGTACACCAAAACCGATTTTGTCGGCCCATGGCGGACAGAACTACCCGGACGAGTAACTCGGACGTGTATGCGCTTACACTGCAACAGTGTTACCACTTGTGCCCACAACCATAACTGTATGGAAAAATCTCGATTATTGCAATTTTTTCAATGTTTGTCCCACAGGGTTGGTCTATTATAAACAGAACTAATTAATTTTTCAATATCCATAGTCGTTTAGGTAGATAACAACAAAACTTAAATATAAATATACTCAATTTGCAGTGTAGACGGCGGCAGACTGTAAGAAAGAAATCCCAACAAGTTCGGATCATAGTGATCGGCCGTTTTCGGGCGTCAACGGACGATGACAATCGTGTTTGTGTACTTTCTTTTAGAAGTCTTTGATTCAATCGCCGTCGTCGCCCGAGCAAACTTCGGCCGATGACGGATTAGGTGTACACGAGACAATACTCTTGTTCTGTTTCATCAATTTTAGATGCACACATTTAACAATTCACTTGCAGTTTTATTTTACTTTAATACATCAAATCATGTAGCTGTCATCAAACAATTGCTTATTCATTTAATATCTATTAATAAAAGCATCTCGTAAAATTTAAATTGTGATGAATGTGTCACTATCGCTGTCAGGCTTGCGGTAACCCATACAATCATTTCTCAGGTCATCCAGCTTTTCAGAGAAAGTGTCAAACATGATAAGTGACAACGGCTAGGGGGGGCATGTGCTACCACTGCTATAAAAGATAAGATTAGATTTGTAGATTTCGATGGTAACTTCTACTGGGACCTTCATAGATCTATTGTACCCCACCCTCTTCCTATAATCGCTGGTATACTTACCCATTTAGAGCCCCTCTAGTCCTGATTCCTTTAGGAATACCAGGATCTGGGTGGGATTCAAGGACTGAAACTCCTCCTCGTTCAAGAAGTGGGCCCTAGATTATAGATATGGTGGTGACGACTTGTACTGTGACCTTTATAGATCTATTGTACCCCACCCTCCTCCTCCAAGCGTTGGTGTACTTACCCATTTAGAGCGCCTCCTCTAATCCTGATTCCTTTAGGAATTTTAGGATCTGGCTAGGATTCCAGGCCTGCAGCTCCTCTGTGTTCAAGCAGTGAGCCCCGAGGTATATCTGTCTCTTGCGGAGTAATGCTCCGCAGTCTTTGAGCAGATGTATGGGGGTTTCTCTGCTAAGCCACAGAATCTGCATCCGTCATCCTCCTCTAGGCCTTGAGATGTTTCCTAAGTCTGCAGTGTCCCGTCAGGACTCCTGTCAGAATTCTAAGCTTGTTGCTGCTTAATTTCAGGCAAGCTTTTGTTCTCTTCTGGTTAAAAGATCCCAGCATCACTTTGGACTGCCTTAGCATTGGAAGTTTTTTCCAGGTTTTCATTCATTGTTCACTTGTTTCTTCATCTAAACTTTTGTGGATGGTGTTCACACTCATGCCGCAAAAGGGTTCTGGACCTATAAAGTGATACCCAGATCCCCGATAAAGTGATACCCAGATTGTTTACTGGTTTGATCGGCTTCTTCGTTTCCATCTATACCAGTGTGTCATTGTACCAAGTATAGCGTTACTTTATTTTCTCTGCCGAGGTTGTTTAGCTTTCCCACACAGTCCCATAACAGTTTGGACCTGATGGTGTATGAGCTAATAGCCTTGATGGCTGATTGGTTATCTGACAGGATAGCAATTCGCTTTTTGCGTTAGTTCCTGTAGAGGTTAAATTCTGCAATCTTTCAATTGCATGTACCTCTGCTTTGAGTCAAAGTATTTGGTAGAAGGTCCAAACACTCCTGCACGAGTACCTTTCTTTATCTTTGAACCATCCATATACCACTTGATAGCATTTTGCTCTATGTGGTTTGCTGAGGATTCGTCGCTCCATTCGACTTGACTACTATACAATGAGGTGTAGTTTTTCTCGAAATGATATTTGCATACCATTTCGTCTTTTAGTAACTTCAGCCAGGGATTCTTGGCAGCAAGGCTGTTCCGATTTCTGTTCCCGATTATTTTACCTCTGCCTATTCCTTCCTTGCCGAACTTTATAATCGCCGATCTGGCGGCCCCCTCCACGACAAGTCAGATGCAGCAGCAGTTTCATTGAGGCATGACCCCATCGCACTTGTGATGCAGACACACGCCAGTCTTTGAAACTGCTTCTTTATAGAGACCAGCATTGGTTCTACTTTCCCACGCAACTGCCCCGTAAGTGATCGCCGGTCTCAGCATCATGGTGTACATCCATCGCAGGATTGTTGTGTTACAACCCGACGCTTTCCCTGCCAGATTTCTGCACACCATTAGAGCGCGTTTGGATTTTCCTACCACTTCTTCAGCGTGCCTGTTCCATAAGAGCTATGTTGCGATGTACTGCTATACCCAGATACTTTATCTCCTATTTGTCTTCTTCTGCCCTCCCATCAAACAGTATGAATTGTATGGTAATTTAATCTTCTTTTCCTAATAATTGATTGCACCGTAGTTTTGCTCGGGATGAGTTTCAGTCACACTGTTTGACACCATCTATTAGTTACGATTACACAGAGCGTTCCCTCAAACTTCCCTCTAGCTATGATGACTCTGTCATCCGCGCAACCTTGAGATTTAATGTCTAGGTTGTTCAGGCTAACCAGTAATTGGATTCGTAACTTCGGGATAAGGATGAGGTCTGAGGTCTCGGCTGACGTGCTGGGCCTGGGCGACGTGAAGCGCGTTCGTACGCGCTAATCTCTACTCGGTCCCGTGCCTTGGCCTCTGAAACTTTCTTGCTGCGAGGCCCGGGTGGCGGTTCGTGCCGCCGTCCGGTGCCCATTTAACGTTAAGCTCAAAAATGGCGCGGACCATGGGAATCCCAATTACCAGGCTCCAAATAAGTTGTGATAACACACCTCCCAGTGGTCACCCTCGCGTTGTCGAGATCTTGTTGGTGTCTTTTGTACCTCCGCTGTTCTAGTTCTCATCATTTCTCCAATCCACTTTGAGGTAATGCTGTCGTTATTCCTTCTTTCGAGAGCCGATTTTGTGCGAGGTGTACCCAGAGGCTGCTTCAATGTCTAAGAAGGCACATATTGGTACTTGCTCTGTATCTAGTGCTGCTTCTATTTCATTTGTCAGCTGATACAGGGCAGTCTCTATGAATTCTCCTGCTCTGTATGCATGCTGACAGTTGCGTAGTGGTGCACCTACCAGCAGTGTTGTCACACTGTTTGACTCCATCTATTAGTTACTTTGAGTTGTCTCTGTACAATTACACGGAGTGTTACCTCAAATTTCCACCTGGTTATGATGCCTATGTCATCCGCGCAACCTTGAGATTTAATGTCTAGGTCGTTCAGGCTAGGTTTTGTAGCCAGTAATTGAATTCGTAACTTCGGGATAAGGATTGACTCTGAGGATCGGGGCGCGTCGGGCTTGATTGGGAAGGGGGTCTCGGCTGACGTGCTGGGCCTGGGCGACGTGAAGCGCGTTCGCGCACGCGAATCCCAGCTCGGTCCCGTGCCTTGGCCTCCCCTGGAACTTTTTGCTGCGAGACCTGGGTGGCGATTCGCGCCGTCGTGCGGCGCACATTTAACGATCAGCTCAAAAATGGCACGGACCAAGGGAATCCCAACTAGCAGGCTCCACCTCAGTGGTGATAACACATCTCCCAGTGGTCACCCTCGAGTTGTTTATCTTGGTGGTCTATTAGTACGCCAGGTTTAACCCCAGCTCCTCATTTTTCAAAGGCTGAGTGAACTTTGGCCGGAAAATTTCCTGATAAATTTAGCTTGTTGTGGGGATCGAACACACGACCGCTGGATTTGTAGTCTAGAGCCTTGCCTCAATACCACACCGGCCCTCTATCAGCACTGTTGTCCTAAGTTAACTATCTATTACCTTTTCCCTTGTCTTTAACATGAAAAATGTTAGACTAATGGGTCTAAATGAGTTTGGTTGAGTGGTGTCTTTTTCCCAACCTTCGGTACGAATACCACCCTTTTAGCCCTTCTTCATAGCTCCCGGCAATCAAAACGGCATTAATTCTCTCCCTCCGCTTTGTAGGAAGGCGAGAACTAATCTGTCCACACCTTGGGCCTTGAATAGGTGGAAAGTGCTGATTCGGTTTTCCGTACAGATGGACACGGCCCTCCTCCAGTCAGCCAGATTTGGTCTCCGTGGTTGCGTAAAGCCTCCGTCTCTTTGTATTTTCTGCATCTCGGAAAATGGGTTTCTAGTAAGAGGAGAGCTCTCTGCTGTTGGTTTTCCATATAGCTCCCATCCAGTCTCTTAAGAGTGGCTGTCATTTTTACTCTATCATTCGTTAGTGCTTTATGCAATCTAGCTGCCACTGGAGTGGATTCTATAGAAGCTATAGAAGATGGTTTTCTTTGACTGCCAGTCAGAAGTCCCCAACTTGAATCTGTTTGAGCACCTCTGGAACATTCTCAGAAGATAAGTATGATCCCTTCAAACACCCCTACAACTCTTCCTTCATCATTATGTGAGCCGTACTCTCTCAAGAACGTAGGCGACCTCTCGCGCATACTTGTGGAACGAATCATCCACCTACAGGCGGTACATAGCAGTTTATCGCCGGTTCAGAACGGTACATTTGAGAGGTTTTCTAGACAGAATTACTCGTGGTAGTTTGCCATTGCTTTCCACGTGGTGGCCACAGCATAGTTCCGTGAAAAATTTCACGGTTTGTCCTTAGATTGAACCCGGGATCTCAGGTATAGCCAGCGGATGAGTTCACCACTACACCACTGTGGCCACCTACAACTCTTACTACAACTCTTCACGACCTAGGTAATTAGTGGAAATGTGGGATAATCTTGAACAAGAGTTAAGTGTGTTAATTTCAAGCATGAACCACCGTTACCAGTCACCGTTATCAAGGCATGACAATTCGAGGTGGAAACATAGCCTACTGAACCAGTAAACTTACAATTCTTTTCACATTTTGATTTTTTTTTGTTAATTGTTGTTAAATTCGGTTAATTGTTGTTAATTTGGATAAAATGAGGATTAGTGAATTTTAGGCATTATCCTTGATTAAAAAGATATCATTACAATATTTTAAACAATATGGGGATATTTTTAAATTTCGTTAGGGCCATCTATGGACCACGGTGCTTGTGTTTTAGCTGTTTCTTGATGTCATCGTCGTTGTTTGCCACGATTGGTGTTCTTAGTTGTGGGTTTGGCAGCTGCTTTCTTGTTGGTACCTCGAGCTTTTCTGATGGCCCAGTAGTTCTTCATTTTCCAGCTAAATTCAATCTTACTTTCCTCAGACCATTTCCTGGTCTCGTCTTTTGGTGTGTGGGTAACTTCTGTGAAGGATGTTACAAAGGATTTAGTTTTAAGAGTTATATGATAATTACTCCGGTCGACTATGTCATTTTGATTTATATGGAGGTCTGAAAGATCCTTCTCCACTTGCTTCATCCACAAGAATCCAGTAGCTTTGCCCTTGTTAGCAGCCTTGAAGAACCTATGGGATAACCTGTTTGAGTCCATTCTGGATAGATGTCCGTAAAAAGCCAGTCGCCTTCTTCTGATGGCATCTATGAGATTATCTTGGTGTTTATATACCTCACGATTTGGTTAATACCATCGGCTTCCATCTGGTAGAATTCTTGGTCCTAGTATCCGTCTCAGGAACTTTGTTGCACCTCGAAGGGCTCTTCTTAGTTAGATATAGACACTCTGCTGCATAGACTGAGGGTCTGACTACTGCATTTTAGTGTTTTAGTTTGACATTTGTCATCGACAATTTTTTTGAAGCATATAGTTTTCTACAGGCATAGTAAGCCTTATCTAGTTTGAGTCTCCTGTGTTCAAGAGCCACTGTTTCGCTGAGATCCTCTGAGAACCATTCCCCAAGGTAATCACTGACTTTTATCATTCTAGGGGCATCTTTGATGTTAGTAACAAACTCGGTCTTTCCTATGTTGATCAGAAGACCCGTTTTAGCCGCTATTGAGTGTTGCCAATAAAGTCAGATCGTCTACAAAGGTTAGGTTTTCCTTAGGCTATCCTTAGATTCTTGTCCACTCTCTAATGATCTTTTCCAGAACGTAATTAAATAATATGCATGAGATGTCTCCTAGTCTCACCTTTTTTTAATGGCGCAACTCTCCGAGAGTTGTCTTTACTCAGGCTGTGGTGTTGTGCGTGGTGGCTTGTACCAGACTATTGATCTTGTTGTTGAGTCCTAGTCCTTTTAAGGTCTTAAAATGAGTAATTCTGTCCACTGAGTCGTATGCTTTCTGGAAGTCGACAAACAGTCGACCATGGTCTTCAGATTGTGTATCTGCTCGGTACAGGACCTCGATGCTTTGAACCCAGTGTTGGGCATAATTCAATTAAGTTTTTAATTATAGAATCAAACAATTAAAATTTTAATTGAAACTAAATTAATTGCAATTGATTTAATTCAATTAACTGTTTAATTGTGAGATGCAATTAAAATCAATTGCAATTAAATCCATTAATTGTGGTTTACAATTAATTAAATTGCAATTAAAATTTGAATTGTTAGTTACAATTAACTTAATCATCAATTGTTTATTATTACGATTAATACTATTTGATGCATGTAAAAACTTTTCCCTCATTGTAACCGTACTTTCCCGCATTGTGCCAAATAAAATAATTTCCAATATTGTAAATAATCTAAATAGTTGGGAAAGATGTTTCGTTCTGGACCCTTCACTTCCACTTCCGGTCCCCCCACCTCGCTCCCACTTCCGGTTAAAGGGTGGGAGGGGCGGAGGGTCTATTTGTTTCTTAAATAATAATTGTCGGCCAAAAATATTTATACAAATTTCGTGCGGAAATGATTTTACAGCGATCCAGTTAATGGGGAACTCGCCCTTCGGGCTCGTCGCGTTGTAAAGTCAAACTTTCCACACTCTAATGTAAATAACTATTTCAGTTACGCATTATGGCAAGTGATACATTGGAGTATAATAAACATCTTCTAACCGACATTTATTAATGGTTAGTTGTAATTTTAAAAGTGCATCAATCAATTAACAATTAATCAATTGTAATTGCAAAATTTTACAATTAACAATTAATTAATTGTTAAGTGATATATTGCAATTACAATTAATTATTTTAATTGTTAGTTGCAATTTAATCTCGCAATTTAATTGTTAATTGTTTTCACAATTAATTTTTGCCCAACTATGTTTGAACCCTACTTGATATTCTCCTAACTCTTTATCCAGCTGTCTTATTACATGGCGTTCTAGAATCTTGGAAAATATTTTATAGCTTATAGCAAGGAGTGATAGTCCTCTGTAGTTGCTGGGATCTGTTTTGCTTCCCTTCTTGTGGATTGGATGGATTATGGCTGACGTCCAAAGATCTGTGAGCCTCTCACTAGTCCATATATCCAGAATTACTTGTGTGTTTTCCTGCATGTTTTAGCATTTCTGCTACTATCCCAGAAGCTTTATTATTCTTGAGTCGTTCAATTATTTCTCTGACTTCTTCATGGGTTGGAGGAGCGATATACTCAGTTAGCTACTTCTGTAACATGGAGACACTTAATAGGTTCTTCTGCATTTAAGAGTCCTTTGAAGTAGTTAGCTAGGGCCTTGGTACAATCGCTGTCATTAAGACACAGGCATCCATCTGGTCTCTTGAGGTGTAAGATAGGGGACCTGAATTGGGTTGTGTGTTGCTTGAGGCCTTTGTAATGATCTCTAGAGTTGTTCCTTACAAAATCCTCCTCTGCTTGCTTAATCAGTTCCTGGTTGTGCTTCCTCTTGGCCTCTCTTATGATGCTCGACGTAGTTTTTCTTTGTACAATCTTTCTTCTTTTCTCTATCAGCCTTTTAATATCCCACTGCTGGGCACCGGCTCTCTTCTCTGCCACATATCCAACCTCAGCACTAAGATTTTAATATGGGGGACCTAGCGGTTTAACGTCAAATCCGAACGACAAATTTCCAGAGAAGGTGTTAGAGCGACGCCACACGATGCGTTAACGGTGCGGTGCGGCACCGCACGGCAAATAATTCGAGCTATAGGGTGACACACGGGCGGTGCGGCACCGCAGTCGAACGCTGTTACCGCGGTGCGGCGCGGCGCCGCAACGTCAATGACTCAACTTATTTCTAATATCATCGTGTATTTTATCCCATAATGCAGGTCTTTCTTGTACTAAAGATATAAGGAAATCAATATCAATATTATCGCTACTCATCGTAAGAAAGATAAATATTAATATTTATAAAATAAACACGTTCGATACAATACTGCGGGGGCGGCACGATGCACTCCTGCGCCGCAGCGCATCGCCCCTCCCCGCCTCGTCTCGCATGTCACAAGCGCGGCGCGCCTACGGTGCGACGCCGCACGGCGGCCTAACGCATCGGCCGCCCATGGCATAGTGATTTATATGTAGGATGCCGTTGCGGCACCGCTCCTTTATGAATAAGGCATCGTATGGCCTCACCCTTAGGCAGTTGAGACCCCACGGTTGCCTAAGCCGGATTGGGGAATTGAATGTGATGGTTTGCAGCCATTAGTTTTTAATTTTTGCTGCTTTTAGTTCTGTTTGGGCTTCGAACCTACGCTGTCTGACTCAAGAGCCAAGTGCTTAGCTATCTGAGCCACCACCACACCTTTGTAAAATAAAGGCTTGTAAATTAGCTTCGTTTTTATGTACATTCCATTTGATCCACGCTAGTCGCCTGGCTTCTATTTATCACATTCGCTAAACCACCACAGATGCTTGTTCCCTTTAGGACTATTGGGGATTGTTTCCTGAGCCACTACTGTTATGGCATCCCTGATCCTCTCGACAACCTCTCTTGGTAACTAGTGCTGTCTTCTTTAAGTTTGCTGATATCAAACCAAGGGAACTTCATGCTCCTTGACAACCCACCAATAGTCTTTATTAGTGGTTTCAGGTTCGTCTTAACAAGAGACAGGTAGTGATCAGAGTCAATGTTGGCTCCTCATAGCACCTTGACATTCATAATATACCTATGGTGTAGCTTGTCTCTTGTTGCATGGTCGATTTGGAATTCACCCACCATGCTATTTGGACATTGCCATGCCATGTCTTCCTGGGAAGGTGTTTGAAAGCTGTAGACATCAAAGTAATCTATACTTATCATATCATTCCCCGTTGGTGTTGGTTCTCTTATGGGCATACCCGAGCTACCCTCATCTACCGATCTGGGCATTGAAATCTCCTTACAATATAGTCGTATGGTGATTTGGGACTTGTTTATAGTCCATTTTTTTTAAGAATGCAGTAACTAGAAACCTGATTTACACTAAGACAAATGTTCAATCTAGTTACAAAATTTGGCGCTAAATTTTATTTAACACTTTTTAAAAGTATTCAATTCAGATTTTTCTTTATATCTTTGGATGTACTGGGCACCTCGTTATCAGTCATGGTACTATAAAAATCAAAATTACACGACAGTGCACCTTTCTTCAATGAGATAAACAACAAAAACAGAAATAAAAAATACTACTATTGTTTGTATGGAAAAATACAGATTAAATGCACCAAATGACAACGATAGTAATAAAATACAAACAAATAAATGAAGAAAAAGCAAAAAATCTAAATGATACAAAGATATCAGATGACTATAAGACCTTTTTACGGTTATATAAGCGCATGCGCGTCCGCCATGTTTAAAAGGTGGGAATATGAATGTTTCGGGCACATTTTGTTATTTCCACTGATTATAGGTCAAAAAGTGTCCGAAACACATTTTGGAAATTGTGAAAATGCGCACAAAAAAATATCAACTATGAAAAGGTCTATTGTGAATTGACACGGCAGTCATTCAAAACTAACAGCTCAACATGCATTGGCGTACGAAAACAATATACTTGGAGTTAATAAATTTGTTTATCTTTAAATTTAAAATTGAATATTAAATTATATATAAAACGTTAATGTATAATATAGTACTTATTAGTCGTAGTATAATTTAACGTTCTATTATAGTTATAAATTATTTGTAGTATTATATCCATTTAATTACATATCACCAAATTCTACGCCAGTGACTGCAAATGTATATGAAAAGAGAGAGATGAAGAAGTAAATATCGTCGGTGTGAACTTCTCCTCGATTTAAGTCAATCAGAGAACAAGGTCAAATAAGCCCTATCTTCCCTGTACTGCATTCTTTAAAAAATGGACTATAGGGTTTCCCCAAGGGCATCCAAGTACGTGTTTGTCGTTTCTGGGTTTTTCGTGTTAGTCATTGGTAGGAGCGTGGGAATTAATCATAGAAGATCCTCTATTCTTGCATCTGAAGGAAAGCACTGATGTTCTATCGTTTGGTGAGGAAAAGTCAAGAATGCTTCTAACTAGTCGATGGTGTTCTGCAAACCCAGTCTCAAGGAATGGTGAATTTTCCATTACTCTATTACCAGGTTTCCCTTTATATATTCTATGTCAGTGGTCCTTAACCCTATGCCCGCGGGCACCGTGGCGCCTGCCGACCATTTTACGTGTGTCCGCCTAAAGTAAACGCAACCAAAATAGCAACTTATTCAAATAAGGACAGAAAGAAATTTTTGACCATCAAAACGACATTTTCCTAAAATTCAATGTATCAGATAAGGACTTCTTGAATAGAAATCCCATGAATAGGATCCCTGTTCTATATCCTTGAGACTCTATGGCTTCTTCGTCTATATAATATTGGGATTATTACATATCAGGCCCTATCAGTGGGGAGGGCAGAAGGGGCAGTTGCCATGGGCCTCATAATTTAAGGGGCCTCACTTTCCAAGATTCCAACCCGAATTATAACCGAATTTGCTGATGCTAAAGCGCGAAAAGTATTTGTTAAGTGAATAGGATGGTTGCGACAGTTACTACGTGGTAATCCATACTTACATTGAATTGAAAAATTCACTTTGTTTTTTACCACACTTATATTATGTAAAAATATTATATAACTTATTATTCACAGTTATATAAATTTATATAATTTATATAACTGTGAATAATAAGTTATATAATATTTTTACATAATATAAGTGTGGTAAAAAACAAAGTGAATTTTTCAATTCAATGTAAGTATTTGTTAAGTAAATTTACTTATTCAATAAATATATAATACCAAAACAAAAACTATATTTTTTTTTGCCCTAAGTTTTCAACGGATGTAGAAGAGGGGTGTAAGGGGTTATGAGAACATCATGATAACCCAAAAGTCAACCTCGCCTGCCCGCGGTGCACCCTGCTAGATAACTAAAGAGGATTACTCTGACGTCCGAATATTGGCGGGATAACCATAGAATCACAGGACAGAAATACCCTGTGGAAGAATAAAGCTTGTCCACCTGAGCTCTCAGAAGGAAACCTACCCAAACCAGGCATGTTTTATAGCCGCTGGATGGCAGTCCCATCATCAAACTCGGGTGCGGTGGACTAATAATCTGCCCAAGGCGAACACAAAAACTCGCACACGAATAGGAATATGGAACATTAGAACCCTACTGGAACCATCGAGACTTGCACAAGTGGTCCGTGAAATGACAGGATACAACCTGGAAATCCTCGGCCTTAGCGAAATAAGATGGCATGGGTTTGGAGAACAAAATACAGCGAACGGCGGAGCGTTCCTGTACTCAGGCAAACCACAAGGCGAACACCATGAGAGCGGAGTAGGCCTACAACTAAGCAAAAAGGCCAAGACTAGCCTACTATCCTGGCGACCAGTGAACGATAGAATTATTGTTGCCCGTTTCCACACAAGGGTTAGAAGCATAAGTATCATCCAATGTTACGCACCAACAGAGACAAACCCAATTGAAGCAAAGGCCACGTTCTACGAACAACTGTCTACCACCTTACACTCCATAACAAAGAGCGACATAATCATACTAATGGGGGACCTAAATGCCAAAGTTGGTTCCGACAGTACCAACTTAGAACAGGCAATGGGTAACCATGGAATCGGAACGGTAAACGAGAATGGGGAAATGCTGGTCAATACGTGCTTGGAACACAACCAGATAATGGGCGGCACGCTCTTCCCGCATAAGAGGGTACACAAGGAGACTTGGATATCTCCTGACCAGCGTACAAAAAACCAAATTGACCACATTATCATTCAAAAAAAGTGGAGAACATCACTATGCGACGTGAGAAACAAAATAGGTTCAGGTATTGCCAGCGATCATTACCTTGTCGTTGGCAAGCTTAAATTAAAGTTAGCAACACCAAAAAGACAAATTACGTTAGCTGCTAGCATAAAATTCGATACAGACAAGCTTAAAGCAACCGAAGGACTAAATACCACTAACATGACAGAGGAAGATCGTCGAGAATGGAAAGCAGTCCACAAAGTATTGCTAGAAACTGCCGACAAGACCTTGGGTAGAAAGCAAAGGAAAAGAGAGAAGTGGATCTCGCAGGAAACATGGAAACTAATCGAAGACAGTAAGGCAGCAAAAGCCCTGATCAATCAAAACCCTAACCACGAAGAGAAGGCCGAACTGACTCGTAGCTAGTGGAACATAAACCGCAAGGTAAAACGGAATGCCAGAAAAGACAAACGTAGATGGGCGGAAGATCTCGCAGCGAAAGCCGACGTTGCAGCAAGAAATAACAACACAAGAGAACTTTATCTCATAACAAAAAAACTCGCTAATAAAAACTTCAAAAGAGAACACCCAATAAAAAATAAAGAGGGACAATTGCTGACAAACAAAGAAGATCAACTTATAAGATGGCAAGGATACTTCCAAGAAATAATCGGACAGCCGAACCCGAAAGAAAGTGATGCCGAGGTCGGCATACATCCCCCACATCCTCCACAAGACCATCAAATAAATCTCCCGGTCCGGAACGTGAATCCTAACCCACCTAGTGAAGAAGAAGTCAGAACTACATTAAAGAACCTTAAGAACAACAGGGTCGCTGGCCCAGATAACCTTCCGGCAAAAATACTTAAAGCAGACCTAAAGGTGGTAACAAAACTGCTCCACCCGCTAATAGTAGATGCATGGGAGTCGGAAAATGTGCCACATGAATGGAAGGAAGGAGCCATAGGCGTTCTCCCCAAAAAAGGTGATCTTACAGACTGTGGCAATTCGAGAGGGATTACAATTTTAAACACTATCAACAAAATAATTTCCCACATTTTACTGGATCGACTATCCATCTCCATAGAGCCCAGTTTGCGTCAGGAACAAGCGGGTTTTCGCCCAAATAGATCCTGTGTCGATCAAATTAACACAATGCGAATCATCATAGAGCAGTCCATGCAATGGAGGTCTACATTATACGCGGTCTTCGTCGACTTCCGTAGGGCCTTTGATAGCATCTATCATAATGCAGTCTGGAAAGCGCTGGAAGAAAAGGGGGTACCGGAAAAGATAATAAACCTAGTAAAGGAACTATAGCGGGACGCATCCTGCTATGTAAAACACCAAACTGCTAAGAGCAGCGACCTTACCATCAGCTCGGGAGTCAGATAGGGCTGCGTACTATCGCCCTTACTATTTAACATTCTGTTAGACTCAATAATGGACAAAGTAGTGTCAATAAGTGCGGGCATTAGATGGATTTTAAACTCGTTCCTGGAAGATCTGGACTATGCAGACGATCTATGTTTCTTGGCACACACCCACGCCGACATGCAGAGCAAACTCGACCGTCTCTCTGAAGAAGCATCCAAAGCAGGTTTAAAAATCAAGATTGGCAAAACCAAATCGCTTAGATCCGCCACGAAGAATACCCGCGCCTTCCGCATTTATGACGAACAAATAGAGGATGTAGACGAATTCACGTACCTGGGAAGTATAATTTTTTTTTTTTTTTTAAGTTTGGTTCGATGTGAATGCCGGGTTTGCCGACCCTTCGAACACGTCGGCCTATTGGCGGCCTATTGTATTCTGCATTCACATTCACTTAGGCCCAGAAACCTGTTGTTATTGTAAATTGCACTAACTACCATTTTTCACATTTGTCTTCTGGAACAAATGCGGCCGGCACTGGGGATAGAACTCGGGACCTCTATACTTGTCAGTTAGCGCTCTAACATGAGGCCACGAGCGTCACCACTACACCACTCGCGCCGGCCCACTACACCACTCGCGCCGGCCATAATTACTAATGAGGGCGGCACCACCACCGATGTCTCATACCGAATAAAAAGGGCCAAACAGGTATTTGGTATGCTCAGGCCGGTCTGAACCTCCAGACTGTATTCCACACGAACAAAACTAGGAATATTCAACTCAAATGTGAAATCCGTCTTGTTGTACGGGTGCCAAACATGGAAAATCTCCATAACAATAGTAAATAAGCTTCAGGTATTCATAAACAAATGCCTACAAAGTATACTGCGCATTGTTTGGCCAGATACAATACGCAATGTAGACTTATGGCATCTGACAAACCAACAAGAGATATAAAAAGAAATAAAACACCGCAAGTGGAAATGGTTGGGCCATGTATTGAGGAGAGACGAAGGAAACATCACTAGGCAAGCCTTACAATGGAACCCGCAGAGTTCTCGCAGAAAGGCACGTCCAGCTAACACGTGGAGGAGGACCATAGATGCACAATTAAAGATCGCAGGAAAAACGTGGGACGAGGTGAAACGCCTCGCTCAGCATAGAGTCAGATGGAAGATCTTTGTAGAGACCCTATGCTCCATGTAGGAGTTAGAGGACAACAACAGCAGGAGAGGGCCTCCAAATATCAATTGCCCCAGGCCTCGCATTTTCTCTGAGAGGCTCTGTTACATATTATATACATAATTTCTTGGAACAGTGTATAATTGTTATTATTATTAAATTTATTGAATGAAGACTTTTAATATTTAATAATTTTTAGTGTAAACAAAATTAATTAAAACTAAAATTTGTGAAGAAGGAATTAATGTTTTGTGAGTGTTTAAGAAAGCAATTTGTATACTTACATCGTTATAATTTAAATGAATAATAAACATTTTCCCTTCGTAATTAATTTTCTGAATATCAGCCCATCGAAAATGATGAGTTTTTTTGCTGCCTTGTATCGTTAGAATGCCACTATAATTAATTCCTAAATAAAGATGACTACTTTTATGGTCCTTCACACAATGAGGATCAACCCCATAAGTATCCAATTGACAGGCTAATTTCAGAAAAGCATTCTCAACTTGTGACTGCGTTTGTCCCTTTAATTTATGATGAATCTCCATTGCTTTATCTTCGATGACTTCAGTTTGTTTAATGAGTATTTTAAAGTCGGACACATAATTCCCTAAGTGAATGTCTGGATCGTAATCGCCTAGTTCTCCTTGAATTATGTATGCTGCTAGCATGGCTGCTTCGTTTGGAACACAGTACAATCTGCCATGGAGTAAATCACGTTTTAATTGTAAAAAAATTTGATAGCGAGTTATTTCTTCTTTTAATCTAAATGGATCTGGTGGGTAAAATTTCACTCGAAAACTAAATAGCACAGGGTCCAAATCTTTTACTTGCTTACAAATAGATTTTCCTAAATCTAACCAATGCTAGAAATAATTTTTTATACAAATAATACAATTCAGCTCTACATCTAATAATACATTCATAAATATTTTCTTTAAATTAATAAATCTAATTTATCATTGTATAAACAAAACAAAAAATTTAATAAATAAAATGATTCTAGAGTCAAATATATTTTTATTGAATTTGACAATGGTTATCTGTCCATAAATTGAATTTTGTATTGTATAGAAAATATTTATCAACATATTTCTGCATTAATGAAATTCTACCTTTAATCTACAACTAAGGAATAGAACAGACATGATTTAAACTTACCCGCTGATCATTAAGATCTACATATCTTAAACCCAAATAGTCATATTCAACAAGATTCAGTTGTTGACAAACGTATTCTAATAAGTACTTTCCTTTATGATGAGGCTGGAAATATAGATATTGATATTAAAACAGTACTTGAAATAGACTTTTGAATTTTAAAATACCTTGTATTCACATTCTAATATTTCTGTGTCTTCTAGTAATCTCACAGTACATTTATAAACAACATTACTGTCACCTCTGGATCCAAACTTTAACATTTTTAATAATTAACATATGTTATAGTATTTATTAATGGATTTCTTATAACGTCTGCATTTATTAATTTTAAATTTATCTTGATAACAGAATAAAAAATAAAGTCACATTTCCAACCGAGTTTGACAGATCCCACTAACGTTAACATAGCCACAAATAACAATTTATTCTTACCAACATACTTTCTTCAAATGCAACAAATCCATCCCTTCCATAATATTTAAAAGTTTACAAACCGTACTTTTCTAATTGTGGTAGTTTATTATGCAATACTTAATAAACAATATTTTCGTTTTAAATTAATAATTGTAACATAAGATTAAATTTAAAATGAAAAACTAAGATATCACAACAAGAAACAAATACCAACATATGAAATAAAGTTACTATATTTAACAACAAAATGAATTTATTACGTACGGGTATTGGATGAAAAGAAATGAATAAGGTTTCATTTATGTTTAATGTATTTATTTCTAATTAGAAAACTGCCGAGTCATTTGGGCTTATCCCTTCCATAATATTTAATTGTTTATTAATTGTAGTTATTGTTTATTGTTAATCCTTTATCCAAACTTTTTATTTAAAAAAACTTGTTTATTCCTGCTTTTCTTCTCCTGCGCGAATGGGTCTCCTAGGAACACTTGGAGTCAACATTTATTGGCCTTGATGTTTGCCCAATAAAACTCTTCAAGCGGAACGATTGGGCGAGTCTTGGTTGTTGCGACTAGGAAGTGTCTGGTAAGTCTTCTCCCTCAAAACCCCGTGTATGAGTAATTTTGTCATTGGGGTAACCTAATTCGGCCAAGTCCTTTGTTTGTACCAATTGAACCAGGCCTATAAAGCTAGCACCCCCATCTCTTCAAATTTCAAATTTGATAAGACCAGAATTATGTGCTCATTATGTGCTAATTATGTGCCGCAATCGCGATTTTTGTGCTCTAAGCCTTCAATGAAAGAATCAAATTTTACTAGTGGGGGTGCTAACTTAACATTCAAGCTAGCACCCACCCATCTAAAAAATTGGGATACCGACACCAAATAAGCACTACAATTATGTGCTATTTATGTGCTTTTCAAGTACCCTGGAGCGAATTTGCTAACTCAACCCTGTGTGCGAAAAACTCACCCCGAACTGAATGAGCTATAAGAGGCGAAATCTATAATAACCAAGCAAGCAAATTTTAACCAACGCGATTTTGTTGCAATAATTATGTGTTCTCCAGACAGTAGCGTCGCTTCTTCTTCTTATTGTGCCATATCCTCAGTGGACGTTGGCGATCAATATGGCCCATCGGATTCGATCCACAGCCGATCTGAGCAAGTCAACCGATGTTCTTCCGGTCCATTGTCGCAGATTCTTCAACCAGGAGATCCGTCGTCTTCCCTGTGACCTCTTCCCCTCGATTTTTCCCTGCATGATGAGTTGAAGTAGCCTATATCTGTTGCTGTTTCTCATGATATGGCCAAAGTATGACAGTTTTCTGTGTTTGACTGTTGTGAGCAGTTCTCTGTCCTTCTGCATGCGTAGGAGTATGGTTTCGTTGCTAACATGGTGGGTCCAGGAAACGCGAAGCATTCGACGATAGCACCATGCTTCGAAGGCCTCCAGTCGCTTACTAGTTGCCTCGGAGAGTGTCCATGCCTCCACTCCATACAAAAGCTTAGAGAAGACGTAGCATCTAAGTATGCGTGTTCGAAGATGGATGTTCAAGCGCATGTTACACAAAACATTCTTCATTTGGTTAAATGTAGAACGTGCCTTCTCTATGTTGATCTTTACTTCACGACTATGATCCCATTGGTCATTGAGGTTTACACCCAAGTACGATATTGATGGTACTCGCTGTAGTTGGGCCCCATTTACCAGGAATTGGGCATTAGACGCATGTTTGCTGACGATTAGAATTTTTGTTTTTGCCACATTCAATCGCATATTAAGTGGTTCGCATGCCTCTACTACTTTATCAATCAGTCTCTGTAGTCCTTCGGCACTGTCGGCAATTAGTACAGAGTCGTCTGGATACCTTAAGTTATTAATTATTTCCCCGTTTATCTTTATCCCAATCTGTTCTTCTTCGAGTGCATTCTTAAAAAGGTTTTCTGCGTATCGGTTAAACAGTAGCGTGGATAGTACGCAGCCCTGTCTGACACCTTGTTCTACTGGAAATTCCTTTGACATTATATTTTCCACACGAACACATGCTGTTTGTTGTCTGTACAGATTGTTGATTATTCGTGCATCTCTGTCATCTATTCCTGATTGCTTTATGGTTTCTGTTAGCAAATCATGGTTAACCCTATCGAATGCCTTTTCGAAGAATAAAACACGTAAAAACATCGACTTGTGAGACAGATAGTTCTATAGTCTTTGCATTGTTTAGCTGTGGTTTTTTTAGGAATCGGTATAAACGTAGAGACTAGCCATTTCTCGGGTATATCTCCCGATTCATACATGTTGTTAAATAAGTCCGTGATTAGGTCTAGGTATTCTTCCTCAATGAGCTTTAACATATCGCCAAGAACTTCATCTGGGCCCGGGGACTTGTTGTTTTTGAGTCTTCCAATTGCCTTAAGAACTTCTTGATGAGTTATAGAAGGTCCTGTTTGTGCTGGGCTATTTGTGTTAGAAACTGTTCGGCTATCGTCAGCATAAAGAGTCTGTATGTATTGTTGCCATCTTGCTACTTTGTCATTCACGTTCAGTAGTGCAGTCCCGTTTTTGTCGGTAATTATGTTATTCTTTCGTGGTTTGTTTATTCCAGCTGCATCCTTTATTTTTTTATGTGTATTTAAAACGTCATGTTTTCTGTCTAGTTCTTCTATTTCAGAGCATTGTTCTTTCCACCAGTTTTCTTTGGCTTCTTTGATCTTTTTTTTAATGTTGTTGTGGATTTGCTTATATGACTTTAAGTCTTTGCTCTTTGTTTTTCTTCGTTCTTCCATCAAACCTAAGATCTCATCTGTAATCCATTTGCTTTTCTTTTTTCTATGATTTGTGTAAAAGTTTTTATCTGCAACAGTTTTCATTACATTGGTGATGGCTTCGACTTGTTGTTCTATGTTGCGGCTGGCAAGGCTTCTGATCTTGTTCATACCTTCTTTAATCTGGTCTTTAACTTGTTGCATCACGTTGGGGTCTTTCAGTCTCTGTATGTCATGTCTCTTCAATTGGGGCTTCTTCTCTGTTCTCTTAAAGCGTACTTTAAGTGTTGACAGCAGTAGGTTATGGTCGGTATATACGTCTGCTCCAGGGTAAGTTTTAGTGGATGTGATGGAGTTTCTAAACCTTTTATTTATTGTAATAAAGTCTATTTGGTTTCTAATTACACACTGTTCACGGTCGGCCGGCGATTGCCACGTATATAACCTTCTTGGAGGTAACTTAAAGAAGGTGTTCATTATTGAGTGCTCAATTTCTTTGCAAAACTGGATCAGCAGGTCTCCTCTCTCGTTTTTAGTTCCCAAACCATATCTTCCTACTATATCTTCTTGTTCTCCTTTACCCACTTTCGCATTGAAGTCACCCATTAGTATTGTGATTTCCGTCCTTTTGGTCTGTTTTCGTGCTGTTCTTATATCTTCGTAGAATTGTTCGATGTCCTCGTCGCTTCCTTCGCTTGTGGGTGCATAAACCTGTATTATATTAATTATGCAAGGGCTGGAATTTAGTTTCATTATTGCCACTCTGTTTGATATTGGTACAAATCCTAGAACTGCTTTATCCTCCGTTTAGTCTCCTCCGTGACTATAATTGCAACGTCGTTCTTATTCTGTGTTTTATCGTCGCCTGAGTAGTAGATGTGATAGTTATCTACGTCAGATCTTCCAGTACCCGGCCACCTCGTTTCACTGCATCCGAGTATGTCGATCTTCATTCGTTCTAGTTCTTTTATGACGTTTTCCGTTTTTCCTACCTGGAACATACTTCGCAGGTTCCATGTTCCTATTCTATAGTTTTTATCTTTGGTTGAGGTCTTTGGGATTCGCAATAGAGTTTTTTTGTTTGTAGCAATATTCAAAACAGTCCCCCCCGGAGATCCGATTGGGAGGCTTGATGCTCCGGTACAATATTTTGTTTTGAACATGGCCATTGATTGTACTAGGGATATCTGTGACGATCTTTAATGTAGTGGTTTCCCGTTGCCTTCTACATCCTATGCCGTTGACCGTATTGTTCGGTTCATCCGCCTTCGGGGGTTATTTCTAACCCCCTGGACCAAAGAGAGCCCAGCTTTTTCCTAAGAATAAGTTTGTTACCATACTCTACCACGTGGAGGTTGTAGATAGGGGTTTTCCCTTCATCGGACAGAAGACCCGAAGGCATTCCTTCTGCCCTCCAGTAATTTAGAGTACGTTATACTTTAGAGTAGTTAAATGAGCTAGCGTCGCTAGCGTTGGTCAATCGGGCGAATGCCCGGGGCCTACGGGCTAGGCCCCCCTAAAAAACCCACAGAGCCACCTTAATTTAATCAACAATACAGACGATTTGAAACCGTTTGCAAACGTGAAAGATGCGCAATAGTAAATGAGCAGGTAACTTTTAAAGTGCATTATTTATCTCTTATTTTTCTGTTTAAATAGTCTTATTGTAACTTTTATAATTCGAACTATTCAATTGCCTTATGAAAATGAAAATGATATCGAAATTAAGGAATATTTGATTGGTTTTATTTTCAATAAGTGCGTTCATCAATTTGTCTAAATTATGTTTAATAGCATTTATAGCAAAATGAAAAGCGAATCAATATCATTGTACGAACACGAAATGAATTTTGAATTTGTGCTGTCAATTATCATCTGGTATCACATATTGTTGAACGTAAATACCCTTAGTAAAAGTTTATAAAACCCAAAAACCGATCCTTCGACAGCAGTTTCTCTTTTGAAGGGCTGGGAAAACTTTTTGAAACACTTTAGAAATATTGTTTTTACGAAATCAAAAGTCGAAGCTGAAAAATTATGTGAAAAACGTAATATTCCTCCAGAATTTAAGAAAATAGAATTAGAAAGAGAAAGCGTCATTTTGATTACGAACGAGAAAATTCTCGAGTTAACGATTCTGAAATTAACTTTTATCGAGAAAACTTTTACAAATAGTAGACCAAGGTATAAATTCAATTCAGAGAGATTTAAACAGCTAGAGAAACAATGACTTATTTTTTCATCATCAGTAGTGCTACAGCCCTACAGCGCCTTGACTTTCTCCAGTCTCGCCCGCCATCCTCCTCGGTCTCTGGCATGGACCTTCCAGTCAGCTGCACCAATTTTCTGGCATCATCAGAAACGCCGTCTTTCCATTTTAGCCTTGGTCTCCCTCTGCCTCTACTGCCGGTTGGTAGGGCCTCAAAGTTTCTTCGCGATGGCACGCTGTTGTCATAGCGTGCTACATGTCCTGCCCATCTTAACCTGCCAATCTTGATTGTTGTTATTATGTCTCTGTTTCCTGACGCTCTGTATAAGTTATAAAGCTCAAAATTATATCTTCTTCTCCAGGCGTTATCCTCTTGGACAGCACCATAAATCTTTCTTAGAATTTTTTGTTCAAATGTTGATAGTAACGTCTCATCTGCTTTTGTTAGGATCCATAGATTAAAACTGGTACAATTAACGTCTTATATATTCTGATCTTGGTGCTTTTCGAAAGGCTTGATTTACGTAAGTATTTTGACAGCCCAAAATAACAGCGATTGGCAAGCATTATGCGCCTTTATATTTCTTTGCTGACATCATTACTCGGGTTTATCAAGGCTTCTAGACATACGAACTCATCCACTGTTTCGATGTTATATTCTCCAATTGTGATGATCCGCCCTGCGTTCTTTTGTGGCAGCCATAAACTTTGTTTTATTTGCATTTCTTTCTAGTCCCATATTTCTTGCGGCATTCTCAAAATTTACAAAGATTTCTTTTGCTTCTCGAGGAGCTCTAGAGGTCTGGTCCATGTCGTCTGCGTATACCTGCGCCTGTGATGACTTATTAAAGATAGTACCTCTTGTATCCAGTTCCGCATATCGAACTACTTTTTCTAGTGCTATGTTAAACAGGAGACACGCCAGGCGCGTCACCCTGCCTTACGCCTACAGTTGTTTCGAATGAATCTGAGGTTTCATTCTGTATTTTTAGGTGTATTTTTGTTTTAATGCTTGGTCCCTAGACCTCTTTCATAGGCCTCCCAGGTCGTCGTAAGTGGTCATTGGCCACTCCGAGTATTTCTGTAGAAACTGCTCTTTGGTCCTTCCACAGCTCCACTTTTCCGCAATATTGAACGAACATTGCAAAATGACCATTATTTTTCTTCAAGAATCTTCATTTGCAGCCCTGGTTTCCTCTCTTGAACTAATATATCGAAACAAATCTTCATTATTAGGGTTCCGTACCGGAAACGGAACCCTTATAGGATTACTTTCTTGTCCGTATGTCTGTCTGTCTGTCTGTCTGTCTGTCCGTCTGTCTGTCTGTCAAGACCATTTTTCTCAGCAACGCGTAGAGGTAACAAGTTGAAATTTGTATCAAATACTCGGGTCTGCGGTCTCTATCAGCTGTGAAAAAATCAAACTTGTAAGTCAACGCGATCAAAAGATATGACCGTTTATGTCGCATATTTTGCGATTTCACAAGGGAATTAAAACCTATAGGGTACTTCCCGTTGACCTAGAATCATGAAATTTGGCAAGAAGTGGTGTCTTACAGCACATGTAAAGGAAAAAATCTGAAAACCGTAAATATGTAGTTAAATTACAAGAAAAGTGCGAATTTACTATTAGAAATTTCTGAAAATACACTAATGTGTTATTGTATTATTATATGCGCGGTATTGTCAGGCTCCAGAAGCATATGGGTTGCATACAGTTAGGTCCTCCTCGGTTAGGTCCAAAGGTTAAAAAGTATGTGTCTGCACCAAGCTGTACAGGGTATATATTATGTCTAAATTTTGCTTGTTTATAACCGACATGCAACATACTCAAGTCACGTAACATCCTATATATATTATATTTCGTCTAATTTTTCTTTATAATCTACATATGCTTAAATCACGTACGCACTATATTTTTTGGTAGTCAATTGCCCAAAAGCAGTCAATTGAACAACTGAATGTTAAGAGTATCGAAATAGATCTACAAATAGTTAATATATTAGTTTATATTAGATCTAGAAATAGTTAGATCTTAATATAAGTTAGTGAATAAGTGTAATACTAAAATAAAGTTTTCTTTTTATAAGTTTAGAAATATTCGCGTTATTTAAAAAAAATACCCTGTATACCTTTATACAGGGTATATAGGTATACAGGCAAAATTGAGCAGTAAAAACAAATAGTGAAGTTCCAGAACCCCTAAACACTCATAGTGAATGGGGGATGTATGGTAATAAAATATAGGGTAGAATTCCATGTACGACAGCGACATCTTGAGGTTATGCTTGCAGCGGTACTAAGATGGTCGTGATTTCAGGAGGGCCACTTGTCAGGTTAACTGAATGTGCTTGCTACGACCTCCACAAAAAAAGATACCTTACTTACAAGTTTGTACGGAACCCTCGGTGCGCGAGTCACAACTCGCACTTGGCCTTTTTTTTTTCCTTATCATGTTGCAGCCATTCTTTAAAGGAATCAATTTTCGGTATAGCGTATACTACATCTGGAGAAAAAATAAAAATAAATAGTTGTGCATATATTTTGTAACCATATATCATATTATTATAAAGTAGGCGATTGCAAGTATATTATACAACAATTCTAGAGGAGGGATATGAGGGGACAGCCATATGACTTTTTCGTGCAAAGTTGAAAAATAGGTAAAAACCTGAATTCTTTAAGAAACATTGTTATAAAAGGTTTATATTACAATCAATGAATAAAGATATGCTTCAAAAATAGTGCTTACCCTCAACTCCAATCTTCATAATGCACTAATTGCACAGAACTTTTTGAAAACCTATAAATTAAATGGTAAAATATATCATGTTACTGAATGAATGAAAAAACCGCATTACTTATATAGCCATATTTTTATGACTTGTCCTTAAAGAATAATTAGGGAAAAAATCTGGAATTGTCGTTACCTAAGTAAACTGGTAAAATTTCCTAATTAAAACTGAGGGCTAGTAAATATTTTAAAAATTTCACATGAGATTTGTTTTGGTAGTCCCAAAAAGCTCAATAATATTATAGAGCTCCGGGAAGGTTGAATATATTTATATATTCAGGCTGTGTTCCGATTTTAGTAATTCAAGTGTTCTCTGTGAATTGTGATAATTATATTCCATAAATTTAAGTTCAGAGTTCGAGTGGGCGATGTTCCCAAGGTCGTTTTGAAACTGGAGAGAAGGGGGGAATATTTAGTTAATTTCTGCTTGCATGTTCTATAGTAATTTCTAGAATGATGTTTCAATTTAAATATTGATAATTGATAAATTTCAATGATGTTTAATGAGAAGTCCTCTTCTATATTTTTTAATTTAGTGTTTTCATTCAAAAGACTGATCAAAGTCAACCCCTACACGCTAGCTACTATATTCGTGGGGGCCCCGGAATATCTTCTGTTACTCCTTGGTACACGCTTTTTTTGGCGTTTTCATGTTTTTTACGAATCATTCTTAGCAATTTTAGTCTAACGTCTTAAAGATATTGTAGCGTCCTTTAATTCTTGTTGCACATCCAGTTCAGCCATGCTTGTTGTCTTAGCTTTATGAGGCGGTCACACTCATCAGTCCACCATGCATTTTTCCATACTCTGGTTCGAGGAATGCAATTTTTTCAGCCGTTTTTAGAAGTTCGGCTTGAAGTTGCTGTTAATTCTGTGGGGTTAATTCAATATTATTTTGTATAAGATGGACATCATATGACGGGGTGGTAATTTTCGAGCGAATTTCCTCCTTTCTGGGATAATGTCCATAGAGAATTTTGTGGGGTATAGGACTTTGAGTTTCATGATTTTCGCCGTGTTGGAACGATCGGTACGTGGTCCAACTGAAATTTACACAAAAGTGGATTTGGTGAAATCCAAGTCTTAGTTTTTGAGGATCTCTTCTTAAAAAATGTTGATTTAAAAAATAAATTATGATTCCTGCATACCAGACTGTTAGTCTCATGCCATTCCTGTTAGTTTGCTTATGACCTGACCATTTACCAACCCAGTATTTATACTCTTTTTCTTTGCCAATCTGGGCATTGAAACAATATACCATGTGGGTCATTGAAAACGAAACAAAGTGATTCTGATAGTTAAAGATGAATTCTCAAAAATCGCTCGGACACGTCAATTTTTTTTTGTATATTTCTTTAACTAAGAAATTTGTGGAAAAATCACTTAACCCCTTCGCACTGGCACCGCAACCCCTAAAATTTTAAGTGGCACGATGGGGTAAGTTATACCTCATCGAAAGCCCGTTTAGCCTTGAATACTTAACGGCTAACATTTTCCAAATCTATCGATTTGTTTTCGAGATTATTTAATTTCAAGTTATGAACGCGTTTTTCTTTTATGTCCTTGAAAAAAAATGGTGATCATTAATTAGAAGACCATTTGAGAGCGCCACCACATTATACTCAGGCTGTTCGGGAGTTTCTGGACAGAGTTTTCCCGGGACAATGGATTGGACGAAGAGGTGCTCTGGAATGACCAGCGGCTTTTTCTTGTGGGGTCATCTAAAGAGTAGAATTTATTCAATAGAACCAGAGTCTCTGGAAGACGCGTTATTGAAGAATGCCGTCAAATTAGGCCCCAGATCCTCCAAAATGTAAGAGAACGTTTTTGTATGGAAGTTGGTGGCGCACAATTTGAGCAAACTAATAAAAATCTTTTCTGGCGTTGAATTGTGTTGGACGAAAGGACAGATTGGAAAAACTAACAGATTGAAGAATTGGACTTTCTTTCAACGACATAAATTGAAATTAAATAATCTCGACAACAAATCGATAAATTTGTTTAGTATTCAGGGCAAAAAGGGCTTTCAAATGAGGTGATGTGATTACTTACCCCACCGTTGCATTTAAAATTTTAGGTGTTGTGGTCCCAGCGCGACGGAGTTGAGTGGTTTTAGGAAATTTTCTTGTCAGAGCGTTTTTTGAGAATTCATCTTTAACTATCCGAAAAATGTTTTGTTATCAATTGCCCACCTAGCATGGGCGTAACCAAGGGGGGGTTTTGGGGGTACAAACCCCCCGAAATATGCAAAATATAACATAAATATTATATCGAAATCCTCCTGATTTCGATATAATATTTATGTTATATTTTTGGACGAGTAGAGACGACTATCTTTAAGAGAGCATGGTAGATGTGGATTTTAAGAACCCTTGTGTATCAGTTTTAGAGAGTAAATTGGTGCATTTATGCAAAAATGGTCTGTAAAATTTGGTCTGGTTTGGTTTAGTTTTGTTTGTTCTGGTTTAGTCTGTTTTGGTCTGGTTTGTTCTGGTTTTGGTCTGGTTTTGTCTGGTTTGGACTGGTTGGGTCTGGTTTGGTTTGATCTGGTCTGGTCTGGTTTGGTCTGGTTTGTTGTGGTTTGGTCTGGTTTGGACTGATTGGGTCTGGTTTGGTTTGGTTTGATCTGGTTTGGTCTGGTTTTATCTGGTTTGGTCTGGTTTGGTATGGTTTGGTTTGGTCAGGTTTGGTCTGGTTTGACCTGGCTTGGTCTGGTTTGGTATGGTCAGGTTCGGTTTGGTCTGATTTGAAGTGGCTGAGTCTGGTTTGGTTTGATCTCGTTTGGTCTGATTTGGTCTGGTTTGCTTTGATTTGGTTTCGTTTAGTCTGGTTGGATCTGATTTGATCTGGTTTGATCTGATTTAATTTATTTCCAATAAACATATATACTTCTTATACATAATTCAACATACATAATTCTTGTTAAATGAAATTGAAACTCTACTGTCCTGTTAGAGCGTGGCATGGAGTGGGAGGGGTGTTTGAGAGGGGGGGACTTGATGCAGCGATCGATTAAATGCGGCCGCTCGAATATGGGTGTAGTAGCGAGAGCGATAGGAGGTGTTAGCGTATTGCAGCAGCAAGAGAACGAGGAGGTGCTTACGCAACGCAGTGCGTGCGGCAGTAACTAAGCAAGTGAATTATTTGTATAAATTATTAATCATAGGTGCGTTTTTACTAGTTTTTTTTATTAATACTAGATTTACCAGCTATTTAAATATATTTATTTCTACCAAAACCAGTCAAAATGACTGGTCTTAAAAAAATGATTGGTGGGGTTCTCAGCCTTTATATATTTTTTAAAAATAACAAATTACTTCAATTAGGTGAATTGTAATTTGTTTTATTGATTATAAATTTATTCATTAGTTAATTGAAAAATAAAAAATCAAATTCATTAATATAAATGAATTGCCATGTGATTCCATATCCACAACATCCCATCAAAAACATAAAATGTAAAAAATGCCAAGTCTCGTAACGCAGTTCTTTCGCTACATATAGTTGTGGGATCTCATGTAAGACCAAGTCAGTTATTTTAGTTAGTGTGTGTAGAAGCAGCTATTCAACTACTTTGTTATAAATTGTTATCTAATCAATTACCTATCAACATTTATGGTGACCGTATCAATATTAGACACCTTTATTTCTATTATAATTATAATGACTTGGCAACAATGTCAAAATTATAAACATCTAACCCTAAACACCACATGGGTTTTCAAGTGAGTGGTTTACAAATTATTGTTCATGGAAGCAAAGCTGTGCTGATGAGAGATAAATCTCGATACGCGTCCACATATGGCTATCTACTTAAGATATCGGAAAGACATGATCTTAAAAACAATGTTATTTTTATGGTTTTTGTTGAGTGCCACGAAGGTGGACTGAAAGCTGTAAAATAACTTACAAATTTCATGTGAGATTTGTTTTGGTAGTCCTAAAAAGACTCAATAATTGTTATAGAGCTACGGAAAGGCTGAATATATTTATATATTCAGACTGTGTTCCGTTTGTTTTAAGTTTGTATGATTATCTATATATAACGTAGGATGGTTTCACCAATTCTAATATTTCTTATTTATTTCCAAACTAAAAATCACAGTTACCATTTTTAACCTACTCGTTGAGTATGAGAAATGAACGCCGAAATATTACATCTCGATACTGTAATTTTTAAATAATTTTTAGTAGAGTGAAACGTTGCAGTAAAAAAATTTGAATTTAATATCTGAAACTGTAATTTTAACAAAAAGCAATTTGTAACTCGATACTCTGATTGTAGTTTTTACTTGTACTTGTGTGTACTTGAATCACTGTAGGCAATATTGAATCCTCTGCATAGCTACATTTTGAAACTTCTTCAGTTGATTCAGTTGAAGATATATTGTTAGTCTTTTCAACTAAAAAATCGGTTAATGGACGTTGTAAACTCTGTTTTGCCATTTCAATTTAATTTCTAAAGTTTTTTTATTTTTTTGTTCTTGAACAAATATACGTGTTTTGTGTGATGCGTCTGAATTACGCGATAATTTTAAAATTTATAAAAAAATCAAAAAGATTATTGTAAAACTTGAACGAATTTAATATAGTGGTTTTCTATCACAGTGCCGCGTGATTGCCAAGTGTGCCTCCACTACGAATACTCATACATAAACGATTTTTTATTATATATACATATATAATTAATTATATATACATATTTAATTAATTATATATACATATATAATTAATTATATATACATATATAATTAATTATATATACTAAGAAGTTCATAGATGGAATACATAAAATAAAAAGAAGGAATTGCCTTTCCAAAACTTAAAACACAAATTAAAAATATTTCCCCAGTTCCCAACGTTTTTTAAAACCTTGCAAAAGTTTGTTAATCAATTTTATAATCCGCGTAGTTAGCTTAATACTTAATTGATTGTGATATCTAATGGTTCGAATTACAAGTAATTTAGTTGCTTTTCCAAAACTGTAAACGGAAATTGAAAATATTACCAGGTTTCAAAGTTATCGCGATATTACTAAAACCTTGCAAGTGCTTGTTAAATAGTTCTTGCACTGCATTTTAAGTGCAATGAAAATTCTGCTCAACATATATTTTATAATTTGCAAATTAAACAAACCTTCTTTTTTGTCCAGAATTAACGGTCACTGTACTTATAATGAAATAATGATTTAATAATGAACTAGTTAACTAAATAATAATATTTCTTAAATAATAAATTGGTAATCTAAAGATTAAATTCTGCTAAATAACAAAAAAAAACTTATAATTAATGTGCTATTAGTATTATTAATATAAATATATTAGTGATTGCTGATTGCTATAAGAAATTATACTATAATTAAATAATGACAAAATCACAGGCGGCTTTGTTTACAATTCTCATTAAATTAAATTTCTTCTCGCCTCTTAGAGTGGGGGAATCTACTTTGGGGATATTGCGCTGACATATTGAACTTGTTCGCTGGAATTATGTTGTATTAGAGCAACAGCGGCAGCGCGAAGATGTGTTAGAACGGCGTTATATAATAAGAGGTCAGTTGATATGTATGTATTTACGTTATTGCTGATTTTCTAATAAACTTAGTAAGGTTAATACGCAAATAATTGTCACAATGAATGCTTTTAATTAATAACAATTTAGTTGTTTTTCTAAAACTGAAAACAGAAATCGAAAATAAGTGTGATTTTATATTGTTACAGTTATTGTGATTTTGCTAAAACCTTACAAAAGTTTGTTTATTAATTTCGTAATCCACATAAGAAAATGTTTCCCTGTTTTAAATTTATCGCTATTCTGCTAAACCCTTGGGAAAGTTTTCCACAGGGTTCGTTTAATTTTGATAAACGATATTTTCAACCTTTCTACTAAATTTAAGTTAATGTTTTCGTCAAAATCGAACAGTGGCGATAGGATGCGTCACATATTCGACTATAATTGCTCTGTTTTTTTGTCGATGTTTTTTGGGATTGTTTTTGTATCGCGTGAAGACGATGTAAACTCCTATGTAAACACTCCGATGTAAACAAAGTAATCGCGGAGAGTCGTCCGTCGGCCGGACAAGTCGATTATCGTGGGGAGTAGGGATAATTAATAGTTTTTCTTGAGTGTTTATGTTTTTTTGTCGGCGAACTTGAGATTTCTTCTAAATTTATTTGATTTACGGTTCATTAATTTTATGAGAAAAGGAATTAGTAATTCAGAAATTTGTATCTATATAAAAGTAAGTATTTGATTTTTTTATGTTCGACTAATTTAAACCGGTTATTATATAATTACCGGTTATACATTCGGTTACGATAAATTTGTGAGTTTCAATTTTCAAACGCCTTTTGTATACTATACAATTTAATAATAACGAATTCATTCTACGCGCACAAAGATATACATAAATATACTAGAGAAGTAAAGAGCAGAGGGAAAAAAGTAGAAGCTGAGTTAGCTAAAAACTCAATTAACACATACAATGCAACCCTGGAAGAATTATGGAAGTATATCAAAGACATGCTATTAAAAATAGCAAAAGAAGTTTGTGGAACAAGCAAATTTATGCAAATTTATATGCAATTTTATTATTAAATTTTTATTATTTAAGCAAATTTATATGCAATTTTATTTTAAGAAGCAAACGAATTGGTGGAATGAGGAAATAATGAAAAAAGTAAAAATAAAGAAACAGAACTGGAAAGACTACTTAGGAAACGCAACAATGGAGAAATAAAAAAAATACAAAGAACAGAGGAACAAAGTAAGGAAATGTTGGAACAAGCGAAACAAAAACCTTGGGAAGCATTCGGAGAAAAGATGGAAAGAGACCGATTTGGAATCCATAAAGTATTCTATAAAGTTATCAAGGGTCTTCGGAAGGGAAAACCAGTTAGAGTCAACCATATAAAAACTAAGGATGGAAGCATACTGGGAGACGAAGAAGGAATAGCGAGGAGATGGAAGGAATACTTCGAGGAAATGTTAACGATAGAACAAACAAGAGGAATACCAGAAAGCGAAGAGAGGGAAATAGAGACTAATGTAGAAGCACATGAACAAAATATAAAGATCGAAGAAGTAGTAGGAGCCGTGAAAAAAATGAAAAGGGGTAAAGCAGCAGGCCACGATAGAATTACAACAGAAATGGTTGAGAGCCTTGGAACCAAATGTCTAGAAATATTGACTAGTTTGTTCAATAAAGCATGGGCAGAAGAGAAAATACCGAAAGATTGGGAACTAGGGATAATACTACCACTCCACAAAAAAGACGACAGAAGAGAATGTAATAACTACAGAGGAATTACTATGCTATGCATAATATCAAAATTATATGAACGAATACTAGAAGGAAGGTTAAGGAAATAAACTGAAAGACAACTAGAGGAGTCGCAATGCGGGTTCAGGAAAGGCAGAGGGGTGCAAGACCATATATTCTCCATAAAACAATTGATAGAGAAATATCGCAAAGACAAGATATTCGTGGCTTTCATAGACCTAGAAAAGCATTCTACAGCGTCACAAGGAAAACTGTGTGGAACGGCTTAAAAATGAGAAGAGTAAACACTAAACTACAGCGATGCATATAACACACAAGTCACAGGGAACACAAGTAACATTGTAAGAACAGGAAACCTAAGTAGGGAAAGATGATGCGTTCTAGATCCACCGCCACCACAATCATGCGCATGCGCGATGACCTTTAACCCCTAACCTAACCTTGACCTTGACCCTAACCTAACCTTGATCCTGGAACTTCCGGTTTCGACTTCTGGTTTCCGGTTTCGATTTCCGGTTTCTGGTTTCGACTTCCGGTTTCCGGTTTCGACTTCCGGCCGCCAAGTAGGGAAAGATCCTTCGTTCTAAACCCTCCTCCTCCTCAAACCTCCTCTGACCTTGACCCCCAACCTAACCTTGACCTTGGAACTTCCGGTTTCGACTTCCGGTTTCGACTTCCGGCCGCCATTTTCGGAACTTCCAGATGCGCGGGAAAATTCAAAAAATAGACGCGAGGCGGGGAAATTCAAAATTAGATCCTGTTGAGACAAATGAGGGGTGAAGTTGGTTGCATACATCAACGGGACTAAATACATGAGACTGGACGGACGGGGCTAGATCCATGGGACTAAATACATGAGACTAGATAGACGGGACTAAATACATGAGACTAGATAGACGGGGCTAGATACATGGGGCTAGATAAGACTGAACTAAAATATATAAGGGATTGTTTAATTTAACTTAATAATCTACGTTTTAATTCTGATTACTGCTCTGACTTGTTGATTAGGTTCGACTGGATGTTTGCTAGCAATAACAACTTCCTGTTATCTTATCAGCGGTGAGCGAGTGTTAGTTTCCAAGAGAATGAAAGATTGTAAAATAAAGAAAACTCCACATAAAATTTATGGTTTTATTAAATTCTAATAATAATACATTTAAATTTACATCAAAACATTTAAATACTTATATAAACATTTCTTGCAATACATATAGAATAGTCGCTAATATGATTTATACATACATTTTAATTAAATTTTTAAATTAATTTTCGAAGTATTCCCGACAAAGGGGTGTATTCAACGGCAGCTTCACACAAAATAAGGCAATAGGCTCGAGTGTTTGGTTTGAATGCTTGCGTAGCTCCAGATTCAATTTTTAAATCAACAGCAGATGATTTAATACTCTCATTTTGTTTAGATACATCAAACACAAAAAGAACATGATCCTTGAATTGAATCATATCTAATATCGGCTCATTTCTGCATTCATAGTAACTGCTTTGGAAAGTGGCATGTAATAAAGTTGTGCATAATCATCACTATCCATATTAAGATTTAAGCTTTCATATGGATATGAATCCGAGTTTAGGTCAATTTTCATATTTCGCAGCGATGCATTATCAAATTCGGACGCGTTTTTTACATGAACATCTCTTCGCTCCTCTTGCAGTGCAATTTTAACATATCGAGGCTTCTCCAGAGTTGTAGATGTTTTTACAGACCAGATATCTCTGTCGGTATTTTTTAAAGCAGGTAGTTTATGCAACTCCCACCTACGAAACGGTATTAATATCGGCTTATCTTCTTCGAGTGTATCCAATACATTCAATCGAGCTTCGTCGTTGAGTTGGATATGTGGCATCTCCTTTGTAGCAGTTCACGTCAGTTCTAGCTCGTAGTAGAATTAATTCCTGCTTTACATTAATTAACATTTTTGTATAATCCTCAGCAAAACCCAATAAATATTGCAATGGAATTAAAGCATAGAACTTTCTGTTATTATCAAAGTATGTAACATTTGTAGCATTTTCAGCCCAGCCGCAAAGGTCGAGTATATGTTGATCTCGCTTGGTGTTGGAGAGTAATCCTTTTATCGTGCTTGTAATTCCTACATCTCGATTCTTATCTACTTCAACTCCATTCAATTCATAGCGAATTTCATCAAACAAAAACGCATAAGCGTTTTTCACAAGTTCAAAGTTATGTATAGTTGCAGGTGGAATGAGTTTCGGAAAATTAACGGTTCCGCTTACATAAATATAACTTTCACTAGGATAAGTGTAAATATCCTGGTGTTGGATCCTAATACGAATCTCATCATTGTTTCCATAATTTTGAGCTATAGGATAATACGTATGAAATTCACTATTTGTAATAGTATCCTCATAGTCAACTTTGGAGAATATATCTATTTTATCCATACTATCGCCTTAACTTATATCCTAGAGATAATAGTTTTTTAATATAGGTTATATAGGTCATATTTTTTAATATAGGTGTTAACTCTTTGCGATGTAAATGTCGAGTGGTAGAATTGTCCGAAACAACCGCTTTTAAACGTTTTCCGTGAAAATTAATTCCCATCTCTCTCTCTCTCCCTCCCCCTCTCGCTCTCTCTCTCACATAATACTCTTCAGCTCTAATCGGTTATATGTAGCATGTGGTTACGTAAACCTCACACCCTGTTTAGCATGGGGTCACGTAGACCTCACACCCTGTTTAGCGTGGGGTCACATAGACGTCACACCCTGTTTAGCGTGGGGTCACATAGACCTCACACCCTGTTTAGCGTGGGATCACATAGACCTCACACCCTGTTTAGCGTGGGGTCACATAGACCTCACACCCTGTTTAGCGTGGGGTCACATAGACCTCACACCCTGTTTAGCGTGGGGTCACATAGACCTCACACCCTGTTTAGCGTGGGGTCACATAGACCTCACACCCTGTTTAACGTGGGGTCACATAGACCTCACACCCTCATTGATGCAAGGAACTCTGCACGATATAAATAGGGTTGGATAGCATTTATAATTTAGTGTTAACGCTGGTGTTTTACTATCAACTTGGGGATTGTATTTGGTGAGAAGCGTGCCCGTAATAAAACCATCTATTGGACTCCACTTAGAATATCTACTAGTTTATCACCATCATATAAGACGCTTCCTAGACGTCAAAAGAATAAAGTTGAGAGTTTGAATGGCGACTATGATTATAATAGAGAAAAATATGCACATCTTCCTGATTCAATAAACCAATCAGCTGTTTGTTCATCCAACGCTAAAGATAGTGAACATTCCCTCGAGAAAACGGATGTTAAATGTCAAAAGAATAAAGTTGAGAGTTTGAATGCACATGTTCCTGATTCAACAAACCAATCAGCTGTTTGTTCATCCAATGCTAAAGATAGTGAACATTCCCTCGAGAAAGCGGATGTTAAAAGACGGTGTGTTGGTTGTTATAAAGAAAACCGAATGATATTTGGAAGACAAAAGGCCTCAAGTAAAACTAGTTGTGTAAAGTTTCGCTGTAATATGTGTGCAAGTCATTATTAAGCAATAAGCTGCTTCTTCCGAACGCATAACATATACAAAGCATGACCACTATTTGTATTTAAATGTATTGATGTAAATTTAAATTATTATTATTAGAATTTAATGAAACTATAAATTTTATGTGGAGTTTTCTTTATTTTACAACCTTATCCATCTCCCCGTCTGTCTAGTCTTATGTATCTAGCCCCATGTATCTAGCCCTATGTATCTAGCCGCATGTATCTAGTCTCATGTTTCTAGTCCCGTCTATCTAGTCTCATGTATTTTAGTCCCCGTCTATCTATTCTCATGTATTTAGTCCCATGGATCTAGTCCCGTCCGTCCAGTCTCATGTATTTTGTTGATGTATGCAACCAACTTCACACCTCATTTGTCTCAACAGGATCTAATTTTGAATTTCCCCGCCTCGCGTCTATTTTTTGAATTTTCCCGCGCATCTGGAAGTTCCGAAAATGGCGGCCGGAAGTCGAAACCGGAAACCGGAAGTCGAAACCGGAAGTCGAAACCGGAAGTTCCAAGGTCAAGGTTAGGCTAGGGGTCAAGGTCAGAGGAGGTTTGAGGAGGAGGAGGGTTTAGAACGAAGGATCTTTCCCTACTTGGCGGCCGGAAGTCGAAACCGGAAACCGGAAGTCGAAACCGGAAGTTCCAGGGTCAAGGTTAGGTTAGGGGTCAAGGTTAGGTTAGGGGTTAAAGGTCATCGCGCATGCGCATGATTGTGGTGGCGGTGGATCTAGAACGCATCATCTTTCCCTACTAACCTACAATCAGAGGAGCTTACAACTAGGGAAGGTTCAAGATAAGAAGGAATCCTCAGCCCAGCCTTGTTCAATATAGTTATGGATGATATTATAAAGGAAGTAAAGAGTAAAGTGAAGAAACTAAAGGTCGGATATAAGAACATGCAAATAGAAGTATCAGAGAGTGTATTTGCTGATGACCTAGTAATATATGCGAGAAACGAACAAGATCTGCAATATAACCTGAATATATGGAAAAATGCACTAATAGATAAAAATTTGAGAATTAGTGCAGGAAAAACCATGGTAATGGTGATTGGCAAGGAATACTTCGAAATATCAATAAAATTAGAATGGAAAAAAATTGGAGCAAGTGCAAACATTTAAATATTTGGGAGTGAAGATTCATAAAAATGGAAAGATTGACGAAGAAATAAATGATAGACTGGAAAGTGCTGCTAGTTTATATAATTCACTGAACAGCGACATAAGAAAAAAAGAAATATCCAGCAAATCAAAAATTACGGTATTCAAAACTATTTTTAAACCCGTATTAACCTAGAGAAGCGAGAGCTGGGTGTTATCCAAACAATCAAAAAGCAAGATTCAAGCAATGGATATGAGGTACGTACGAAGAGTGAAGGCGATTACACGAAAAGATAGAATCAGAAATGACTTAGTAAGAGAAGAACTGGAAGTAGAACCCATCATAGAAACCATCAAACGACAACAATTAAAATGGTTTGGACACCTAGTGAGGATGAAGGAGGAAAGATCAACAAAACAAATATGGCAGGCGAGACCACAAAAGCGCAGAGCAAGGGGCAGACCAAGAAAAACATGGGATGAGGCGATGACAGAAACTTTAAGCGAGAATTGACTGTCATGGAACGAGGGAAAAAGGATCAGTAAGGACAGAAAGGAATGGGCTAGATTAGTCCACAACTAATATGAGTTTGTCATTTATGTAATACTGTACCTGTCTATATAGAGTATTACCTTAACACCTAACGGTACTCTAAGGTTTGGAATAAAAAAATAAAAATAAAAAAATAATTAATTATAATAAGTACTACGAAGTTCATAAGTGGAACACATAAAATAAAAAGAATGAAATGCCTTTCCAAAACTTAAAACACAAATTGATAATATTTCCCCGTTTTAAAGTGACTGCGATTTTGCTAAAACCTTGCAAAAGTTTGTTAATCAATTTTATAATCCGCGTAGTTAGCTTAATACTTAATTGATTGTGATAACTAATGGTTCGAAGTAAAGCAAAGTAATTTTGTTGTTTTTCCAAAACAGTAAACGGAAATTGAAAATATTACCAGGTTTCAAAGTTATCGTGATATTACTAAAACCTTGCAAGAGCTTGTTAAATAATTTTTGCACTGCATTTTAAATGCAATGAAAATTCTGCTCAACATATATTTTATAATTTGCAAATTAAAAAAACCTTTTTTGTCCAGAATTAACGGTCACTGTACTTGAATAATGAAATATTGATTTAGTAATGAACTAGTTAACTAAATAATAATATTTTTTAAATAATAAATAGCTTCTAAAGATTAACTTCTGCCAAATAACAAAAAAAACTTATAATTAATGTGCTACTAGTATTATTAATATAAATATATTAGTGATTGCTGATTGCTATAAGAAATGATACTATAATTAAATAATGATCACAGGCGTCTTTGTTTCTTCTCGCCTCTTACAGTGGGGGATTCTACGTTGGAGATATTGCGCTGAAGTGTCTAAACTTGTTCGCTGGAATTATGTTAGTATTAGAGCAACAGCTGAAGCGCGAGGAAGTGTTAGAACGGCGTTATATAATAAGAGGTCAGTTAAGTATTTATGTAATTACGTTATTGCTGATTTTCTAATATACTCAGTAAGTTTAATACGCAACTAATTGTTACAATGAATGCCATGAATTAATAGCAATTTAGTTGTTTTTCTAAAACTGAAAACAGAAATCGAAAATATGTGTGATTTTATATTGTTAAAGTTATTGTGATTTTGCTAAAACCTTACAAAAGTTTGTAGGGGTAAACAGTACAGTGATTGGTCATTTTAGAAATCGAACAATGAAAACAATAAATTACATGCTTGTATAAAATTAATTTACGAATTATTATAGTGCTAGTAATTGTAAAAAACGTCACTTTTCTATTTAAATAATAATTCGAATCAAAAATTTAAAATTTTATAGAAAATAAGAAAATAAATATTTGATTCATCAAAAAACATAGTTATAGATCATAAGAATGTAGTGATTGTCTAGTGGATTTACAGTAATTAGTCAACGCTTTATAATAAATAAAAGTAATTTGAAAATATGAAAAACTATTATGAACTAGTGATCACTAGTGTTCATCAACTCCAGTGATGAACACTCCAGGGATCTAATAAAAGAAAAATATTTAATTGTTGTTAAAAAAAAATCAATTTAAACATAAATTTATAATTAATGTTATGATTATTCATTTATTTGCCACCAATATTTTCTTGATCCTCAATCAACTCTATGATTTTTTTCCGCCAGTTTTTTTTTTTTTTTCTAAAGTTTTCCGTTTTTCTTTTTGTTTATCTTTTTTTTTTTTTTTTTGAATTGGTAAAACTATTACCATCCTACCATCCTACGTACCTCGAAATGGTAAAACTATCACCATCCTACGTTATAGATAAAGAAGAGGATTTGCTAGAATTTCATACAAACTTAAAACAATCGGAACACAGCCTGAATATATAAATATATTCAACCTTTCTGGAGCTATATAACAATTACTGAGTCTTTTTAGGACTAGCAAAACAAATCTCATGTGAAATTTGTCAGTTATTTAATAGCTTTCAGTCCACCTTCGTGAAGTCCACCTACAAAAACCATAAATATAACATTGTTTTTAAGATGTCTTTCCATTAAGTTTGAAATTGCCGTGATTAATTTCATAAACATTTTGTGCCCCACGAGGGGCTATTATGTTTTTCATTTTTGGACATACGATAAAATAAGTTTCATCACCATTGGAAACACGAGTCGGATCTTTTAATATGTTTAAATATTTAATTTTTGATAAATAATCATATATTTCACTCAACCATTTTTTAATGTTACTCTCACTTACACAAGAGCCGGCTTTAGTTGCTCTTTCTGGCAATCTTTCAATAAGAATCGGATTCCTTTCAAGGCTTTATACCACCCATTTTCTAGAACATTGTCACAAAAAGGATTTTTTATTTTACTTTGATTATCCATATATTTTTTTATAAAACTGGTAAATAACTGGCATATTTCACACGAGATTTGTTTTGTTAGTCCTAAAGACTCAGTAATTGTTATAAAGCTCCGGAGAGGTTGAATATATTTATATATTCAGGCTGTGTTCTGATTGTTTTAAGATTGTACCTTTTCTTACGTTTGTCATTTTATGTATATTAACACTAGCGTATTTAACCTAGAAATAAATAAATTAGTATTTTCACTAACTACAATAACAAATACATAAATAAATTCAAGTAAAATAGATTTTTCATTTTTAATTTCTTTAAAATTGTGTACTGAATATTTTTCTTGTCCTCTTATTTGTAGGTTAAACACTCTAGGAATAACTGTCACATAGTTACTCTAACGTCAAAATACTAATTGGTCGGATGATCAATCACTATAAAAACTGTTTATCGTGCGATATTTATTGTCTTATCATATTTTTCACAGTCAGTACTTTATTTTTATCAAAAAACTTTTTATTTCGATAATTTAAACCTGTATTCATTTAAAAATGCCAAAAGTCAGCACAAAAATCATTTTTAAATCATGAAAATATCTAGAAATAGTAAGGTTACTTTTGTACATTTCTGTCTAAAATGACGTAAAACTCAGACTGGTCATTTTATTAATTAAATACACACATGAAACTTTAAGTTATAACAAAGTTATGGGTTGTATCCAACACAGAAAAGAATATAGAATTTTCTTCTGTTAATAAACAATTATGTCACCAAAAGATTGTCTTATAGTTATATAGTTTTCAAATTATGACCAATCACTACCTACTGACCAACAACTGTACTATTTACCCCTATATTATTTTCGTAATCCACATAAGAAAATGTTTCCCCGTTTTAAATTTATCGCAATTTTGATAAACCCTTGTGAAAGTTTGCCACAGGGTTCGTTTAATATTGATAAACGATATTTTCAACCTTTCTACTAAATTTATGTAAATGTATTTCTTTTTGATGAGTCACACATTCGACAATAATTGCTCGGTTTTTTTGTCGATGTTTTTTGTGATTGTTTTTGTATCGCGTGAAGACGATGCAAAGTAATCGCGGAGAGTTAGTTGGCGATGTTTGGATAGGTCCGTCGGCCGGATGAGTCGATTATCGTGGGGAGTATGGATAACTAATAGAGTGTTTGCTGTTTTTTTGTCGGCAAAGTTGAGATTTCTTCTAAATTTATTTGATTTACGGTTCATTAATTTTATGAGAAAAGGGATTAGTAATCCAGAAATTTGTATCTAAATAAAAGTATTTGATTTTTTTTTATATTCGAGTATTTGTTTTTTTATGTTCGACTAATTTATACCGGTTGTTATATTATTACCGGTTATACATTCGGTTACGATGAATTTGTGAGTTTTAATTTTATAATTTCAAGATGATTCGTGATGATTCACGAAAACAATTGGGGTTTCAATTGTTTTCGTAAACATTGTGTTCCATGTGCGAAATTTCTTAGAAAATGTAAGTTGTAAAGTTTTTTCAAAAACATTAGATAGATGAGTTTTTGCATAACTATCGTTAGAATCAGGTTTAACTCGTACTAGGTAATAAAATGTTAACGTGTGCACCTAATTTATGCAATATTTTTGCAAATTTGTATTGGCATCGCGTTAGAAACAATTAACTTGTTACTTTCTAAGTATTTTAGAGTTTTAAAAATGTTTTAATTTTAAATAAAATGTTTTATTTTGATTTATCATAAAAATTTTATGTGTAGATTGGCGGCATTTAAAAATGTAGTGGTGGTGGCGTTAATACGTAAGTACCAAAGAAAGTTTTTGAAGGAAAATTTCAGTTTTTTTTTGTTGTAAAATTTCGTTAAAATTTGTCAAAATATGGAAAAGTTGGCCAAAATTATCAAGACAATCAATACTATATGTCTTCCTGAAAATGTCAACAATTATTTTCAACAAAAACACAAATATATTTATTGAACCAACTTACACAACATATAAGCTTAATTTTTGCTTCTAGATCTTAGTTAAAAAGTGCCAAATACGATTAACAACAGTTACACCAGGTAAAAAGTAAGCAAAACTAATTTTATGTTTAATCCCGTATTCTTTACCAAGTCCCTATAGTTGTGCAACTTGTTAGTTGTCTTTATTTAGTTTATGTCGCGAATATTGTGCGTGGTAAATAAGATTGCAAAATAATCGAAATAATAATTTTACGCATTAACGCCACCACCGCTATTTATTGGGTCGACAGTTCGCGCTACCGCGCGTATGTTGTCTTGATTTATCTGTCCGCTTCGCAGCGGACAGATAACCGGGGTTAAAAACTAAAGTATTGTGAGTTTTAAAAATCTTTTAATTTTAAATAAAATGTTTTATTTTATGATATATCATAACACTTTTAGGTGTAGATTGGCGGCATTTAAAAATGTGGCGTTAATACGTAGGTATATATATATATATATATATATATATATATATATATATATATATATATATATATATATATATATATATATATATATATATATATATATATATATATATATATAATATGTTTTCTATAGATCCAAGCTTCTTAGAATTAAAAACGAAATTGCGTTTCTCTATAAGAATAAGAGAAACAACATTTAAAGTTTCTAATTCAAGTAATAACTAGTTTTACAAATTTTTAAATTATTCACATTTAATTATCTGTTGTGTCAACTGACGTTTAGTCCGTTTCATCAGTTGTCGGTCTTTCAATGGAGCGGCTGATTCAAACTTAAGAAAACTAAAGACATCAGTATATGAGTGTCATGTTTTCTTTACATCTCCCCTCCTTGGAATTAGTTTGGTAATATGGAAGAGGTTTGATTGTGTTTTCTTGTGTCCGGTATCGACTTCATAAATTGAATTGGATAACGTTTTGATTATTTTATATGGTCCATCTCTCAATTCATCTAGTTTTTTTCTATTTAGACGATTCCCATTTTCCACGTAAACCATATCTCCTGTATTCAATTCATATGCTTTTCTATATAGATCGAACCGCTTTTTATTATAATTGTGCGATTTAATTGTATTTTCCAAAGCCAATTTTCTATATCTGTTCAGATCCTCGTCTGCACATCTTAATTTTAATTCATGTGGTAAAAGGTTTACATTTTCGCCTTCCAATAAGTATTTTGGGGCAAACTTTGTGACTATATGTTCTGTTTCATTATATTTCTCTACACATTTTTGAGCAGTGGTTGTCCATGCTATTTTTCTATCACTTTCATTTATCTTGCATCTTATTTTATCTTCTTATTTAAAACTAATGTCTTTCGTTGAGACCATTTGAAAATGGTGCATCAACTGCAGTAAAAATAATTTTTGTATTTATCTCTTTTTATTGTTTAAATTCTTTGGAATTTATCCCTGGATATTGATCCGTCAAAATAATATTTATATCGTTAACTTGTACCACTTTTTTAATCAATTTTATAAAATCATTGAAGTTTTGGTTTTTAGATGTTAAAATGTAGGCATATATCAAAATGATCAACTAGAACAGGGGTCTCCAAACTTTCCAGCCTTAGGGCCATACTGATTACTCCAGTAAGTTCCGAGGGCCAAAGCCATATTATCATTGTTGCCGGTGGTGAAAAGTGAAATAGTCCACTGATGAAAAAAAAAGTCCGAAAAAGTACGCAACGTTTAAAAAAGGCTGCAAAACGGCAATACTGCATATTATCAATTTTCCTGTCATTATCTGTAATTTCTAGATTAGTCGTAGAGTACGAGCCATGAGGAGTAACGTGACACGACATCTAGTGGACACAAGCAGAAATAGGTAGTACCTTCTATCGCTAAGAGATGGCGCTAATAGCACGTACAGAATAATCTCGTTGGTTCGAGAAAGTTCTGGTGTCTTCCACTCACTTCTAGATGGCAGTGATTGGAATGTATAAGGAGGCTAGTGGCGCAACCACAAGTCAGTTCCTATGACACTGTTGTGAAATAAAATAGTGCGTACCTCCTTAAAACGTGTTTGTGCGTGTTTAAGTTTAAGACATCTTTGTAACAGTATTTTGATTTAAATTGTTGCTTTTTTGTGTGATTTAGTAGTATGGAAAAGAAGCGAAAAATTGATAGTGAATGCAGGAAATTCAAAGATCAGTGGAACATTCAGTATTTCGTAATTGAGTCCAGTAACAAGGCGCTATGTTTGATTTGCAATGAAAGCATAGCCGTTCTCAAGGAATATAACATTAAACGTCATTATGAAACAAAACATTTTCAAAATTACTCAAAATATACAGGAAGTTTGCGGACAGAAAAATTCGAAGCTATGAAGCGCGGATTGAAATCGCAGCAATCTTCATTTACAAAACTCAAAACTGAACAAGAGGCTGCAACTCGTGCCAGCTTTCGTGTAGCTCTTGAAATTGCAAAACGTGGAAAACCATTCACCGATGGAGAAATGATCAAAGAATGCATAATTGCAGTAGCCGAAGAAATGTGCCCTGAAAAGGTAAATTTATTAAAAACTGTCAGTATGTCAGCAAACACTGTGGTTCGAAGGGTAGAAAACATCGCTGAAAATATATCCTCTCAACTGTTCGACAAAAATGGACATGTTGAGTAGTTTTCTTTGACCTTGGATGAGTCAACGGATGTGTCAGATACTGCTCAGGTGTTGATTTATATTCGAGGAGTAGATAAAAGCTATGAAGTGCATGAAGAACTTCTTGATATGTATAGTATTCATGGAACAACTACTGGTACAGATATTTTTAAAGGAGTTGAAATGGCCATTAATCAAAAGAACCTTCGATGGAAAAACTTGAAATGTATTACAACTGATGGAGGCAAAAACATGAGTGAGAAAGATAAAGGAGTGGTCGCTCTTGTGTCAAAGGCTGTAGAAAATGACGGTGGTTCAAACCATTAGTCTTACATTGTATCATTCATCAACAGTACTTGTGCGGAAAATGTTTGGATATGTCTGAAGTTCTGAAACCAGTCATATCAACTGTTAATTTTATCAGATCTTTTGGGATGAATCACCGACAATTCCTACAATTTATTGAAGAGATTGGAGAAAATGACTTACCTTATCATACTGCCGTACGTTGGCTTGGTTGTGGGAAAGTCCTTCAGCGCTTTTTTGAACTTCGAGCAGTGATCGAAATTTTTTTGAATGAAAAGCATCGCCCTCTTACTGAATTACAAAACAACGCATGGCTGTGGAAGTTAGCATTCTATGTTGATTTGACAAAACATGTGAACGAACTGAATTTGAGATTGCAAGGAGAAAACCAGCATCTTCCTGATTTATACACTAATATCAAATCATTCCGGAAGAAATTGATATTGTTTTAATCACAACTACGAAATAAATGTTTTTCATATTTTAAAACATGTGAAATATTCAGGCACACCACTGAGACTGAGTTTCCTATCGACTTTGCAACCGAAACTTTGAGTGCTTTGAAAATAAATTTTGATACTCGTTTCTCGGACTTTGATGCCATTGCGAATCAAATTAAGATTTTTCAGAATCCTTTTGATACTGACATTGAAACCCTAGCCCCGGAACTTCAAATGGAAATGATTGATCTACAGTGCAGTGATATAATTAAGAACAAATATCAAAACTCATCTTTGTTGGAATTTTATAAGAGTCTTTCACTGACACAGTTTGATAATTTGCATAAATTTGCTCGTGGACTGTTTTATGTTTTTGGTACTACTTATTTGTGTGAGAAGAAGACAGAGAAGAGAAGACCTTCTCCAAAATGAAGTACACAAAAAATGTTTACAGATCTAAATTAACTGATGAGCATCTTAAATCTCTTTTAATAATTGGTACAAGTAAAATTAGTCCACAACTACAAACTATTGTCAGTGGAAAATCTCAATTACATAAATCGCATTAGTATTTCATATGTCATTATGCTTGTTATAAGTTATGTTTTTATTTAAAATCTATAAAATGTTAGTTGGATGCATTTCAATAATTTGTTAGTTATTATATACTGAAGTTAAATTTTCTGCATATTATACATGTCTTTACTCATTACAATTCTGTGTTTCTTTATCCAAATTATCACAATAACAATAAGCCTACAACAATGTTATGAGTAGTTAGCCCATGACCATATCAATGTAGATCTCATATTAATAATTATTTAACATAAAATTAGAATACTTCAGTAAACTACATTTAATTTGCTATAAAAAATATGTTCTCTAAAAAGAGTTTTCAAGTATGCTATCTCTCCGCGGGCCGGACAAAATCTGTCGGCGGGCCGGATGTGGCCCTGGGGCAGTAGTTTGGAGACCCCTGAACTAGAAGATGTAAATATTTCTTTGTTGAACGAGATCCCCCAAAACCTCCAATTGTACCAATGGATACAATTTCAAATGGATATATTGCTGGACCCAATTGTGACATGAAACCATATTTAGATTTTTTTCTTAATTTATTTTTTATACAGATTTCGCACTTTTCACAGATATTTTTTTTGTTAGCAGTGATGTTTCTTGCTGTATAAAATGGTGTTATTTTATTTAACATTTGTGTTGTTCCTAAATGGCAAAATGTACTGTGTACATCTTTTAATATTGTTTTACTAAAATCTTCTGATAACAAAATTTTATCTTTATTTTTAAATTGCTTATAGCAAATGTCGTTCTTCAATTTAAATTTATTTATATTATTTTGTAGATCGGTATTTGTACTTTGATCATTTTTTATGTCTCTCAGATTGATTAGATTTACTACTTTCAGAATTTCATGTGTATTTTCATAAGGTTCTAAAACCGGATTTCTGCTCAAACAATCTGCTTCTTGATTAGAATTTCCTGGATTATATTTTACTTTAAAATTATATTGAGATAAGTAATATGTGAATTCAGATGTTCTTTATGTTCAGATTTTCTAAAGGTTTATGATTGCAATATTCCAGAAACTCCTTTCCAATAAGCCAATGTTGCCAGTATTTTACCGCTTCTTTTATAGCTAAACATTCTAGGTATATTGCCTTTTTTCATTTTTGTGCGTCATTCAGTTTTTTTGAAAAATATGCCACTGACTTACTGTCTCCATTTTCATCTTTTTGTTTCAGCACAGCCCCTATTCCTTTTATGCTTGCATCTGTGTATATCTCAATTGGTAAATCTGGATCAAAAATTCTCAAAATTGGTTGTGAACCGAGCAATGATTTTATTTTATCAAAAGATTCTTGACATTCTTCTGACCAAATAAATTTCACATCTTTTCTTAATAAATTGTGTAGTGGATCTAGAATAACTGAAATATTTGGAACAAATTTATGATGATAATTTACTTTCCCTAAGAATTTACGTATGTTCTTTCTTGTCTCTGGAATTGGGAAGTTCTTGATAGCAATTAAATAATCCTTGAGTGGTCTGATTTTTTCTGAATTATTTTCTATTATATGGCCCAATTATCTTACAGAATTTTCTGCAAAAGTGCATTTAGAGAATTTGAGTCTAAAACCTTCAATTAGTATTGCCTCCAGTAGTTTTGATAGATGAGATATATGTTCCCCAAAAGTTTTTGAAAAAATCAGGATGTCATCTATATAATTAACTACATAGTCCGAGAGTTTGTGTTTTCTTATGATGTTGCTCAATATCCTTTGAAAAATAGCTGGGGCTGTCTTCAAACCAAATGGGAGGCAAGTCCATTGAAAATGACCTTCTTGAGTTACAAATGCCGTTTTTTTTCTGTCTGGTAATTTCAAAGGAATCGACCAGAATGATGAATTTATGTCTAAAGTAGAAAAATATTTATAGTTCCTAGTCTTTACCATTAAATCCTCAATTAATGGAAAAGATTGAGATTGGGGAACAATAATTTTATTTAATTCTCTAAAATCTATACATAGCCTAGATTTTTGTTTCTCTTCTTTTTTTATATGCTAAATTTACTGGAGCTGCGAAAGGGCTGTATGATTCTTCAATCATATTTTTGTTTAAAAGCTTTGCTATTTGATTTTCTATTTCTTGTCGATTTTTAATTGTGCATGTATGGACGTTTGTAACAGTATTTATCTAAAATTAAGTCAATATGAGCTTCATAATCTTTTACAGTACCAACATCCAATGGCGGCTCGCCCATAAGGGCTGCAGTGTGGCAGTCCCCCAGCCAAAATGAAAACACTTTTTAAATTATTATAAACTATTACATTAGTATACAATTATTTTTATATTCGTAGCATATTTATTTTTTGAATTGTAGATAATTAATACCTCGATAGGCGCCCTGTATGTGTGTATTGTGTAATTTTTTATTATTATTTTATTATTATTTTTGTAATTGTGCGGTTGTAAACTCTTCCGGGCTGCAGTCAGTGCAGACCGAGTCTCGCCGCGTTAGTGTATTGACCTGGTTACCCCCACCCGCGATATACGTTTTTGTAATATGTATATTGTGGGCTGCAAACATTGCAGTCCGCACTCTGTATTTTAGGCATTTTATGAGTTTGTTTCTAAGAACTCGAGTTTCGGCAACGGCAAAGAACCTTAAGTAGACAAGAATTTACTAAAATTATTAAAGAAATTAGAAATAACCTCCCTTCGGCCAATCACCAAGAGGATTTTCCGTCTGCAAAAAGGCCAAGATTTTCATAAAAAGCAACGAATTTTGCAGTTTGCAAAAAGAAGTTTGCAATTATATAATATTTCAAGCAAAAGAACGATTTGCTTTTACGAAACACTTATCTCCGTATATTTTTTCATATAATACGAATCAAATTCCTATCATCAAACTACGATAAATAGTGAATGCATGTCCAAGTTTAGATAAAGATAGGCTTAACACAGAATTACTTGTTTTATATAATCGACTAGAATTTCAAAATTTAAAAGGACACAAAAATATGTATGATCTAATTTATAACTCAGGAATTCATGAATTCTTTCTAGAAGTTTTTATTTTACTTGAAATAATAATTACCACACCTGTGACAACAGCAGAACCTGAAAGATGTTTATCCGCTCTTAAGAGAATAAACCTTTTTAAGAAATACAATGGAACAAAAAAGACTAACAGTATTATTAGCATAGAAAAAGACATTATCTCAAATATACCAAATTTTAATGAAAAGTTTATTGTTGGTTTTGTTAATCTAGAGCAGGGGTCTCCAAACTACGGCCCGAGGGCCACATCCGGCCCGCGGACAGATTTTGTCCGGCCCGCGGAAAGCTAGCATACTTGAAAACTCCTTTTAGAGAACATATTTTTTATAGCAAATTAAATTTAATTTACTGAAGTATTCTAATTTTATGTTGAATAATTATTAATATGACATCTACATTGATATGGTCATGGGCTAACTACTCATAACATTGTTGTAGGCTTATTGTTATTGTTTTTGTGATAAGTTGGATAAAGAAACACAGAATTGTAATGAGTAAAGACATGTATAATATGCAGAAAATTTAACTTCAGTATATAATAACTAATAAATTATTGAAATGAATCCAACTAACATTTTATACATTTTAAATAAAAACATAACTTATAACAAGCATAATGACATATGAAATACTAATGAGATTTATGTAATTGAAATTTTCCACTGACAGTAGTTTGTAGTTGTGGACTAATTTTACTTGTACCAATTATTAAAAGAGATTTAAGATGCTCATCAGTTAATTTAGATCTGTAAAAAAAATTTGTGTACTTCATTTTGGAGGTCTTCTCACACAAATAAGTAGTACCAAAAACAGAAAACAGCCCACGAGCAAATTTATGCAATTTATCAAATTGTGTCAGTGGAAGACTCTTATAAAATTCCAACAAAGATGAGTTTTGATATTTGTTCTTAATTATATCACTGCACTGTAGATCAATCATTTCCATTTGAAGTTCCGGGGCTAGGGTTTCAATGTCAGTATCAAACGGATTCTGAAAAATCTTAATTTGATTCGCAAAGCCATCAAAGTCCGAGAAACGAGTATCAAAATTTATTTTCAAAGCACTCAAAGTTTCGATTGCAAAATCGATAGGAAACTCAGTCTCAGTGGTGTGGCTGAATATTTCACATGTTTTAAAATGTGAAAAACATTTACTTCGTAGTTGTGATTGAAACAGTATCAATTTCTTCCGGAATGATTTGATATTAGTGTATAAATCAGGAAGATGCTGGTTTTCTCCTTGCAATCTCAAATTCAGTTCGTTCACATGTTTTGTCAAATCAACATAGAATGCTAACTTCCACAGCCATGCGTTGTTTTGTAATTCAGTAAGAGGGCGATGCTTTTCATTCAAAAAAATTTCGATCACTGCTCGAAGTTCAAAAAAGCGCTGAAGGACTAAGCTCCCACAACTAAGCCAACGTACGGCAGTATGATAAGGTAAGTCATTTTCTCCAATCTCTTCAATAAATTGTCGGAATTGTCGGTGATTCAGCCCAAAAGATCTGATAAAATTAACAGTTGATATGACTATTTTTAGAACTTCAGACATATCCAAACATTTTCCGCACAAAGACAGTTGATGAATGATACAATGTAAGACTAATGGTTTTGAACCACCGTCATTTTCTACAGCCTTTGACACAAGAGCGACCACTCCTTTATCTTTCCCACTCATGTTTTTGCCTCCATCAGTTGTAATACATTTCAAGTTTTTCCATCGAAGGTTCTTTTGATTAATGGCCATTTCAACTCCTTTAAAAATATCTGTACCAGTAATTGTGCCATGAATACTATACATATCAAGAAGTTCTTCATGCACTTCATAGCTTTTATCTACTCCTCGAATATAAATCAACACCTGAGCAGTATCTGACACATCCGTTGACTCATCCAAGGCCAAAGAAAACCACTCAACATGTCCATTTTTGTCGAACAGTTGAGAGGATATATTTTCAGCGATGTTTTCTACCCTTCGAGCCACAGTGTTTGCTGACATACTGACAGTTTTTAATAAATTTACCTTTTCAGGGCACATTTCTTCGGCTACTGCAATTATGCATTCTTTGATCATTTCTCCATCGGTGAATAGTTTTCCACGTTTTGCAATTAAAAAAAGAGCCACACGAAAGCTGGCACGAGTTGCAGCCTCTTGTTCAGTTTTGAGTTTTGTAAATGAAGATTGCTGCGATTTCAATCCGCGCTTCATAGCTTCGAACTTTTCTGTCCGCAAACTTCCTGTATATTTTGAGTAATTTTGAAAATGTTTTGTTTCATAATGACGTTTAATGTTATATTCCTTGAGAACGGCTATGCTTTCATTGCAAATCAAACATAGCGCCTTGTTACTGGACTCAATTTCGAATGTTCCACTGATCTTTGAATTTTCTGCATTCACTATCAATTTTTCGCTTCTTTTCCATACTACTAAATCACACACAAAAGCAACAATTCAAATCAAAATACTGTTATAAAGATGTCTTAAACTTAAACAAGGACAAACACGTTTTAAGGAGGTACGCACTATTTTATTTCACAACAGTGCCATAGGAACTGACTTGTGGTTGCGCCACTAGCTTTCTTATATATTCCAATTACTGCCATCTAGAAGTGAGTGGAAGACACCAGAACTTTCTCGAACCAACGAGATTATTCTGTACGTGCTATTAGCGCCATCTGTTAGCGATAGAAGGTACTACCTATTTCCGCTTGTGTCCACCAGATGTCGTGTCACGTTACTCCTCATGGCTCGTACTCTACGACTAATCTAGAAATTACAGATAATGACAGGAAAATTAATAATATGCAGTGTTGCCGTTTTGCGGACTTTAGTCCGATTTGCAGCCTTTTTTAAACGTTGCGTACTTGTTCGGATTTTTTTTTCATCAGTGGACTATTTCACTTTTTACCACCGGCAACAATGATAATATAGTTTTGGCCCTCGGAAGTAATGGGAGTAATCTTACTGGAGTAATCAGTATGGCCCTAAGGCTGGAAAGTTTGGAGACGCCTGATCTAGAGGAACGTAGAATGAAATTTAAATTAAAATAATTGTTACTGGTGTTACACTGAATTAAAAAATTCAATATATTTGTGTATGTGTCAATAAAAATGCGGGTTTTTCAACGCGTAGTTATTTTTTATTATAATTTTTTCCAGCCCTCCCACAAACATCATCCACGAGCCGCCACTGCCAATATAATATTTGTCTTTAGCAAATACTGGCTTGTATTTGTCAATCAACTTATCTATTACTGATTGTTGATCCAGATCTAAATGATTTATTGAAATTTCAAAATCATTAGCATTTATATGCTCATTGAAATTTACCTTATATTTGATTATTTGTTCAATGTTTCCTTGCTTCACTACCTTAGAGTCCAAAGCCTTTTCATCTTTTCGAACATCAGAAATGTTGACATTTTTATTTTCTTTAGGTGTGATATATTGTGTGATCCTTAGATCTTCATTTTGAATTAGTTTAAAATTCTTGATACAATCCAAACTAATAAGAAAATCGTAATTAAAATTTTCATTATCCACAACAAATATATCCACCGTTTTTCCAATATTGTAGATTTTTATCTTCAGTGTTACTATACCATTTGTTTTTTTACACCATTAATCGTCCTCAAATTTACTATTTGTAGTTAACCTGTTTTTCCTTTTTTAATTTTCAATAATTTTGCATTAATTAAAGTCACATTTGATCCAGAGTCGTAGATTCCAGAAAGTTCTTAGGTGTCATAGCAATTTGATTTTTATTAATGGTGGTATTATTAGTTTTTTGGATTTTCTTCATTCAATTCTAGTTATAATTCTGAATTATTAACAGTTCTAACCTGACCTCTTCAATTTTCATATTGTTTATTTTTAAAATAACAATTTTCTTCAGTGTAGTTACCTTTCTTCTCAATAAAATTCTCCTTTTCACCTATTCTGCATGGTTTTTGTTTTTCTATTTTTTTCATTTTGTTTTCTGGGTACATCTTTTCTTTTTTATCAAAACTTTTTGTTTTCACTAGGTGTTCTAGACCTCTTATTTCATTAAAAATATCTTCGGTCTCTTTCAATTTGCTATTCTATCAAATATGTAATCTGGAAGTCCACCTGCAATTAAATCAATCAACATGAGCTCGTCCACTGATTTGTTTATTTCTAATAAAAGTTTTAATCCAAACTCTTCTTAAAGTACCCCTTTTTGTTAGAGTAGCTTTTACTTTTTTAAAAGCATATGTATTCTTTAACTTTTCATGATGTGCATGTTTTCGAATTCAATAGGCATATTGAAAATCTCTTTGCCTTCTGTCTCAATTGAGGTTATAGTAATAACATTAGCTTTTCCTTCAGTGGGCAATGCCTTAACTATGAATTCAAATCTGGGCTTTTCCATTTCTCTTGAAATATCCGAAAAAAAAAATGTTGTTTTCTATAGTCCCAAGTTTCTTAGAATTAAAAAATTAAAACGAAATTGCGTTTCTCTATAAGAATAAGAGAATTTATTTACAATAGTTGTTACAATGATTTATCTTACCTACAAGAATAAGAGAAACAACATTTAAAGTTTATAATTCAAGTATTAACTAGTTTTACAAATTTATAAATTGTTCACATTTAATTATCTGTTGTGTTAGCAAACTTTTAGTCCGTTTCATCAATTGTCGGTCTTTCCATGGAACGGCTGTTACAAACTTAAGAAAACTAAAGACATCAGTATATGACGTCATGTTTTGTTTATATATATATATATATATATATATATATATATATATATATATATATATACCGATATGCATACCTACTATTTCATTATGCCTACCCATCTATTCACTTTATTTTAAGACTTATTATTTTTCAGAACATTACAATATAATTGGACTCGAGTGCTGACAATTAATTAAAAAAGGCTTAGAAAGGCAATAAAGAAATAAACACATTACAATGTGCGCAGATACAGAGGAGGTTAATTAATTAAAAACGTTTTCATTTCATGTAAAATTAAATCGTTAAGTGCCGAAAATTTTTGTAGTGCGCGAGTGTAAAGTTGGAAGTGTTAGTTCCGCGTGAAATAAAATGTATAGGGAAAGTTTCCGCAATTGTTTGCAGATAAAGTTGTGCCGCAAACAAAGAGACAGTGTTAGATTCGCGAGTAAACAAATAAAAACCGTGGTTAGGGTAATGATGCATCATTTCAATGGCTGCTGGATATGGTTGGGGGAGCGGCGCAGACTGCAGGAGACGCCTTAGGGTAGGAAGGACGCCTGCTGCTCAGGGTCTCAGAAAAGTGCAGGATACCGTCCACTGCACAAATGTAGATCCTGCAAGAGATTGAGCACCAAGATGTCAAGTAGTGAGAGATTTTTCAAGTTTATTAATCGCGGTCTCGAGTGCTCCGATAGGACTTTGGCGGTCAAGATTCCGATTGGGTTTTGAGTGGTCGAAGTTCTCGAACGTCCGCGGAAAATTTAAATGGTTGTTTAGACCGATCTGGAAAATGAAATTTAAAATGGTAATTTTAGCTTTTGGTTGAATGTGCGGTGAAGTTAAGGAAATACGTTTTCTGTGATTTTGCCACATTTTCAGATAGTTTTTGCATTACAAGTGAGACGAAAACAGCAATTCATTTACTACAAGAATTAGTTCGAAAAATCATACCTAGTTAGCAAACTTAAATATTTTGACCTTTTCAAAATATCCTCTTCCAGAGTCTAACAGTCACCGTCAGCCAGATTTCCTAGGACTAAGCTGATTCGATCTAGAAATCGCGTCTGATTAGTACTTAGTTTGCGCTTTCTGCACACCTTTCTCACTTTCATTCGACACTTTCTTCGTCAGAGTCATGTAACACCTTCCTCTTTACAGCAATCTTTCCTGTTCACTTAACTAATTTTCTTCCCCTACCTGGATTTCTTTGATTATTTATCTTTCGTGCGAGAGTTGACTTTCCTTTCTTACTTATCTTTTCTTTTTTAGATGTATTTTCCTTTTTCTTGCTCTGTTCCAGTGTCAATGCATTTTTCTCCGGCGAATCAGTTAAAATACCTGATTTGCGAGAGTTTCGTGTTTTCTTATTTTTTCTTGCAGTCGGGTGTAGGCCGAATGATTTCGGGAGAAAAATTTCACTCATTGTGAATCATATCCCTGCTAGAACTAGCAACTGCGTTAGTATAAATGTAGGTCTCGTTTTCTGCTACGGCATCTATTACTTCAGAAGCATCTTCGATAAACTCGGGAATAGGAGGTATAGCATTATTGAAGAATGTGGAGCAGGCGGAGATGGAGTCCCAGCGAAATGAATTGGAGTGTTCTGTGTTGAAACAGGGGTATTTTCTAGGTTTGAGCTAGCCGTTTGGAATATTGGTCTGTCAGTAACAAAAGCAGATAAGAAGTCATCATCTTGAAAAATATCTTTATTAAATGGTGCAATACCATTCAGTTTTTCTTTTATCCTACCAAAGTCCTAATCCTACCAAAAACAACAAATTATGTAGCTGAACTTATACCAGGGGCAGGTAGTGACTACGGAGTAGTAGTAGTAACTACGGGGCAGGTAGTGATAAATCACAACCTGCCCCAAGCAAATGTCACTTTTAGCCCGAACTCCAAAACTGAACTTTTAAGGTTACATAGTAAAAACGCAAATAAGTATAACTGTATAAACGTGGATTCATTGCAAAAATAAAGCACTGGGGTATAAATATCATAACACACACACATCACATTTATTCAAAACAGGTTGTAGACAAATATTTCTAAAACACGAAAAACCATGCACGAGTTCCACTTATTGTTAGAAATACGCTAGTGTCCTTGGCTCGCGCGTCGTATCGGCCGATGGTGACGTGATCATTTCTCTCTTTGTAACGTTATTATAGTGTTCTCTGTTTAATCACCATTATCGCTGTAACTACTTACCCCTGTCACAACGAGCCCCAGTCTCCCCTACTTAGTTTGAGCTTTCTGCTTTGTCGTTTTGCAGAAACCGTACGATCCGTATCGTTCGGCGCGTGTGTCAAGAAGGAACAAAGAAGGAAGGAAAACACAGGAGACCAGGTTGGTAGCTTTGAGTTTTGTTTAATGGTAAGTCGAAATATATAATAATAGGGCATTTAATTCATATTTTTTACTTTAAAGTAATTTTCAGTTTAAAAATTATTAATTTTTGTGAGTGAATTAGTTAAATAGTGCGGGTCGCGAGTGAAATAAATGACAGTTTAAACAGAGTGTGAAGTAAAGTCGGGAGCGTTAATTTCGCGGAAAGTCAGATCGTTAATTGCCGAAAATTCTTGTAGTGCGCGAGTGTAAAGTCGGGAGTGTTAGTTCCGCGTGAAATAAAATATATAGGGAAAGTTTCCGAAAAAATTTCAAATAAAATTATGCCGTAAACAATGACACAGTGTTAGATTCGGGAGTAAAAAAAGAAATCGTGGTTAAGCTAGTGGATAATGAATTCTTTCAATGACTGGTGGATATGATTGGGGGAGCGACGCAGACTGCAGGAGACGCCTTAGTGCAGGAAGGATGCCTGCTGCTCAGGGTCTCAGAAAAGTGCAGGATAGCGTCCATTGCACAGAGGTAGGTCCTGCAAGAGATTGAGCTCCAAGATGTCAAGCAGTGAGAGATGTTTCAAGTTTATTAATCGCGGTCGCGAGTGCTCCGATAGGACTTTGACGCTCAAGATTCGGATTGGGTTTTGAATGGTCAAAGTTCTCGAACGTCCTCGGAAAATTTAAATGGCTGTTTAGACCGATCTGGAAAATGGAATTTGAAACGGTAATTTTAATTTTTGGTTGAATATGCGGTGAAGTTTAGAAAATACGGTTTCCGTGATTTTGCCACATTTTCAGATAGTTTTTGCATTACAAGTGAGACGATTACAGCAATTAATTGACCACTAGAATTAGTTCCAAAAAATCATACTAACTAAGTTAAAAAACGTAAATATTTCGACCGTTTCAAAATATCCTCTTCCAGAGTCCAGCAGGCATCGTCAGCTAGATTTCCTTGGACTAAGCAGATTCGATCTAGAAATCGCGTCTGATTAGTACTTGGTTTGCGCTTTCTGATTTGTCGTTTCGCGGAAACCGAACGATCCGGATCGTTCAGCGTGTGTCATGAAGGAACAAAGAAGGTAGAAAAACACCGGAGACCAGGTTGGTAGCTTTGAGGTTTGTTTAATGGTAAGTCGAAATGTATAATAGGAGAGTATTTGATTAATATTTTTTAGTTTAAAGCAATTTTCAGTTTTAAAACTATTAATTTTTGAGAGTATATTAGCGGAATAGTTCGGGTCGCAGGCGAAATAGATGACAGTTAAAACAGAGTGCTAAGTAAAGTCAGGAGTGTTAATTTCGTGGAAAGTCAGATCGTTTATTGCCGAAAATTCTTGTAGTGCGCGAGTGTAAAGTCGGGAGTGTTAGTTTCGCGTGAAATAAAATGTATAGGGGAAGTTTCCGAAAATGTTTGCAAACAAAATTGTGCCGTAAACAAAGACACCGTCTTAGAGTCGCGTGTCAACAAATAATAACCGTGGTTAGGGTAGTGATGGATCCTTTCAATGGCTGGTGGATATGGTTGGGGGAGCGGCGCAGACTGCAAGATACGCCTGTAGGGCAGGAAGGAAGCCTGCTGCTCAGGGTCTCAGTAAAGTCTCAAGCTACCACCCACTGCACAACGGTAGGTCCTGCAAGAGATTGAGCACCAAGATGTCAAGTAGTAAGAGATTTTTCAAGTGTATTAATTGCGGTCGCGAGTGCTTCGATAGGACTTTGCCATTTAAGATTCAGATTGGGTTTTGAGTGGTCGAAGTTTCCGAACGTCGAGCGGAAAATTTAAATGCCTGTTTAGACCGATCTGGAAAATGGAATTTAAAATGGTAATTTAAAAAAAAACGTTTTCTGTATATACGTTTGTGTAAATACGTTTTCTGTGATTTAGCCACATTTTCAGATAGTTTTTGCATTACAAGTGAGACGATTACAGCAATTCATTTACTACAAGAATTAGTTCCGGTAATTATACCAAGTTAGAAAATTATCTATATCATTCAAAATATCTGGCGCATGTGTCAAGAAGGAACAAAGAAAGATGGAAAACACAGAATACCAGGTTGGTAGCTATAAGGTTTGTTTAATGGCAAGGCGAAATATATAATAGTAGAGTAATTCTAACATTTTTTAGTTTAAAGCGATTTTCAGTTTTAAAACAATTAATTTTTGAAATTGAATTAGTGAAATAGTGCGGGTCGCGAGTGAAATAAATGACAGTTAAAATAGAGTGATAAATAAAGTCGGGAGTGTTAATTTCGCGGAAAGTCACATCGTTGATTGCCGAAAATTCTAGAAGTGCGCGAGTGTAAAGTCGGGAGTGTTAGTTCCGCGTGGAATAAAATGTATAGGGAAAGTTTCCGTAAAAATTTGCAAATAAAATTGTGCCGTAAACAAAGACACAGTGTTAGATTCGCGAGTAAACAAAAAAAAATCGTAGCTAGGGTTGTGATAGATCCTTTCAATGCCTGGTGAATATGGTTGGGGAGCTGCGCAGACTGCAGGAGACGCTTGTAGGGCAGGAAAGACACCTGCTGCTCAGGGTCTCAGAAAAGTGCAGACTACAGTCCACTGCACAATGTTAGGTCCTGCAAGAGATTGAGCTCCAAGATGGAAAGTAGTGAGTGATTTATCGCGGTCGAGTTTATTTATCGCGGTCGCGAGTGCTCCGATAGCACTTTGGCGCTTAAGATTCGGATTGGGTTTTGAGTGATCGAAGTTCTCGAACGTCCGCGGAAAATTTATATTGCTGTTTACGATCTGGAAAATGGAATTTAAAATGGTAATTTTAGTTTTTGGTTGAATGTGCGGTGAAGTTAAGGAAATACGTTTTCTGTTATTTTGCCACATTTTAAGATAGTTTTTGCATTACAAGTGAGACGATTACAGCAATTCATTTGCTACCAGAATTAGTTCCAAAAATCATACCAAGTTAGAAAACGTAAATATCTCGACCGTTTCAAAATATCCTCTTCCAGAGTCTAACAGGCATCGTCAACTATATTTCCTAGGACTAAGCAGATTCGATCTAGAAATCGCGTCTGATTAGTACTTAGTATGCGCTTTCTGCTTTGTCGTTTTGCAGAAACCGAATGATACGGATCGTTCGGCGCGTGTGTCGTGCAAAAACAAAAAAAGAAGGAAAATACAGGAGACCAGGTTGGTAGCTTTGAGGTTTGTTTAATGGTAAGTCGAAATATATAATAGGAGATTATTTGATTAATATTTTTTAATTTAAAGCAATTTTCAATTTTAAAATAATTCATTTTTAAGGGTGAATTAGTGAAATATTGCGGGTCGCGAGTGTTAAGTAAAGTAGGGAGTGTTAATTTCGTGCAAAGTCAGATCGTTAATAGCCGAAAATTCTTGTAGTGCGCGAGTGTAAAATCGGGAGTGTTAGTTTCGCGTGAAATAAAATGTATAGGGAAATTTTCCGAATTTTTTTCAAATGAAATTGTGCCGTAAACAAAGACACAGTGTTAGATTCGCGAGTAAACAAAAAAAAAATCGTAATAAATAGGGCAGGAAGGACGGCTGCTCAGGGTCTCAGAAAAGTGCAGGCTACCGCCTACTGCACAAAGGTAGGTCCTGCAAGAGATTGAGCACCAAGGTGCCAAGTAGTGATTGATTTTTGAAGTTTATTAATCGCGGTCGCGAGTGCTCGGATAGGAGTTTGGCGCTCAATATTCGGATTGGGTTTTGAGTGGTCGAAGTTCTCGAACGTACACGGAAAATTTAAATGGCTGTTTAGACCGATCTGGAAAATGGAATTTAAAATGGTAATTTTAGTTTTTGGTTGAATATGCGGTGAAGTTAAGGACATATATTTTCCGTGATTTTGCCACATTTTGAGATAGTTTTTGCATTACAAGTGAGACGTTTACAGCAATTCATTTACTACAAGAATTAGTTCCAAAAATCATACCAAGGTAGAAAACATAAATATTTCGACCGTTTCAAAATATCCTCTTCCAGAGTCTAACAGGCATCGTCAGCTAGACTTCCTATGACTAAGCAGATTCGACTTAGAAATCGCGTCTGATTAATACTTAGTTTGCGCTTTCTGCTTTGTCGTTTTGCAGAAACTGGTTTGGGATGTGTTCCGGCAAATTTCCGGCATTTGCCGGAACAAATCCCGAAATTATGGTAAAGATATAGGGGAAAGTCCCCTAAGCCCGGACGGCTGCTAAAGCCGGACAGTATTTGAATCAGTGCGAAGAAGCACGCCAATTTCTTGTTTGTGCCTGCGGTTAGAAAGCTCTTCCGAAGTGAAGTGTGTGGAGGGTGTGCGAATAGCCAGTACTAACTTGTTCGTCGTGGAGCGTGGAGCAAATTTTGAAGTTAGTAAAAACCTTGTTCGAAGTAATTTTTTGGGGTGTGTAAACAGAATTTAAAGCATGGGATGATATTCAGTGTTATTAATTATGATTGCTATTGTACTCATCTGATATAACTCATGCGTTTTTTTGTAGTTCATAACACACAATGTGAATGAGAACTTTTTTTTGTATGTACCTAAGGGTCCCTAAGTTCGGACACTCTCAAAGTCCCCTAATACCGGACAGTTTTACAGCATGTTTGTTTTTATTGTAGTCATCATTTTTGTGCATTTCTTTTTAGATTCAACATGAGTAAACCCAAACCGAGTTGTGAAAATATCCTCAAAGAAGAAATATTAAAAAAAGCCATCGATAAGGTGATGTTAAACAAATTTTCTCTGAGAGAGTCATTGGAATTCTATAAAATGCCAAAAAGTACACTGTTCGACTACATCAAAAAATTAAAACAAGGAAAAGAAATAAAACTACCACTCAGAAAAGGAAGATTTGACAAAACTTTTACCGAGGAGTACGAAGAAGCACTAATTGCGCACGTAGTGGATATGTCCAATAGATGCATGCCATTAACCAGAAAGGAATTTCTAAAATTGGCTTTTGATCTCGCGGAGCAATTAAAACTAACCCATCGATTCAACATGGCCAAGAAAAGTGTTGGTAAACATTTTTATTCTGATTTTATGAAACGCCATCCAGATCTCAGCTTGAGAAGGCCTGAGTCAACAAGTCTGATGGGAGCGCTTGGTTTTAATAGGCCTCAAGTTGAACGGTTTTTCAACAATTTAAAAGATATTACTGAAAAGTATAATTTTGGTCCATCGGACATCTATAACTGCGACGAGACAGGGGTCAGCACTGTCCAAAAGCAGGCTAAAGTAATGACACTCAAAAGTAATCGTCAAGTTAGCAAGTTGACTTCTGCTGAGAGGGGTAAAAATGTCACAGTTATGTTCTGCATGAGTGCTGCTGGGTACTTTATCCCACCACTATTTATTTTTCCCAGACAGAGAGTTAATGGAAGGTTGATGATTGGTGCTCCATCCGAAAGTGTAGCCTTGGCACAGCCAAACGGATGGATGAACGCTGAATTCTTTTTAAAGTGGCTTCAACACTTTGTGAAATTCTCAAAGCCATCTAAAGAGAAGCCTGTGCTTTTGATCCTAGATGGTTATAGCAGTCATAAAGATCTTGCTGTTATAATTTACGCAAAAGAGAGCCACGTGCACATGTTAAGCACCCCACCACATACGACCCACAAACTGCAGCCATTAGACAGGGTTTTTATGAAGCCAAAGATGCATATTTTGAGGCCTGTGGGTTGTGGATGAGGGCAAATTCCGGTGTAAGAATAACAGAATATGAAATGGCTGCTATGGTGTCGGAAGCTTTCACTCGCGTTGCACGTTTGGATATAGCAAAATCTGGATTTCGATGCACTGGAATTCTGCCTCTGAATCCAAATGTTTTCACAAGTTTAGATTTTCTGCCATCCGCTGTAACAGACGTGCCTATGCAGTCTAATGCTCGGTACACCCAAAGACCTGTCTTAGGAGCCTTTCGACGTCAATTAAAAGGAGAATGTTGATACTCAACCGTCAACAAGCAAAGCAATTGTCAATGTAATTCATCAGCTATCACTAGTTCCAAGCGCTGCAATAAAGAGAGCCGTGATTCGACGAAGAAAAGCTGAGAAAAGTGAGATTTTAACATCCTCCCCCTACAAAAATACGCTCATTGAAAATAAGGGAACAAAGACTAAAGCTCGAGTAGTTAAAATGCAACAACTGAAAGGCAAAAAACTAACGACCCGACTAAAATAAAAAGGACCAAGGAATCGACTGCAACTCCAAAGACAACGATATCTCAAACATCAAAATCATGAACATCAGTGACTGAAAATACAACAACTTGTTTTATCTGCCACGAAGATAATGATGAAGATTGGATTTGCTGTCAGGCTTGCAATCAGTGGGCTACATTTGTGATTTTTGCAGGATGTACAATTGAAGTTTGGTGATTGTATAAAAAACGTTCCTAATTATGACCAAAGTTTATTAGAATTAAGATTAGTTTTCTTTATTAATAGTTGATTTGTTCTATTGTAATAGATATTGTTACGAATTGTTTGTTAAAATAATGTTTATGTTTAAAAATGAACGAAAAGTTGGCTGTCCGTCATTAGGGGACCTTTTTGAAAACGTCCTTTTTCTGTTATTTGTTCCTTAGTATTTAATACATTTAAAGTAACATTTGAGACTTCTGATATATTTGTGTTGCTTAGGTATATAGTTGAGAGTTTATTAAAGTGAAATAAACAAATTAGACTATTACACAATTTTTTTAAATTTTTGTTATTCCTTAAGTGTCCGGTTCTAGGGGACCTCTCCCTATGATTGTAAACAAAAAAGAACGTTGATGTGAAATGACCATTTGTAATACAATAATTCCATCGACATATGGGAGGTGTCAATCTCCTGGATAGTTGGATGGGTCGTTACAAGATCACAATGCTACTTTTCATTATGATGTTGTAACGATCCCTTCTAACTATCCAGGAGATTGACACCTCCCATATGACGATTGTATTCTTGTATTATAAATGGACATTTCACATCAACAGTTCTTCTTTGTGTTATATGGACTTTTTATCATTTGCTTGATCTGACACTAGTGAATTCTTGTTTAGTGTACAAACGGGTACATAAACAAAAAGAAACTAAATATTCTAAGATTGTTGAGCAAGCTAAATTCAGAACTGAAGTAGCCAATTGCCTAACGAAGGCCAATAGGGAATATGCATCAATTTTTTTAATTCACTTTTTACTTCGTTTTAACATAGTAAAAATTATAAATACTGTTGAAAGTGTTTCTATTAATTTTAAAAAATATATATAAAATACGATTAAATTTGACCTAATCGAAATGCTTCACCATTGGTCAAATGATGTGACGTGCACGTTGACATCAATCGGCTTCCACGATATTCACAGATGTAGGTAGGGTGGACTATACACCTCGATAGGGACTTTATCAAACACTTTATCTGGTGTACTTATAATAGTGTTTTTGCAATCCGGTACTATACAATATCTATAAAATGGCTTTTTAGCTTTTTCCATTATCGAAATAGCAAATATAAACTGAAAATCCTCAACTGTCTATGCAAATATGCTATGCAACACTGAATATCATGTGTTATGGTACGTCATCCAAAACGTGCGATAAATGGGATGAACGGTCCCATTTATCGCATTCAGTGTTGCCTAGCATATTTGCATAGACAGTTACAGATTTTCAGTTTGAATTTGCTATTTCGATAATGGAAAAAGCTAAAAAAACATATTATAGATATTGTTTAGTACCGGAATGCAAAAACACTATTATAAGTACACAAGATAAAGTGTTTGATGAAGTCCTTAGACTTTTTGATTTAAATTTTTGGAATTAAATATAAACTAAATGAGAAAATAATGGTATAGGTGTAATGTCAAGATCATAAAGTATCGGGGATAGAAAAATCAAGTAAATTTAAATTTCTTGATTATTCCCTATTGCTGCGAAAAGGGGTAGACCAAGTTCCAGCTCTGTGTAACAAGAACCACAGGCGAAAAAGAGGAGAGGTCCTACACAACTTGTACCTACCACCTCAAGATGTAATACAAGACCAATTTGGACATTGGCCAATACACGGCGATACCAAAATGCGATGTAAGCTTCCTATACTCGGGCCGGCGAGAGAATGCATCTCGTCCCGACGAGTTTAACAATCAGTTGTCCGCACGTGTTTGAAAAACGTAACTAGCGCATGTTTCTTAACTCAAAACTAACCTGCTATATATATTTTGTTATTGCCTATTTATTTCTCTGTAAATATGGATGTAATTATAGATGTAAATATGGATGTAAAAACATTCTGCAAAAATCGATTAAATTAAGAAAGTTTCATTATTTTGTAAGAAATGTTAAACAAATATAATGTGTGTTTCTGTTCGAAAATAATCTATTCGCTAATTTGGCGCGGAAAGTTCGGCGCGTACAGCTGCATACCTCGGCGCAGTAGAGCTGCATCCTCTCGCCGCCCCGAGTATACTTGCAAAGGATTCACTCGTTTTAAATGTGAAAAATGTGGAGTCAGACATTTTTTGAATAAAACAAACAACTGTTTCAAGAATTTCCACGTGAAATAACTTATACGTATTACACAGTAACAGAATGTGCACTGTAGCCATTTGGCAACATACGATAATTTTTTAATAAGAAATATTTCCACTTTTTTAGTAATGTTTGATAAATAGAAACTGTTAACAAAATATTGTGCATTTAAGGGTTAATTATTTATTAATCGTAGTTTGTTAATTGTTATTGTTTATCATTTAAAACTTCGTTTTAATTAAAAAAAAACTTTTTATTCTTGTTTTGTATTAATAATTATAACAAATTTTGCGTTATATTTAAATTTAAAATGATGTAAATATCAGAACAACAAATAAATACCAACATATGGAATAAAATTAGTAACAAAATTTAATAACAAAATTAATATAAAACATACACTATTGGATGATAAAAAATAGCATTAGGTTTGATTAATATTTAATGACTTTATTTTTAATTAGAAAACTACCGGGTTATTTGGTGTTAATAATGTAAATCCTATTAAAAAGAAGTGAATATTTCAATTCAAGTAGAATTTGTTATTAAAATTTAAGTAGAAAAGGACTTTTCCTTTCAAGTTTTTATTGTGGCATTTATTTCTGATGTAAATGCAGTTTTTGAAATAGCTAAAACATAATGAAGTAAGATTAAGTAATCCATTAGTTAGAATTTAAAATGCTAGGGAAGATTAATTTACCTGGTGTAATAGCTACAAATTTAGCAAACCAACCAGTTCCAATATTATCCTTTGCTGTTTTATACTTAACTAATAGTTTGCTGTTGGAATATAGCACAGCAGGTTTTGTCTATAAGTATAAATACAATATGTTATTTTTAAACACAAAGTTTTGTTATATGTCTAAATTGAACTTTTTGTAGGAAACAAATCTTACCCCTTTGCAAAACACATGCTCGTTGGCTTGATTTTCCACGTAAGTTGTCACAACAATATAGTTTGTTGAGCATTTCCCTTGCACGTCGAAAACTATTAAGAAAACAAGAATTAATAACAACATTAAACTAATATTGTCAATTATTGATCACGAAAAAAGAGAACATTTTGTAAACAAAAAATAGAATATTTTATAAAAAATAGGAAAAAATTACTATGTAAATTTCCATATTACGAGAAAAGAATGGAGGCAAAAATATATTATGTTCTCTAATTCACAAATTGATTAATAACATAAATAAATATAATTACTAGTACGGTGTGGCTCCTGCATTTTACTGCTAAGAGAGACCACGTAGGTCGCTAGAAAAGTAACATAACTTAGTAAATAAAAATAATTATGGACATCCATAGGCGCGTCAAGCCAAAAGGCAGAAACGCGTGTAAGGATGTTCATAATTACTTTTATTTATCAAGTTACGTCATTTTTTAGCGACCCAGGTGGTCTCTCTTAGCAGTAAAATGCAAGAGCCACACCGTACTAGTAATTATATTTATTTAAGTTAAAAGTCAATTTGTGAATTTCCTTAATTTCCTTACATTTTCCTTAATTCTTTTATTAGAACATTAAGTACAAACTCAAAATCGTCTCTCTTTTGTTTCTCCACTCAGACTTATGTATCTTATACAAGGTAGTTAAAATGTCATCATTCTATATGCCCAGGGCCTAGGCTATAACTTAGGCTATATAAATGAAAAAAAAAATTATTCTTCTTATCACGCCCTCTCCTGCCGAAGGTTGGTGATCCAAATGGAAATTTTAGCTCTGGAAGCTGCAGCACAAAAGATTTCTGCAGACGAGCGGTCGAACCATCTCCTCAAATCTTTCAGCCACGAATTCTGGCGTCTTCCTACTGATCTTTTCCCTTGTACTTTGCCTTCTATTATGAGGCGTAATATTTCGTATTTATCACCTCTCATCACATGACCCAGGTATTGCATTTTTCTTTCCTTGATGGTGTTCAGTAATTCTATTTTGTTTGTGCATGCGCTGGAGTACTTCTTCGTTGGTGATCCTTTGTACCCATGAAATTCGCAGCATCCGTCTATACACTACATTTCGAAGGCTTATATTTTCTTTTCGGTCTGTGAATTTAGTGTCCAGCTTTCACATCCATAGAGTAAGACAGAGAAGACGTAGCATCTGATCATTCGAGTTATTAGTTCCAAACTGAGGTCTAGTCTTGTAAAAAATGATTCATATTCATGAAGATTTTTCTCGCTTGCTCAATCCTTAAAAGTATTTCCCTTTTCGGGTCGCACTGACTATTGATATTTTATTGAGGTCCCTTGTTCGATTGTGTGCCCCATGACACGCATGTGTGCATTTATTGGAGTCTTAGAAAAGACCAATAATTTGGTCTTGGAGACATTGAGATGCAATCCAAACATCTCGCTATAGTGAACTTCGGAATCTATGATGCTTTGTAGTTCTTGTACATCGTTGGCTATTATAACCGTATCATCGGCGTACCTGATATTGTTTGATGGGGTTCCATTGATCTTGATTCCGCCCTGGACTCCATCCAGTGCTTCTCTAAATATAGTTTCCGAGCGCAGATTAAACAGGAGTGGAGACAAGACGCAACCTTGTCGAACACCCCGTCTAATTTGCATATCTTCTGATGTTGATTGTTCCATCTCTACTACCGCCTTTTGATGCCAATAAAGTTCTGATATGAAACGTAGGTCTTTTTCGTCGACTCCGGTTGTTCTTAGAATTACGATCATCTTCTGATGATTAACACAGTCGAACGTCTTTCGATAGTCTATGAAACATGCAAATACATTCACATTCATGTCTCTACACCTTTTAGTCCAGCCATTTAAGCTTAAATTAGGTAAGAATCTCGGAATTCGAGATACCCAGCTGTAAGTCTGTAAATACTTGTATATTGACACCCTAAAAGTTGTCTCAAAACCTACATATACCTACATATACCTACCATATGTAGGTTTTGAGACAACTTTTAAGGTGTCAATATACAAGTATTTACAGACTTACAGCTGGGTATCTCTAATTCCGAGGTGAACTTACTATAATGACTGGACTATTTGTGTCATTGCGTTTAGGGAAAAGAGTGCTTCACGTGTTCCGAGTTCGTTTCGGAATCCAAACTGGGTGTTGTCCATCTGATAATCGCACTTCTTATAGATTCGCGTTTGGATGATTCTAAGAAAGGTTTTCAGGACATGGGACATAAGACTTATCATCCGATGGCCATCACATTGTGAGGTGTTGGGTTTCTTTGACAGGGACACGAATGTTGATTTAAGCCAATCTGCCGGTATCTTGCTTGATCTATATAATCTGTTAAATAATGCTGTTATTAAGTCTAGGCCTTTACCTTCATTATCTGCAATCAGTTTGGAAAAAAAATTGTAAGATTAAAATTTGATGTCATAAAGTTTCCATGATAGTGTGCCACAAATGACCTTCGTTCCAATTGATGCAAATTTGTGCTCCTTCGGTTACATTTTTTCATGACTATGGTTGTCAACTGTTGATCACGGCAAAAGAGAACATTTTATAAACAAAAAACAGTACATTTTAAGAACAAACTTAAAATCGTCCCTGTTTTGTTCCTCCGTTCAGAATTTTGTATCTTATACAAGGTAACTAAATTGTCATCATTTACCATAATTACATAATTACATACATAACAATTACCGGTTCACAAATTTGTGCCTCTATAAAATTCAAACGGGAAATTACATGCAAATAAAATTAAGAACATCTGAAAGACGCTCTATTTCATTGTTTTAATTGACACATAGGGAATTATCAGCATCGCATACTTCCAGAGAATCCGTAATAATTTACAAGAACTACCAAAACTAATGTGAAAAGTAAGGTAATGTATCCCAAATTTGATTCAAAGAGCTGGGAAGGCCTTGTTCGGATCAATATACAGATGAAAATGTTTGCAACTGACAGTTTGAGTCATTCATTTCCGAGTCCGAGACACCAGTGTTTGCATTCAGACTCTTCCTTTCCAATGGTTGGCAGAGTCCATCGCCCTGTCATTTGCCACAATTAGGTCCTCCATCCTGCATGCTTCTCCCATGTTGGTACATTTGAGAAGGTGGACGTGGCTATGAAGCCCCCCGTATTCACACAGCTCGTCATCCACAGACATTCCCCATCTCATCCTTTTCGATTTGCAGCGCGACGCTCCTTCCTTAGTCTGTTCAGTGATTTCCATGTCGCGTATGGTAAAAGTTTTCCCGGTGGCAGCTCCTCGCTGGGTTCGGTCCGCAGGTTTGGGTGAAGTTCTTTCCATAGTTCTATGCGGCGTTGTCTGCAATGATTGCATTTGTTGGAGAAAGCTATTCCTTGATTTCAGGGGTCGGCTTTCTTGTTGTTGGTCTTGTAGAGGATGCCGCCTATTTCCGATCTGCTTCTGCCGCTCTGTTTCGGATGCTACTTTGCCTCTGACGCCTGCTGGTGCAATTCCAGATAGCTTCTCGATAGGTGTCAGTCTCAGGCAGGCTGCTATAATCCTGCACGTCTCGTTTAAGGCCAGGTCGACATGTCTTGCGTGAATCGAGTTGTATCACACTGGTGCCACGTACTCGGCAGCGGAGAAACAGAGAGTAAAGGCCGACGTAGGCAGCACGTCAGGCTGCGCTCCCCATGTTGTGCCAGTGAGCTTCTGTATGATATTATTCCTAGCACAAATTTTGCCCTTTGTATTCTGGCAGTGTTTTTGGAAAGATAGTGTGCGGTCCAGTGTTACGCCCAGGTACTTTGGATTGTCACATGTTTCGAGATCTTGTTCTCTCCATGTCATTTGTAGCTTCTTGTGTGCGTCCTTATTTCGCCGGTGAAATGTACATACATGGGTTTTGCTGGGGTTCGGCTTCAACTGGTTTATGTTTTCAAAGGCTGTAGTTAGTTTATTCTCGACTTCCTCGAAGCTTTTCCCCGTGCGGCGATGGTTGTGTCATCCGCATAGATGAAGCGAAGTGTCTGTTGGTCGGTTGGTTGGTCATTTGTGTATACGTTGAAAAGCATAGTAGCCAGTACACTTCCCTGTGGTAGAACGTTCCTCTGGTCTCTCCATCGAATCTTTTTTCCCTGCAGTGTAACATAGATGCCTATTCTGCAACAGAGTTTTCATCAGTCCAGCTAGGCGATAGTCCATTGTAAGATGATTCTTTCTCCACTGATTTTTAGTGGTTTACGGTATCATATACCGCTGTCAGGTCTATAAAGGAGGTAATTCTTAAAGGAGGTAATTTCACTGGTAATTTGCTTGCGCTCGAAGCCATCTTCAATATGTTGTGTTAAGTTTAGAACTTGGGCGCAGCAAGACCTTCCCGGTCTAAACCCTGCTTGTTCTGTACCAGATATGCCTTTCAGTATCGAGTTTTCGAATCAGTATCAAGAACTTGAACTGTGACATAGTAATGATACAGGTCGAAAGCTTTTAGGTTCTGCAGGATCCTTTCCCGGTTTCAACAGCGCTACTACTCGAGCTTTCCTCCACATTTTTGGGATTTGCGACTTCCTTGCACAGCAGTTCATTAAGTTGGTGATGCATGCAATGGTTGCAGTTCCCAAATGTTTTATTTGTTCTGTTCTTAGATCATCTAGTCCTTTAGCGTTGTTATTGTTTAAGCTGTTAATGGCGGTTTTTAATTCACTGCTTGTGAATGGCTCAGCTAGGTAGTCGGTTTCGTTGTCTGGATCCCTTTGTATTTGAGTTTTGGGGGCCCTTCTTTGGGTCTTTCCGTTCATTAGCAGTTAGTGTGCGATCTGGTCTGGAGTGACCAGTGTCAGGTTCGGAGTAGCACTTGTGGGGTCGTTAAGATATTTGATAAGTTTCCAGGCACGTCGGCTGTTCTGCTTCATATCCAGATCTTTCATCATCATTCGCCACTTATCGGAGTTTGCTCTAGAGATTGCTTGCATCAGATCTTCACCCGTATTTATGGTATCTTCAGAGAAGGGGTCGTCCTCATATAGGGTTATGTTTACCTCTTCAACAGGTCTGCAGATTCTGGAGTATGACCTGGTATGTATTCGGTTCTGCATCCGCTTGGGATGTGTTTTCTTGATAGTCTTTTGACGATGTCGATGAAAGCATCATTGTTTTCGGGGAGGTGATCTCGTGATCCAGGTCAGCAGCAAGCTCATTCTATCTTGCCTTCCTGAAATTAAAACATCTTTTGAAGGGAACACTTTCAGGTCTCACTGCTGCATAGATTAGGCGTGTAATGGGGCGGTGCTGTGTGTTTGGGGGTGGATATTCTACATGTTTTGTTGAAAAGGGAACAAGTTTGTCGGAGTCAAAAATGTTTTCCGGGTTATAGCCTCTTTTCCAGCGACCGCTATTGAAAGACGTAGCCAGTTTGCGGTCCTGTATCAGGTGCAAGTTCGTGTGCTCTGCCCAGTTCTTCAGTTCAGCTCAATTTGAATCGGTCTGGCTATATATCCCCATATTGTGCTGTGGCAGTTGAAATCGCCCAGCATGATCCTCCCGTGCTCCGGCCGGAAGTTGGGATCCCTTGAAATTCGAAGGCTGCATTGGGCCGTTTATTTGTTGACGTAACTGCGAGGGACTTTACCTCCACTCTGAAAATCTCAATCGTGAATGCCGCAGATCGGATTTCAAGAGATTTCAAGAGATTCCCGCGATCTTGGGTCTCCATGCAGTGGGGCCTCTGTAGGTTTCTCGGATTACCAAGATATCGCACTTGGTGGCTCTTGTCATATCAAATAAAATGGTTTACTTATCCTTAGAAAGGCCTTCAATTTTAATTGAGGTCGCCTTAAATGTTAGCTTTGATAAGAACCGATCCATTATCGATGGTTCGCTTGGTGTTTCGGTGTAGGAAGGCTGTAATTATCACTCTCTACTCGCAATCCGCGTGGAGGCTCCTTCCATGTTCCCCTGAGAGATGACTAAGTGCTAGGCCGTACTACGGCTAAACCGCCGCGGTTTTTAATCGTGTGATTTTGTGAGTCAAGTAAACTAATACAAGCGGCCTCACTTGCGTTTTTTCCCTTAGCTTAGTTAGCGTAGTGCGGGGATGGCGAACCTATGACCCGCGGGTCAGACACTGACCCACGCAGGCTTTTTAAGTGACCCAGGCATTGATTTTCTAACATTTATTATTTTCTTATCAAGTTTCTCAACCACAAAGGTATGGATATTAAATATATCAAAAAGAAATTTCTTTTCCAATTAGTGTATTTTAAATATGTTGTATGTGAAGGACCATTATTATAATCGTGTATAAAAGTATAAAAATCGTGCGTAAAAGTCCAATGTAAATCAATTGGAGTTTCATTATAGACCAAATAGTATTCCCATCATTGCGTTTTTATTAGTTAGTAACTTTTGCCACGAGGGCGCTGAACTTTCTAAGAAACATTGGTTCTATTCAATATCTCATGCAAAATATTCCATATCCTTTAATTGAATTATATTGTATAATACATCAGGATTTTTTTTGGACTTATTCATTAATACCACACCAAAGGAGGTAGATTTTTATAAAGCATTAGAGATTTGTCTATAGAGTTTTTGGCTAACTTGTTTACTTTTCCTGATATCATCCCTTAAAGTTGACTTTAAGAGATGAGGGATCCCTTAAAGTAAGGGATTATTTTTGCATAAAAAAAACAAAATTGCAGAAAATTGGTTTAAACAACTTTTATTGAGGGTTCCGTCGTGTAGCTAATAATAGAATTATTTTTAATTATTTTTAAAACCTTTACGTCTTTTATACAGCCATAAACAATCTATTTTTATGGATTTAAGTCTTTTTTTTATTTAAATTTTTTAAATTTTATTTACATTGTTGTTATCATAGTTGTTTTTCGATTTATTTTTGGCTGGAAATTTCCAAGCCTTATGTAGCTTATCCTCATGTCTAGGCCATGTTGTTGGATACTTAAGTTATTTGCTAGTTTTTAATCTACTTATAATTGTAAATGTATTGTGTAGATATTTCCCATAATAATGTTATTGGGTCTTTTTGCTGATCAGCTTATATATTTCATAAGTTACCTGATGGGATAGTTTTTTGTCTGCATTTTAATCCTATAATTATAAAATAATTTGTGGAAATATTTGTAAATTCCATTTGTAAATTGCCCATCCAGGTAGAAAGTCTTGCACCTTTCTCCCCTTCCCTGCAGAGTCTCCGAAGTGCAGGACTTGCTAATTATCCCGCCTTCTAATCACTTTCCTGTTTCATTATTCGTTGCCGAATTTTCCTACCCCTGATTTTCCTACCTTGTAGGTGTAACTCCTAGATTTATTTTAGCATAAAATAGATTGTGTTATCTCTTTTAAGGGAGTTATTCGAGTTATTCAAGTTTCATACTTTGTAGCGCACAGCCGCATTTTGTTTGAAGTTAAGTTTTGTCAGTTTTAAGTTAAGTTTAAGTTAAGTTTAAGAATAAAATCGAACAAAATTTACAATCGTGTCTCTTTTTATATAAGAATTACTTATATTCTTAACTCAATTCACCCAATCACTTAATTCTTTCTCCTACATCATAAAGACTTTTTTTGTGCAAATATAACATTAATTTGCACGTAACATCTTAACTCGCGGTAAACTAATCGCGAGTCGTCACATTGAGAATTAAATTCTCTATAACTCTTATTTATAACACTTGTCATCTAGGTTAGATTACACCTAGATTTCATCTAGGTTCTGAGTAATAAACTGTCAAACATTCGGCTTTTTTTTCAAAATAACCTGCTATTAAACCTGTGAAGTAAATATCAAATCGTTTCTCTAAATTCCTTACTTTATTGTGTGTCAGTCTGTCCGTCTGTCCCTATATGTGGCTGTTTGTGGAATCGTAGCTTCTAAACAAAAGGACCGATTTTGATGCGGTTTTTATGAAGATAATTTTTGAAGATCTGTTCATGAGCGTGATGATCATCCGCTCATTTCCTTCTTGACAAAATTAATCTGCAACCAATTTGACACAAGTGTTTGTCTAGTTCCGTATATCCAACTTGAGTTTCAAAACTGAAGTGATCTAGAAGGTGCTATAGTTTATGAAGATATGTTCAGGCATTTGATGATCCCTTTTAACTTATTAATATTTTGGTGATGAACGTCGCCACGTCGGGGAACTGCTAAGTAAATCAAGTAATAAAACCAGAATACAACGAAATAAAAAGAAGATTGATAATGATAAAAGTGTGGATTATACTTCCTCTGTGTAAGCAACGTACGTAAGTAACAAAACAACAATATCCAATCATTTAGTTTTCAGTCTTAATTCATTTACTCCGAAAAATTCGCAAAATAAAGACAACGACGTCTGCTCTCACATGTCTGCGCGTTCTCTTTAACGCCATCGTGACGCATACTATATCGAAACTCTACAGGTACTTAGTGGATCTTGTAAGATAGATTGATACATCTAAGTCCATACGTATTTTCTATTCGTTATACCTATGTAGGTGTAACTAATTATACTTCTTCACATAGCGGCCCCCCCCACGCGGCGACGCTCATCATCAAAATATTAATAGGTACTTTTAATGGAGTTAAAGGGGCAAGAAAAAAATTTTATTTCTTTGCTTTTTAGAGGTTTTTTTGTGCCGGGGTTGCTTCAAATTTTTAATTTTTTTTTATTAGATATCAACCCTTAAATTTGATAATCCAAAGCAGCTTTTAAGCTTCATTTCGTTTTTTGCAATTTTCTACATAAAAACACGAAATAACAAGATATTGTCGAAAGTAACTTTTTTGAGAAAAAAAAAAAATGCCTAAAATTTTTATAGACGATTCAATTCCCTACTAATGTTATTTAAACCACTTTGGTCTATTTTGTCTGTTTTTCTCAAATTTCTCCCACTTAGACTTCCCTTCAAATCGTTCCAAAAATCACAAAACAAGTGATAAAACCAAACAGATTTTCTCTTAGACAATGGAATTCTTAACAGTTTTTGTCTAAAACATTTTCACGTACTTTGTTACAACTTCCAAGTTACAACGAATCAAACCCAAACCTTGTCTAAATTTGATTCCCTCTGAATTTTTCAAAATTTCCAAACCAAATTTTTTCCAAACCAAATTAACTCCGTTGTTTAGACACTGGAATTTTCTACAAATATTTTCCAAGCCACTTTCATTTCTTTTGCCTACTTTCTAAGATACAACCATTCAAACTCAAAACTTGATTCCGATAACTGAAGTCCGATTTGACGATGGCATAACTTTTGAACGGATTATCACAGTGACTTCTAGTTTTTCCTAATCGACACAGCGTCCCAAAATTAGTCGGAAAACATATATCATATTCAGAAGAAACTTTTATTTCGAAAAGATACCATCGAACCAGCCATCGATCCGCTCGAGGACTGTTTTACAGTATAATCTCGCTAATCATTATTAATTTTGTAAAAGCCTTATAAGTAAAAACAAAAAAGTAGTCTTTGGCCTCTCTCCTCTTTTCCAAATGATGTCACTGGCCTAGTGACCCACGAGCTAGTCCGAACAATATAATGAACAAAATTTGACCCACTACTCAAAAAGGTTAGCCATCCCTGGCGTAGTGTGTGCTTCTCGAACGGCTAACCGCTCTCTGGTAAAAACCGTAGTGCGGCCTCGGTCTAAATCGGAGCGCACTTGCGCACTCACAAAGTATGCGCTATATTTTAAATAGGTGCCCAAGGAAATAGGGATAACACCTTATTATTTAGATCTCACAATTCGCTGTGCAATACTGTTTTTATAAATACTTACAGGTAAACCAAAAAGAAACTTCTAAGCCCATTGGTACTTTAACCGACCAAGTACAAGTAGAATCATTTGTATATGTAGCTGGATAGAAAGGGCTACTGAAAAATCCTTTCAAACCATATATATCTCCTCCACATCCTCGACCTTAAACAAATATAAATAAAAAAAAATAAATAAAAAAATAAAAAAATAAATAAAATTTTACCTTCTTTTGAAGCTGTATAAAGGATATCAAAATTATTGTGGCCAAACACATATTTGCTATAGAGTTTTAGAAAAACTTGGTTTGTTGTTGAAAATACTGGTTTAGGTACAATTGTCTCACAAACTTCCAACAGTTTTTGCTTAGTTGCATCACCGTCAAATATCTGAAAATGATTAATTAATAAACTTTTCCTGCTTTTATTTCTCTATTTTTTTACTTGGAAACCGTTTTTCGAACAATCTGAAAACATCGTGGAGAAATAGTTGAAATATAAAGAGATTGTGTAATTTTCAGGAACTTTTATGTAAATTGAACAATTGCCTGTGTACCAAGTTTTGGTTAATCTTCCTTGAAGAGTTGTATAATTTCTATTACAATCTAAAACCAACGATTTTAAATTTCTCGTTCATAAAATAAATGCAGAAATCATACTTGCAACTTGGTATTCCAATTTAAAGCCATTCCCCTGTTTATCATTCCGACTACTAATAAACTTCACTTGCACTTTATTTTTTGATGACAAGTATTCATAATTTTTATCATTTTTGCTGCAGAATGAATATGCACCTACTAATGCATTAAACTGAAAAGAAAGTCGTTTCAAATTTAGTTTTCAAAATTAAATTAGAAAATTAGAAAAGAAAAAATTAGAAAATGTTACTTACATTGACTAGTTGCATTAAATTCGGTCTATCATTATAAATCATATCATAATTAAAATTGAATGCATGGTTCTACAAAGAAAAATGTGTTAAAGTATCTTGTAAGCTAATCTTACTCAGATTGTAAGTTACGTCTATATCTTGAATTTCCAATCTATCCTTTTCGCCACAATGCGAATCTGAAAGATTTGCATCTTGAATATTGTTATTGATGTCGAATTCGACGAATCTAAGCATAGTTTTCTTGAATTCTTTTCCAGTTATTTTCCAGACACATCTAATATCCTTGGGGTATTGTTGCGGGAAGTTTGGACTTGTTAGGTATTGAGGCGTTTCTGTTGCCAACAACGTCAAAGTACCACAAATTGCTATAAGGAATAGAGAAGACTAAAATATTGTTTTAAAACTAACTACACTGATCCGTTTTAAAAACTGATCCGAGAAATTAAAATACCACAACTATCAACCCTGGTGAAAATGAAATGTCGTCGAAACGTCTGAAAGTGTTGTATTGTTGTCGGTATTGCGTCAATGAAGTGTTTTTTGGAACATAGATATTTGAAGTGAAGCTTCGCTCAACTGATTTTCTGTGAAGTGTCGTCGAAGTGTCGAATTAGATCTGGACGAAACCCTCTAACGCTCTAAACGTTTAAACCCTCTTACCCGCTAAAAGTTTAACCCTCTTTCTATGACGATTCCCAGATAGTTTACCCATTCCTTGGGTTTGATCTTCGTCTCATGGATAATTAAAGGATATTGGTGAGAGTTGTCTTTTACCGCTCAGAAGCACAGCCTCTGTGTTTTCAGGCACAAGTTTGAACCCCTTACTTGTCATCCATTTGTTTATTTTTTCGACCGCTATATTTACTTTCTGCATTAGGCTCTTTTCTGTCTTTGGTGTTACGACCAGTGTTCCCTCTAAGCTGTGCGCGTGTGCGCGCGCTCTTAGATTTTAGAAATAGCGCACATGAAAAATATTGCCGCGCACAATTTTTATTTTCGTGCAGAAAATAAAATTGCACCTGTATATGTAGTCCATAAAAAAAAAAAAAATTGTAATTGAAAATCTATTATTGGCAATTAAAATGAACATATCTTTACTTTCGGTTCGTGAAATTAATAACCACATGGCAAAATACGTTTAGTCCAGTCATCTAGGCATATCCCCCTTAAAGGGGTCGAAAGATTGACCCCTTTTTTGACTAAGATGGCTGGACTAGTTCATATTCCAGAAAGTTGGCGTAGTAAAAACTATGCGTTTTCATTTTTGGAAGTTGTGAATACTGTTGTAAAAACTGAAGTATTAAATGAAATTAAAATGGCACATTTTCATTTACTTTAATTATTGATGAAAGCACCGATATTTCAACAACCAAATGCTTAATTTTATATTTTGTGTTTAGAAAATCTGATCACTATAAAACTGTTTTTAGTGAGATAATCCAATTAAAGACATGCGATTTCTCTTCAATTTAATCTGAAATTTTATAATTTTGTGAAGATATCCATTGATTTGCAAAAGCTGGTTATGTTTGATGGCGCATCCGTAATGCTTGGAACACGAAATGGTCTAGCAGCAAAATTAAAGCAGAACTTGGTACAACAACATTGTGTTACACACCGAGAAAATTTATATACTTCGGATGCATTGAAAGAAGTAAAAGCTACAACAAATCGAATCCGTGGTGAGAACTGTTTACACATTATTCTTGTGATCCGCGACGAAAACAAATAAATTTAAAGAGATTATTGAAGCTTTGCCAAATAATTCTGTAGCTTTCCAAGCTATTAATGAAGTAAGGTGGATATCACGATATTTTGCAATAAAAGCAATTATTACAAATTGAGAATCAATAATTGAAAATTTTAATCAGGATATAGATGATCCAATTTCCAAATTTTCTTTAGTTAATCAAAGTTAAACAACATTGTTGAATTGCAAATAAATTTAGAACTTTTGTCTTCAATTTTAGCAGAACTCAGTGCTATGTCAAATTTTTCAAAGCCGTGAATTAACACCCATAGATGATTTTCAATTTGCTCATGCAATTTGCTCATAAAAAATTAAGAAAAAATATCTTGGAAACATGAAATGGTACAATAAAATAAGCGTGCTTTTAAAAAAGGCTAACGATTTAAATATAACTATGTAGCGGCAACGAGCCGTTCCATTTTTATTTCTTAGTTTTCGAGGGCATTCCAAATATTTTCGGACAATTTCCGAAAATATTTTATTAGGGTCGGTAATGTAATCCTCGACCAGATAAAGAAATATATGTATTTTTAGTTTTACCAGGGCATTACGGTGATTACCCAAATATTTTCAGACGAATTTCCGAAAACATTTTATTAGGGCCAATGGTGTAATTCCCGGGGAAATTACGACAAGATGTTTTTCCCGAGAATGGGTAAGCACCAAAGCGACAAATAGCCGAACATTGAAAAATAATCACCCCCAGATGAGGGACCAGTAAACCTGGATATAATATAAATACCTGGACCCCGAATAAACAAGATAGTCACGGTCCACACAGTCAGACGCAAACAGTCAAGGGCGACAGTCAACAAGTTGACTCCAGTTCAGTTCAACAGTCAGGCGCAACCAACCAACGAGTCCAGTTCAGTCCAGCCAGTGGACTCAGACACACCAGTCCAGCCAGTGGACACAGTCAAGCAGGACAGTCAAGCGCAACCAGTCAGAAGTCGACTCCAGTTCAGTTCAACCAGACTCAACCAGCAGTCAGTCAACCAGTCGAGTCCAGGTCAGAGAGTCCAGCTCCGCTCATTCCCTCAACAGTGTTTGTATCTCATGTACATATCTTTACGTATCTTGTACGTATTTTGTTTGTATCAATTGTACATTTATATATATATATATATATATATATATATATATATATATATATATATATATATATATACTCTGCAAACCGTGAGTGATTCATTATGCTACCGTGTACCACCACAACTATAAAAACAGGATGAAGTAGAAGGATATGTTTCCAACGGACGAAGTAGAAGATTGGCTATCATTTGATGGTTTGGATATCATTTGACGAAACAAATAAGTCGATTGAAAGAAAACTCTATGCTGATGAGAGTAAAATCATATGTGAATGACGGAAACAATGTAAATTTAAGTAAAGTATATAGACAGTGGTTAGAAACAAAAGACAGGAAAAAGAAGTTAAAACAAAAGCCATTAATAAAATAAAAACCATTAATAAAATAGTATATTTTGTAACTAGGGCGGAAACTTGTCATTTTTTTTAGCGAGAGCGAAATTTGGCGCACGAACGAAGTGAGTGCGCACATTCGCTCGAGAGGGAAATTGACAATTTCGCCCGTGTTACAAACAATATTTTTTTGGAATAACTGTTCGGAATTCAGGGGCGATCCAAAAAAGTAGAATCAAAAATGAAGAATTTGCCTTTTCAATTGTCTCCGGTGCTGTCGATTCATAATAAGAACTCTCCTCAGTCTCCGGTATCACCATAGAATTTACACTCACTTTAAAACGTTTTCTTTAATTTTTATTATTATTTTGTTATGAACAAAAATTCTGACACTTCACGTCACTTTTTTGATATCGAGGTCATAATTGTGTTCATTTTATTTTTATTTATTTGCTTTTTTTAACGTAACCTAGCAATATTGAATATTTGAGTGCGTTACCCAAGTTACGTGGAAATACAATTTCCATTTTTTGTAATAAAAAAACGTGCACCACATAATACTTTTAACGCATGAGTAATACAAAATATAATCCTTAATTCTAAAATTGTTCAACGATAAGTAATTGTGAATTATTGTTTGTTTGTGTTTTCAAATGTGTTAATTGGAAAATTTAGACCAGACAATGTAGTTATTAAATTTTGTTATTTTCCATTTGAATGGAAAGGGGAAGCCACAGTAATCAGCTAAATTCTGTCTTCACGAACTAATGATTTAACTTGATTTTAGATTTTACTTGTTTTTTTCATTGAGTTCCGTTGGAATGTATGTAGTACAAGTGGTATGTTGTAAGATCGAGTCAATGCGTATAAGGCCTAGGCCGCACTACGGCTAAACCGCCGCGGTTTTCACCCGTCTGATTTTATGACTCACAAAGACTATTGCTAAGTGAATTAATACAAGCGGTCGCAGGAAAAAACCGTAGTGCGGCCTCGGCCTTAGAAGGTACAAAATTTAGCTGAATATTAATTATTATTTATTATTATTGTATTTTTTATTATATTCGCTTTTTTAATTGCCGCACACATTATTTTTATTTTGGAAAAAATTGCACACACTTAAAAAAGTGCGCACACAGGTCACAAAAAAATTAGAGGGAACACTGGTTACGACTATTGCTAGGTCATCTGCAAATCCGATTGTGGTTACACCTTCGGGTTGTGTCACTTTGAGCACTCCATCGTACATCACGTTCCAGAGTGAGTGGCCTAGGATCCCCGATCCCTGAGGGATCCCACTGGTACATTCTCTTGCGTCGTTTCCTATTTCGTATATGATATTACGGTTGCTTAGATAGCTCCGTATCATCCTTTGTAGATATGGGGACAGGCATTTCCAGATATTTTAGTCATTATGTGCTGCCAGGACGCAGAGTTAAAGGCGTTTCTCATGTCTAACATACGTGTAACGATTCCCATTTCTCATGTCTAACGATTCCCAGGTATTTTACGCATTCCTAGGGTTTGGTCTTCTAGGGTAAAGGCTATCAGTGTGAATTGTCTTTCACCGCTCAGAAGCACGGCCTCTGTTTTTTCAGGCGCAAGCTTGCTATTGCTAACCCCTTACTTGTCAGCCATTTGTTTATTTTTTCGACCGCTATATTTGCTTTCTGCATTAGCCTCTTTTCTGTCTTTGGGGTTACGACTATTGCTAGGTCATCTGCAAATCCGATTGTGGTTACACCTTCGGATTGTGTCATTTTCAGCCCTCCTTTGAACATCATGTTCCAGAGTGTGGAGCCCAGGACCGATCCCTGGGGGATCCCACTGATATATTCTCTTGCGTCGTTTCCTATTTGTTGTATGATCGTACGGTTGCTTAGATACCTCCTTATCATCCATTGTAGATATGGGGACAAGCATTCCCAGATATTTTAGTCATTATGTGCTGCCAGGACGCAGAGTTAAAGGCGTTTCTTACGTCTAACATAATAGATATGGGGACAGGCCTTTCCCAGATATTTCAGTCATTACGTGCTGCCAGGACGCAGAGTTAAAAGCGTTTCTCACGTCTAATATACGTGTAACGATTCCCAGTTCTCACTTCTAACGATTCCCAGATATTTTACGCATTCCTAGGGTTTGATCTTCATCTCTTGGATCCTAAAGGCTATCAGTGAGAGTTGTCTTTCACCGCTCAGAAGCACGGCCTCTGTTTTTTCAGGCGCAAGCTTGCTATTGCTAACCCCTTACTTGTCAGCCATTTGTATATTTTTTCGAACGCTATATTTGCTTTCTGCATTAGGCTCTTTTCTGTCTTCGATGTTACGACTATTGCTAGGTCATCTGCAAATCCGAATGTGGTTACACCTTCGGGTTGTGTCATTTTGAGCACTCCATCGTACATCACGTTCCAGAGTGTGGGGCCCAGGACCGATGCCTTAGGGATCCCACTGGTCTATTCGCTTGCGTCGTTTCCTATTTCCTGTATGATCGTACAGTTGCTTAGATAGCTCCTTATTATCATTTGTAGATATGGGGACCGGGATTTTCCAGATATTTCAGTCTACATGTGCTGCCAGGCGTTTAAAGGCATTTCTCACGTCGAACATAATGCGTCATAGATTTGGCAGTTCCGTCATGTTCTCGCTTTTACATTCTTGACAATATCTAAAATAGCCGTTACCGCGTGGCAAATAGAGCTACCTTCTCTGAATCCCTATTGCCTTGTGGATAATACTTTTCCTGGAGCTTCCAACTCCTTTTAATCCGTATTAGTAGCAGCTGTTCAAAAAGTTTTCCCATAGTGTTAGGTTAGGTTAGTTTTGGTTGGTTTTACTATTAGTTTTACTATTAGTAAAGACATAAAGGCCTGTACGATGGCTCTCCCACTGGCTTATCGCCTTTGCTTAAAAGTACTAGTCTTGCTCTTTTCCATGTCTCTGAGAAGGTTCCAGCCCTAATGTTTTTATTCATCACTGCAAGTACAGCATGTGGGTATTATTGTACCCTGCTTTTAATGATCTCTGCAGGTATGTTATCCGGTCCTGGAGCTCTGATACCAGGCTGTCTTCACTTCGCATACTGTGAATTATACGGTAGTATGGATTGTCGGCTGTTTCCACTGTGGCGTGTCGTGTATAGGGATTGCAATCCGGAAAACTGGATCCGGTAATCCGCCGGATCCGGCATCACTAAACGTTTACCGGATCCGGCAGCACTAAACGTTTACCGGACCCTGTACCAATATACCGGATCCGCTCACCGGAATGATACTAATTTTTGGTAAAATAATCGCGTTGTTGCACGAATAGGTACTTTAAATGCGCGATGCGCATGGCGCCACATGGTTTTTTCAAAACCAAAATTAATTTTGTGATAAATAATGTATACTTAAAATAATTATCGTATTTGCCGGTGTACAACGCGCACTTTTTTTCTAAAAAAATGCGTCTATACCCAAGTCCGAGTTATAGGCGCACACAAAATGGGTTAAATTTTAGGGTGTGCCTTCTGCACCGGCAAATACGGTATTTATAATAAGTTGATTAAACTAAATAGTTATGAACTCATTATTGTGGTGCCACTCATTAGACAGCTTCATCATGATGTCTGTCATAAATATAAGAATAAGACTTGTTAGCATGCTCAAATACCTAATTGTTGTGATCTCAGTAGATCTAAAGTTTATTATATTAGATTTAATAAAGTTAAATACTAAAATTCTATTTATGAAATTTAACTAGTAACCTATACTGTACTAAATTTTTAATTGTTTGTCTAATTATAAATGGGTCTATGTATGTGTGTAAACTATCTATATAATACACTCACTCGATTCATCGGATCTATCGAATTTTCATTGAACCGGCCGGATCCGGTCGGATCCGGCCGGATCCGTCGAGTCGAGTTTGAACTCTCAACGCGAGTGGTAGTGTGCTCTCAGTTCTTAAAACCAAAAACTTTTATTCTATTATTTATATATATATATATATATATATATATATATATAATTATATTAATTATAATAATACTTTATTAATTTTGGGCAAAGCCAGAATAACTAAAATGTCTAGACTGCTTAACTCTGCCTGCAGTGGTTGCTGGGTGGACTGAGTAGCCCAGTGATTGCTGTTGCCGGTCCCAAGCCCGGATAAAAGAGGAGGGTTGGGCGTGGGGCCAACAACCCCACTCCGTAAAAAAACCACCGTTATGAAAAATCAAGGAAATGAAGCCGGACGGAATTCAAGACAACGAAATAGCAAACGGAACAAGGACAATGATCTACGAATAGACACGTGGAACGTGTTAACCGTATACAGACCAGGAGCGCTAAAAACCCTCCTCGATATCCTAGACACATACAGGGCAGACGTTACAGCCATCCAAGAGATGAGATGGACAGGGAGCGACATAATCCAGAAAAGAAAACACGATATATACTATAGCTGCCACAAAAATGAACATAAGTTTGGGACAGGGTTTATTGTTAGCAAAATGGTAAAACATCTAATAATAGGATTCACACCAGTAAGCATGAGAATATGCTGTATACGTGTTAGGGCAAAGCTCTTCAATATAAACATTATAACGACGCACGCGCCAACAGAAGAGAAAGCAGAAGACAAAAAAGACCAATTCTACGACGAATTAGAAAAAACCTATAACAAATGCCCAAATAATGACATCAAGATAATAATAGGACACATGAACGCAAAGATAAGTAAAGAGCCCGCCCTATACCCTCAAATAGGAAAGTATAGCCTGCACAATGAAACTACTGAAAACGGGCTAAGATTAGTCAACTGCGCAGCCTCCAAAAATATGGTAATAGGCAGCACCAAGTTCGAACATAAAGACATACATAAGGCAACATGGAAGCACCCAGATGGCAATACGTTTAATCAGATCGACCACCTACTCATTGATGGGCGGCATGAGTCAAACCTTATGGAAGTGAGAACATATAGAGGAGCAAATATTGATTCTGATCACTATCTAGTAGAAACTAAAATCAGGGCAAGAATATCGGACCTAAAAAAAGTACAAGGTGAGCGACAGAAAAAGTATAATACGGAAAAGCTGAAGATGCAGGAGAAGCAACTAATTTCAGAGAGAGCATCAATAAACGAATTCAAGAGGAACAACCCACAGCAGAGACCGAATTTAACCAACAGTGGGAAGTATGTAAAAGGATAATAAAAGCGTCGGCAGAGGAAGTGATAGGAGAAGAGCAAACACGCACAAGGAATAACTGGTTTGATAAAGAATTCCAGGAGGCCACAAAAAAGAAGAATGAAGTATATCTAAAAATGCAAAGCAAGTACAGAACAAGAGCGATGATAGAAGAATATAGAGAAAGGCGTAGAGAAGGGAAAAAGATACATAAACAAAAAAAGAAAAAACACGAAAACGAGCAGAGTAAGGAACTCGAAAAACTACGGAACCAAAATGAGAGCAGAACGTTCTATAGGAAAATAAATAATACCAGGAAAGAGTACAAACCAAGAATATCAATATGCAAAGCCAAAAATGGACAAATCATAAATGAGAAAGACAAGATATTCAACAGATGGGCAGAATACTTCAACGAACATCTTAACGGAGTTGAGTAAAATAACCCAGAAGATGAAGAAAACAACAATAATCCTATAACAGATGAGAACCAACCACCTCCCACATTGGAAGAAGTTAAAAAAGCAATAATGAAAATGAACAATAATAAAGCGCCTGGGTCTGACAATATACCAAGCGAACTCATCAAGCATGGCGGAGAAGAACTAACACAGGTCATACACAAACTAATAACAAACATATGGAAGCTGGAAATAATACCGGAAGAATGGAACATAGGCCTGATATGCCCTCTGCATAAAAAAAGGTGACCAACTAAATTGCACAAATTACAGAGGTATAACACTCTTAAACACAGGCTACAAAATCTTATCAAACATTATCCATAGCAGAATAGTAAGTTATGTCGAACAGATAATTGGAAACTACCAATGTGGATTCCGTAGTGGAAGATCGACAACCGATCAAATCTTCATACTTAGACAAATCTTAGAAAAGACAACTGAATTTATGGTGGATACATACCACACATTCGTGTGGCAGGCGCTATAGAAAGGCGCTATATGACGCGATGCAAGAACTTGAAATACCACCCAAGCTTATAAATCTCACGAGACTTACAATGAAACAAGTGATATGTGCAGTCAAGATACAAAACGAAACACCGAAAACGAAACTTGCTGTTTAATATAGTACTCGAAAAAGCAATAAGAGCTTTCAAAAATTGAAACGTCTGGATCAATTTTCACAAAATCAGTTCAAATACTGGCATACTTGGACGACATCAATATAATAAGTAGAACATAACGGAATAACATAGAGGCCTTTAACAACCTAGAAAGAGGAGCTCGAAAAATGGGTCTAGAAATAAATGAACAAAAACAAAAGCAGTGTCATAACGCGTAATAGAGGCGGGAGAAATTGAATAGGTCAAAACATAACAGTAGGCGACTATAATATAGAAACAGTACGGGAGTTCATATACCTAGGTTCCCACATAAATAATGAAAGAAAAAACGAAGAAGAAATAAAGAGAAGCATAATCACAGCTAATAGATGTTACTATGGAGTCGAAAAACAACTGAGGTCCCCGAACTTGACAAGAAAATCAAAATGTATAATATACAAGACATAAACAATAAAAATCTAAAACAGATCTGGACCTAGTAGTATAATAATACGTACCCCTTGAACATCTTTGGTAAACAATGGCGCGGAGCCTAGCACCTGGGAAGAGTGGGGTGGACAGGACTCCTTAGCCGTAGTGAAGGCGACCTGTCTAGGGGTGACAACCCCGAATAATAAGCCTCCCAAGCTAACAACTTGGGTAGTATCTTGGACAGTGGCTTGCCACTGTCCCATGAAGAATATTCTTCAACTGAGCATGAAGGAAAATCTCGCTAAATGCACTACCCCAGGTGGTAACCAATCCACCGTCACCTATGGTTACGTTAGCGGACCTTCGGATTCTGGGTCCGCACCAACATGATTTAAGGATGAGTCGGAGCATCCTGAAATCACCGGACGTAAACTCAGACCAAGACGGCAAAGCTTCTTCGCAACATTTAATGCCAACTCACTGCTAAAAGTGGGTAAACTGAAACATTTGACTGATTCACTAACACGACACAACATAATTCTGACAGCAGTACAGGAAACCAGATTTACGAACGAACATGCCTTCGAGTCACAAGGCTACAGAATCCTCAAATTAAAAGTGGGTCAGCGGGTAATGAAGAACGTACCCCACTTAGGCACAGGATTTATAATCAGTCACAGGATACTGGATTCAGTCACCGACTTTACCTCCCCGAATAGTCGTGTATCCATCCTCTCTCTCAAATGCGCAAACAATGGCTACAGTATAGTCAATCTGCATGCCCCAATCAACCAGGACAACAGACGCAATCCCGACAGAACTGATAAATTCTGGGAAGACTTAGAAGATATTATCTCTAAACTTCTAGAGAGGTACACCGTTATAATGCTTGGTGACTTCAATGCTCAATTGGTAAGAGAGAAAAAATACAGAAACATAGTGGGCAATTATCCGTCGCATAATCGGACCAACCGCAACGGAGAACGATTGGTGGATCTGTGTAGGACTTTTGGGTTGATCATGAAGTCTACAGCCTTCAAACACTTGCCAAGGAAGCAGAAGACTTGGATTTCACCTAATACCCACCTGGGTGAATTCCAGATAGATCATGTGGCCATTTCACGAAAATCTCAAAAGGAAATACAAAACGTGAAGGTACTAAGAAGCGCCAATCTGGCGCTACCAGACCACTACCTCCCAAAGATCAAAATAAGACTCCAGCCTAGAAACACTAGATTACACAGAACCTCCAAAATAGTAAGATTTGACGTCGAGCGACTCAAAAACAGCCAAGAACTAAGTCAGAGACTGAACAACACAGACCTAAACAACTGGAACCAACTGAAGGAGAGAAATCCCAATACCAATGAAGGAGAGAAGGAGAGAAGGGAGAAATCAAAGAGAGCTTTGCTAAGAATAATTCCAGAGATTTCTTTGGAACCTTTAAGCAAGCACTCAGAAAATACGCTCCGCCAAGCCTCCACTTCAGAGACTCACAAGGCAAACTGGCTTATTACGACAAGGACAACTGCCACCTTTTGGTTCAGTACTTTAAAAATCTACTCAACTGTGACCCACCGAGCGAAGACTTCGACTATAAACAAACCACACCAAACCCGGACTCGCTTCCGCCTTCATTGGAAGAAGTTGGCCAGATCATTCAACTTCTTAAGAATAATAAGGCAGCTGGAGAGGACTCTATCGTTGCTGAACTGTGGAAAGGTGCTGGAAATAATGCCGTGCGCAAGCTAACCGAGATTATCCAGGACATCTGGGAAACAGAGAAATTACCACCCGATTGGAAATCTGCTCTGATCCATCCGCTTCACAAAAAGGGAGATTTTACTGATCTAAACAACTACCGTGGAATTTCTCTCGTCCCGGTAACATACAAGATTCTCTCGAAGGCGTTACAAACAAGGGCAGCAAATCAGTTGGACAGTCAACTGGGAGAATACCAGGGGGGCTGCAGGAAGACCCGATCCTGTGTTGAACAGATCCTCAATCTTAAAACTGTACTTGCATACTCCAAGATGAGAAACCGCAAGATAGTCGTCACCTTTGTTGATTTTAGGAAGGCCTACGATTCCATTGATAGAGAAACGCTTAACAAAGTACTCCAGGAACTAGCACTAGACAACAAAACCCGCAGACTCATCCTAGAAACTTTGACCAACACCCATTCCAAGGTTAAATTTAGAGGCGAGATTTCAGAAAGCTTCGAAATAAAAACTGGAGTGAGACAAGGAGATGGACTTTCCCCACTTCTCTTCAACTGTGTCCTTGAAAAGGTTATGAGAGAATGGCGCAACAAACTGAACAATTTGGGTGCTCAGAGTGGTATCTACCTGGGACGTAAGAACGTTGGACTGGTTGTAGATTGCCTGGCCTTTGCAGATGACATGGCACTGTTTGCTGATTCTCTTGAGATGGCGACAATGCAGATAAACTGCCTCAGAAAACAGGCTGCCAAAGTCGGTCTTCAAGTGTCGCTGTAGAAAATAGAATTCTTCACAAACATCAGAGAAGCAAACAGAGAGATGTTACTAGAACAGGGAAACATCAAGGGGACTGAGAAATGTAAGTATCTCGGCGAATGGATTGAACCCAACTTATCAGAAAGAGCATCATTATCCAAGAGAGCAGGTAGCTCAGCAAGTTAGAAGTAGCCTATCGGCTGACTAAGAACACTTACAATAAGAAATGCCTGTCACGCAACCTGAAACTTAAGCACTACACGACCAGAAGCCCTGTATGCCATGGAGTGTCTTTCCTTGAACCGAAGGGGTCTAATAGAGAAATTGGAAATCAGAGAGAGGAGAATCCTCAGGAAGATCCTAGGGCCGGTAAAGGAAGATGGGGAATTCCGAAGGCGGCATAACTTTGAGCTCTACGAACATAATGAGATGCTCTCTGACTGTGCAAGGAAAAGAAGGGTAGCTTTCTATGGCCACGTTGCAAGATTGCCTCCAACTAACCAACCGTCTGTTCACCTGGCAAAACAAGAAGCTTCGTACCACTTGGTTGACAGAGACCGAGAAGGATATTGAAGAACTGGGAATAACAGATCTCAAAAACAGACAGTCTGTGAGACGCACCCTGAAGGAAGTCCGTGGATTTCAGGAAAAAACTCGAAGGAAAGGTACCCCTGGGCAAAGGTCAAACTCCAACAGTTGAACAAGCGTGGTCCAAAGTAGGCCTATTCGAACGAAGAAGAAGAATACAAGACATTAATAAGGCCAGTATTAACATACGCTTCAGAAACGTGGACCCTAAGCAAAGCAGACGAGAACCTCCTGGGAGTCTTTGAAAGGAAAATATTGAGAAAAATATTTGGCCCCGTCCAAGAAAACCAGGCATGGAGGAGCAGATACAACCACCAGCTGTACTAAATATATGAAGATGTCGACATAGTAAAAATAATAAAACTAGGAAGACTAAGATGGGCAGGACATGTAATGAGGATGAATGACGAAAGACCCACAAAACGAGCACTTAGATCAGAACCTGATGGAAATAGAGGAAGAGGTAGACTAAAATTGCGATGGATAGACAGGGTAGAAAAAGACCTGAGAAGCATAGGGGTAACTAACTGGAAGAATAAAGCCCAAGACAGAGACGGATGGCGGTAGATCCTTGAGGAGGCCAGGACCCACCCAGGGTTGTAGTGCCAACGATGATGAAAATGTCTAGACATCTAAGATACAACAGATACAATAGCTACAGACAATCACTGTGATATAATAATCACATTCTTACGAAGCGCTGATTTTGCAGACATTTTAAGTGTATCGCTACATGAAAAAGTAAGCCCTCTTTAAGATTACATTACTGAATTAACTGATCAAATTAAGGCTCTGATAATGGATAACATGGATCTAATGCAAAAATTAACTAAATCACAATCGCAGCTGGCTCAACATCCCACGGCTAGTCAAAATAAGCAGCACACGACAGGGGAAAACTCTAGCGATAACACTTATGTCATCGTCACAAATCCACATCGCACCGACACTATAGAGATAGCAACTAAAAAACAGGTACTGATTTCAGGCACCGAGAAAAACTACTATAGAGTAGCAACTATAGAAGAGAATAACAACTATATAACTATAGTTGATAAAGAAAGTGATACGGACCAAGGGAGATGGGAAGTCCAGAAAAAAACTACAAAAAGAAGCGTCGTTCAAATATAATTATTGGAACAAACACGGAGTCGACAAATATAAAAGCGGTTACGAAATTTGTGCATATACACATCTCCAGACTTGAACCACAACTGAGCGAAAATGACATAAAAGCGTACTTGAGAAGCAAAAACTTATTATTTGTAAAAAGATGACCTCAAACTGCCCCGAGGAATATTCTTCCTTTAAAGTTTCACTCCCTCTAGAAAATCTTGAGGATATCAAAAAACCAGAACTATGGCCCCATTATACTCACAAACATTATTTTTTCTGAACCTGGAGAAGAACAAATTAACAAAATAATTAATTTTCCTGTAAATAGAATAACTACAAATACTGTCATGTACATGAATATCCAATCTATTAACCAGAAAATCCCACATTTGGTAATTTTAATTGATGAAATAATTCCGTTCTTTATCTGCGTAACAGAAACTTGCGTCAGTCACGAAAACCTAAAATGTATATATCTGCACTGTAGCTTCACGCTGATTAGTGCCTTTTGCAGATCCATATCTACCGGAGGTGGTGTCGCAATCTGGAGTAGAAATACTTTGGATGAAGGTACGATCACCGTAGAAGAAATACCAATTCAATCAATCGAGGAACACATAGAAATCTGTGGAATCGTTTGGAAATCCAAACGAGAATCGACCATAATAATTAATTTATATAGGCCAACAAATGGCTGTATAGCAACCTTTATCCTTACGCTCGATTGCGTACTTCACAAGTATTTTAATAAATCCAGAAAACTAGTTGTTACTGGAGACTTCAACATTAATTTCACTGGAAATTCAAAAGAAAAAGTTAATTTACTAAACCTTATGTTATCCTATGGTTTAGAGGAACAAGTTAGGGAATACACAAGAATAACACCTACTTCACAAAGCTGCAATGACAATATTTTTGTAAATTTCAGTCAAACTTCGACGTCCGTTTCCGACTCGACTATAGCTGATCATAGAGTCATTGTTCTCAGATGTAATCGTTAAAGCACAAAGCACTAGCGAAGGATAGAGTGGGAATGACAACCACTCTCAAGGAACCGGATGGGACCTTCACGGAGGATGAAGAGCAAAGAGCTCTCCTCCTACTGGAAACCCATTTTCCGGGATGTAGAAGATACAGGGAGACCGAGGGCTTGATGCAACCACGGAAACCAAGTCGGGCCGACTGGAGGAGGGCAGCGTCCATCTGTACGGAAAACCGAATCAGATGGGCTATCGGCACTTTCCAGCCTTTTAAGGCCCCAGGTGTGGACGGACTAGTTACTGCCTTCCTACAAAAGGTAGAGAAAGAACTAATGCCGTATCTTCTAAATATATTTAGAAGTAGTTTAGCGCTCGGATATATACCGGAGCTATGGAGCAGGGCTAAGGTGGTATTTATATCGAAGGTGGGAAAGAAAGACACCACTCAACCGAAGTCATTTAGACCCATTAGTCTAACATCTTTTATGTTATAGACAATGGAGAAGGTGATTGATAATTACCTTAGGACTACAGTGCTGGTAGGTACACCACTATACAAGAGTCAGCATGCTTACAGAGCAGGGAAATCCACAGACACCGCCCTGTATCAGCTGACAAACGAAATAGAAGCAGCACTAGAAACAAAGGAAGTAGCGATATGTGCCTTCTTGGATATAGAGGGAGCTTTTGACAACTCCTCACACGAGGCTGTCAAGGCGGCCCTCGAATGAAGGAATATCGACAGCACTATCTCTAAGTGGATGGGAGAAATGCTGAGAACTAGAATGGCGGAGACACAAGTGAGAAGAGATACCATTACGATCTCCACAACTCGAGGGTGCCCACAGGGAGGTGTACTATCATCGCTAATGTGGAGCCTGGTAGTTTACGCACTACTGGTTAGGCTAAACAACCTAGACATCAAATGTCAAGGTTACGCCGATGACATAGTCATAATGGCCAGAGGAAAATTTGAGGGAACGCTCTGTGAAATTGTTCAGAGAGGTCTCAAAGTAACTAGTAGATGGAGTCAAACAGTGGGACTGAGACTCAACCCGAACAAAACCACGGTGATACCATTCACTAGAAGGAGAAAACTAAACTGCCTACATCCCATACTCATAGATGGGAAGGCAGTAGTATACCAACAGGAAATAAGGTATCTGGGTATCACACTAGATAGCAATCTCCTATGGAATAGACACGCTGAGGCAGCGGTAGGTAAAGCCAAACGCGCCCTAATAGTGTGCAGAAATCTGGCAGGGGAAAACGTGGGGTTGTAACCCCACTATGCTGCACCTATGCCCCACCTGTACTACCCTATGCCCCACGATGGATGTACACCATGATAGTGAGACCTGCAATCACTTATGGGGCAGTTGCGTGGGGAAGTATAATCAAGCTGGCCTCTATGAGGAAACAGCTTGAGAAGATTCAAAGACTGACGTGTGTCTGCATCACGGGGGCGATGGGAGAGCATTGGAGCTGCTGCTGGATCGGACTCCGCTGCACCTTGTGGTGGAAAGCGCCGCCAGATCGGCGATCGTAAGGTTCAGAAAGGAAGGAATGGGCAGAGATAAAATAATCGGGAGCAGAGAGCGAAACAGCCTCGCTGCCAAGATCCCCTAGCTGGAAGTACCAAAAGACGAAATGGTATGCAAATACCACTTCGAAAAAAACTACACAGCAATGTGTAGTAGTAAAGCCGATTGGAGCGACGAATCCTCAGCATACCACATAGAGCAAAATGCCATCACGTGGTATACAGATGGTTCGAAGACAAAGGAAGGCACTGATGCAGGAGTGTTTGGACCTCATACCAGATACTTCGAATCCATGGGAACATCCCCAAGTATCTTCCAAGCAGAGGTACACGCAATCGAAAGATGTGCACAGTTTAACCTCGACAGGAATTACCGCAAAAAACGAATTGCTATCCTGTCAGACAGCCAAGCAGCCATTAAGGCCATTAGCTCATGCACCATCAGATCCAAACTGGTATGGGACTGTGTGGGGAAGCTGAACAAGCTTGGCAGGGATAATAAAGTAACGCTATACTGGGTACCAGGACACACTGGTATAGACGGAAACGAAGAAGCCGATCACCAAGCAAATAAGGGATCTAGTAGCCCCTTTATAGGTCCGGAACCCTTTTGCGGTATGAGTGTGAACACCATCCACAAAAGCTTAGATGAAGAAACAAGAGGAAAATGGATGAAAACCTGGGAAGAACTTCCAGGGCTAAGGCCATCCAAAGTGATGCTGGGATCTTTTAACCAGAAGAGAACAAAAGCTTGCCTGAAACTAAGCAGGAACAACCTCACAATTCTGACAGGAGCCCTGACGGGACACTGCAGACTTAGGAAACATCTCAAGGCCCTAGGCCTAGAAGAGGATGACGGATGCAGGTTCTGTGGCTCAGCAGAGGAAACCCCCTTACATCTGTTCAAAGACTGCGGAGCATTACTACGCAAGAGACAGATGTACCTTGGGGCTCACTGCTTGAACACAGAGGAGCTGCAGGCCTTGAATCCCACCCAGATCTTGAAATTCCTAAAGGAATCAGTATTAGAGGAGGCGCTCTAAATGGGTAAGTACACCAACACTTGGAGGAGGAGGGTGGGGTACAATAGATCTATGAAGGTCGCAGTACAAGTCGTCACCACCATATCTACAATCTACAATCTACAACCGTTAAAGCAGATACTTACTACTTTAAGCGAACATTTAGCCAAATACATAAAGAACAATTTGCTCAAAGTCTAGAAGAGGAATCATGGACAAAGATATATGAGGCAGCTAATATAAACGACAAATGCATATATTTCCTTAACACGCTGCACTATCACTTTAACACATGCTTCCCTATAGTGAAAGTTCACCGAAGAGAAAAGACTTGGATAACCAATGATGCTAGAAGGGCAAGTAGGGATCTAAAAGACCTGTTTGTACTCCAGAAGAAGTACCCTTTCTTACGAGAAGTATACTTATATAGCTACGGCTTCTATTTAACACCGCTCAAAAAAAAATCTTTAGCAAATTACTAAAAACCTCGGAGTGCAAACAGAAAACAGTCTGGAAGATTATCAACCAGCAGACAAATAAGACTACCAGAAAAGAAGAGATCCTTCTAAAACACAATGGCTCCAGCATCGACGACCCGGAGAGAATAATCAACTCTTTTCAATGAATTATATTTTATTATTAATAACCCAAAACATTACTCCATCAAGCATATCAAACCATCATATGTCGATTAATAGCGAAACTATGCATCTGGAGGATTTTTCAGAGAATGAAATCACCTGGCTTATAAAAGGGAAATTAAAAAACAAATCAACATGTGGCCTAGATTTACTCCCATGCAATATTTTTAAGCAATACGTAGATCTGTTAGCTCGTCCTATTACACATAGTTAACTATTCGTTTGATACGGAAGAGTTTCCACAAATACTAAAAACCGCCAAAACCGTGCCGATCTACAAGAAAGGGAAAAAAAAAATCTAAATAACTACCGCCCAATTGCGATATTATCTGTAATGTCTAAAGTGATGTCTAAAGTGATGTCTAAAGTGATACTGTATGCTCCATAGGCTTACTCCATTTATAGAGAAACATCATCTGATCCCCAAGGAACTGCACGGCTTCCGTAGTTTATGAAGAAAACATCCAGTCGGGATTTTTTGTAACCTTTCTAAGGCTTTCGACTGCGTATCTCACCAATAATTATTAAATAAAATATATACAATGGGCATACAAGGTAAATCGCATAATTGGATAAAATCATTTCTTCAAGAGAGAAGGCAATGTGTGGAAATCACTGTCATGAATAAAACATTTAAATCTGCACCGGCAAGTATAAATATAGGTGTTCCGCAAGGAAGTGTCCTTTCCCTTACACTCTTCCTTCTCTATCTAGCAGACCTAACACGTTTTATAAATAGTAATCACTGTACAATATATGCAGATGATTCTAGCTTTCTCGTATCAGAGATTTCAAGAAATCTGACTCAAATAGAAGCCAAAAAACTATTAAGCAAAATCGTAAACTGGTTCTCCAGTAACAATCTATTCCTTAATGGTAGCAAAACAGAATACGTAATTTTTCAAACTCAAAGAAGCACCCGAGCAGATAACATTTCCATAGGAACTAATAACCTTCAATTAAATCGAGCACCGGCTAAAAAGTTCCTAGGACTGCAAATCGAGGATTCCTTAACATGGAATTTGCAGATTGAGAACTGATGTAAAAGAGTGCTTAATAAGGCTTACTCAATCAGAAGATTACGTCGGCTATTGGATAGATCTGACATCCTTAGCTGAAGTTCAGTCAATACTATCTTACGGTATTTCAGTATGGGAAGCCTCTCCCAAAACTGAAACTCTCTTAATTGCTCAAAAAAATGTGATCCGTGCAATAATGGGTATTCCTAGAACAGTTTCATTTAGAACTCATTTTAGACAACTGGGGATCCTAACAATCGTCAGTCTTTATATTCTGGAAGTGGCCTACCTATTCCACAAAAATAAAGCCAATTTACAAAGAAACATGGACAAACATAACCATTACACAAGAGGACATAGAAAGTTGTATGCTCCTAAAAGCAATCTTACAGTCAGTAGCAAATCTCCAACCGTCTACGGAGTCTTCATTTACAATAAGCTACCAGCAAGCATGACAGAAGAAAAATCCCATACTGTTTTTAGAAAAAAACGAACTATTTTTGTTGAGGGAATCAATCTATAGCCTACAGGAATTCTTCAACTTATGTTAGGATTATTTTTGTCATTTTTGCTGAAAGTTCAATTCAATGTTCAAAGTTCAATGATCAGTTCAATTACTGTAATTACTTCCTATTATTATTTTTTATTATTTATATATGCTATTTTGTTTTTGTTTTTCTTTTACACATATGTTTTCTGTACATCTATACTGTAATAAATATATTTTGATTTGATTTGAAAAATACCGGCCGGATTGCAAATGACACCGGATAGCAATCCCTAGTCGTGAATTGCGAAGAGAACTCCTACTATCTAGCGTATTTTGTTTGCTGGAAGCTGGAGACGTAGCCGACCTACTTTTAAATGTCTTTGAGTGATCCTATATGCGCCCCCCTATACATTCTCGCCGATGTCTTTGCACAACTTCGCCCAGTGAACCATTTTAGATTTGTATATTTTTGTTTTTGGTTCTTTTTTGTGTCCGCGTATTTCTTTTGTAGAGTTAAAAGCTTGTCGTCTTCACTATGTCTACTTCTTGTTCTTTGGTATTTTCTTCTATTATTTATGCACTCTGTCCTTGTACGTGCAATGCCGTCGTTCCACCAGTATACATGTTTTCTACCTGAGCTTGTTTTTTTCTTGGGCATAGATACATCGCATGCTCTATTCATTTTTCTAATCAGTTCCTCGGCATTCTATTGGTGTCCTCCTAGTGCGCAGTGTCCCGTTAAGAGACCTACTATAGTTGTGATGTGTTTCCTAGAGAGTTGTACGATATGCCATAGCGCCCTCCTTTGCAAGTTTCCTTCCAGACCTATATGTGACTTGGCACCCACGCAAGAGTAACACTGTTGTGTTGTACCAAACGTTTTAAGTTCTGAAGGCACTCCCAAACTGTCCTAGATTTTATTTTATGACATGTTAGGGCGTTTATCGCAGCCTGACTTTCCTTGAAAATATAGATGTTTCTATTTTTGTAGTCCATTCTTAAATTATTCCGAACACATATCTCGATTGAGAGAATTTCCGCTTGAAAGATCGTGTTGTACTTCTCCAGTGGCACAGTTATGCTGCACCTAGGAGACAGACTCCAGCGCCAGTTCCACTGTGTGTTCACGTTTCTTCTTCTTGTTTCGAATAGCCCTACTTTGGACCACACTTGTTCAACTGTTGGACTTTGCTCTTTGCCCAGTATTGTCGCATCTCCTGCCGCTGTAACTCCTTTCTCTCTTCTGCCCACGGGTACCTTTCCTTCGGGGTTCTTCCTGAAATCCACGGACTTCCTTCAGGGTATATCAGACAAACTGTCTGTATTGGAGATCTGTTATTGTCAGTTCTTTAATATCCTTCTCGGTTTCTGTCAACCAAGTCGTGGAACCTTCTTGTTTTGGCAGAAGGTGAACAGACGATTGGTTAGTCGGTTTAAAGGCAATTTTGTAAAGTGGCCATAAAAAGCTACCCTCCTTTTCCTGGCACAGTTAGAGTGCCTCTAAATATGTTCGTAGATCCTTGGCGGAGCGTATTTTCGGAGTGTCTGCTTGAAGGTTCCTAAGAAATCTCTGGAGTTATTCTTAGCAAAGCTCTCTTCGATTTGGGTTAGTTGGTTTTGTGTGAAGGTCCGTTTGTTTTCTCGAATTATCTTGGCTGTAAACTTACTTTGTTCCAAAAATATATGAAAAAATTCTTTGGTCTTTTAAGAATTCCACTTCACCCAGGCTGTCTGTCTTTGGGCTATTGCATTGTCACAGTCTTCTGTCCACAGTCTTCAGCAAGCATCCGTTTGCTTCTCTTCGCGAGAGGGGCGAGCTCATTGGCCGCCTTGACAAGAGTCTCCTTCAGTTGGTCCCAGCTGTATAGATCTGTTTTGCCTTCTGCGCTGAGCACATAACCTACGAGCTCAGCGCAGAAGGCAATATAAAACAAATGGAAATTAAGCAAGGAAACAAACGCGCAGGCTGGAGAACCAACGCGATAGCTATGGAAAACCTGGCAAAACAACTGCGATTGATATTAGAAGAGAGAAAGAAAGAAAAAGAAATAATAAATACCGCGGGCGAAGCTATGAAAATGATCATTAAAGCGTGCAACTTGTGCCTCTCGAAACGAAGAAGCTCAGAAAACTAAAGGAAAGAGGTATATTAGTGGAACCGAGAAATAGCGGAACAGAGACGCGAATGTGTGAAAAAACGAAGGGAAATGACGATCAAAACTAAAAGGGCAAAGCCGGAAGAAAAGGAAAGACTGAGACAACAATACCAAGAAAAAAGGAACGAGCTGAAAAAAGCTATAAAAAGACAGAAAGAGAAAGCATGGAGGGACCTGATAGAGGAACTGAACAACGATATATGGGGAGATGCCTATAAAATTGCATGTAAAAAACTGAGGGTGCTACAAAGAATACACAAGACTGACGAAGATCTAATGACGGAGGCACAAAAACTGTTTCCGAAAACCCAAAAGTAATCTGGAATAACCCGTGGGTAGAAGAACAGGAGATCCCCCTCTTCACTCTGGATGAAATGGAAAGAGCAGTACAAAGGATAAAAACGAACAAAGCTGCAGGCCCGGACATTATAACACCGGATATCGCTAAAATCTTTGCCGAGACGCAAAAAGAGTACTGCCTAGACGTCATGAACCACCACCTAGTTAAAGGCGAGGTACCAAGGGAGTGGAAAAACTCGCGGCTGGTACTATTCGAGAAAGGCAGAAAGAAGGAAAATACAACTACTACCCATAGGCCGTTGTGCCTTCTTAACACAATGGGGAAGCTACTCGAGCAGTTGTTAAACACAAGACTAACTGAAGAAAGAGAAAAAAACAGGGGGACTGGCCGATCTGCAATACGGTTTCAGAAAAGGAAGAAGCACAATAGATGCGATGAAAAAAGTGCAGGGCATTGCAGAAAGCGTAAACAGCGGAGCATATAAAAGACGAAAATGCTGCCTGTTAGTGACTCTGGACGTCAAAAACGCTTTTAACTCTGCGCCATGGAGAGAAATAGTGGCAGAATTAGAGAGAAGAAAAAAAAACCCATACTTGATAAGAATGATTCAAAGCTACCTGGAAGATAGAACACTACTAGTAGGGGAAAGTGGTGAGATGGAAGTAACGTGCGTAGTTCCCCCAAGGCTCTGTCCTGGGATCCACGTTGTGGAACGTTTACTACGTCGGTGTCCTTAAAATAGAAATGCCAAAAGAGGTAACCATCATAGGGTACGCAGATGATATAGCATTGGTCGTTAGCGGTATGACGGCCGAAAAAAATAGACAAACAACGGAAACGGCGATCAGCAAAATACAGCAATGGATGGATATGAAAAACCTGAAACTAGCTCCAGAAAAAACGGGGCCGTAATGATAGTGGGAAGACGGAAAGTGCGGCACATGACGATAACAGTGGGAAATAAAGACATAGAGACGATTCCTGCGACAAAATATCTTGGGGTATACTTCGACACTAACCTCAGAAAGACATATTATAGAAACTGTCAAGAAAACGGAAGGTACGGTCAAAAGACTAAACATGATCCTGCGCAACATAAGAGGCCCAAAGGAGGAGAAAAGGAAAGTACTGACGTCAATTGTGTATTCCATACTAATATACGGAGCACCGATCTGGCAAAAGGCGCTCAAATTTAAAAAATATACAAACATAATAACAAGAGTCCAACGCAAACTACTAATCAAAATAGCACAGGCATATAGGACAGCCTCTACCGAAGCGCTACAAGTCATAACGGGAACACCACCTATAGATCTCCTAATTGAAGAAAGGACCAACACATACGACGCAGGATCTGAAAACAGAGGACAAGAAAGAGAGAAAATAATAAATAAATGGCAGGAAAGATGGGATAGCCAGCCGCAAACAGCCAGATGGACAAAACGACTCATACCGATGATAAAAACATGGGCGGAGCGAAGGAGGACGAGGACAACGATTTTCAGGTGGCACAGATGTTAAAAAAACAGAAGGTACCTTCCGTCAAAAATCGGAAGAACTCTAACGCCGGAGAACATCATCAACCTAATGCTAGAAACATCTGACAATTGAAAGGATATCGAGGATACCATAAGAGAGATTATGGAAAGCAAAGCCCAAGACGAACGGGATAATAGAAATAAATAAACAGAACATACTGACAATCATGCACCCCAAGTAATACTTGACGGTCTCCGGGGTGCAAGGAGTAGAATTGAGGAGTGGGTTTTTTAGTGGGTAGTCTAGCCACGAAGGCTAGTAGTAAAAAAAAACACACTCCTCAGAGCAATTTAGAGCACTGGGGGCTGTACGTAAATGTATTTTACCCCTCCTCCCGAAAAAAAAAGGATCTATATTGTTCAGTGTCTGACTTACTTCTTGACTGTTCTTAAGTCTCTCTACGTCAAATCTTACCATTTTGGAGGTTCGGTGTAATCTAGTGTTTCTAGGCTGGAGTCTTATTTTGATCTTGGAGAGGTAGTGATCTGAGTCCAGATTGGCGCTTCTTAGTACCTTCACGTTTTGTATTTCCTTTTGAGATTTTAGTGAAATCGCCACATGATCTATCTGGAATTCACCCAGGTTGGTATTAGATGAAATCCAAGTCTTTTGCTTCCTAGGCAAATGTTTGAAGGCTGTAGACTTCATGAGCAACCCACAAGTCCTACACAGATCCACCAACCGTTCCCCCTTGCGGTTAGTTCGCTTATGCGCCCGATAATAGCCCACTATGATTTTGTATTTTTTCTCTTCTCCTAATTGAGCATTGAAGTCACCAAGCAGTATGACGGTGAGCCTCTCGGGAAGTTTAGAGATAATATCTTCTCAGAAGTTATCAGTTCTGTCTGCATTGCGTCTGTTGTCCTGGTTGATTGGGGCATGTACATTGGCTATACTGTAGCCCTTGTTTGCACATTTGAGAGAGAGGATGGATACACGACTGCTCGGGGAGGTAAAGTCGGTGACTGAATCCATTATCCTATAACTGATTATAAATCCTGTACCTAAGTGGGGTACGTTCTTCATTACAAGCTAACCCACTTTTCCTTTGAGGATTCTGTATTCTTGGAACTCGAAGGCATGTTCGTCCGTAAATCTGGTATCTTGTACTGCTGTCAGTATTATGTTGTGTCGTGTTAGTGAATCAGTCAAATGTTTCAGTTTACCCACTTTTAATAGTGAGTTAGCATTAAGTGTTGCGAAAAAGCTTTGCCGTCTTGGTCTGGGCTTGTATGTTACCGGTACTGAAATTTTCCTCTATTCTTAGTTGAAGAATAATACTACATATACCAATACTAGATATATATATATATAAGAATAATACCAAGATACTATAGATGTTTTTTTTATATAGATGTTTCTATTTTTGTAGTCCATTCTTAAATTTTCCCGTACACATATCTCGATTGCAAGAATTTCCGCTTGAAAGATCGTGGTGTATTTCTCCAGTGGCACAGTTATGCTGCACCTAGGCGACAGTTTAAAGACTCCAGCGCCAGTTCCACTGTCTGTTCACGTTTCATTTAGAATGAACTTATTCTTTCGACAATTTTTTATGATTTCGTAAAATTCCTGAGTGTTTTTTCTTAACACCATTGTACAAGCTCGAAATCTGTATCATTATCTCTACACATATCTCAAGTAGAAACGAATTCTCTAATGGCAGGAACTTCAATGATATCCACATCATTAACCCAGCAAATTTTCGTGTTACAAAATCTTAATGATTTTAAATATATTAGTAACGAGTTACTTCAAAATCATGTAAAATATAAACATTATGGTAAGTAGGGAAAATAGTATGTTCTAAAACCTCCTCCTCCTCCAACCTCCTCTGACCTTGACCCCTAACCTAACCTTGACCTCTGACCTTGACACTTTCGGTTTCGACTTCCAGTTTCCTGTTTCGACTTCCAGTTTCCAAATGAGGTGTGAAGTTGGTTGCATATATCAACGAGACTAGACAGATGAAGCTAAATACATGGAGCTAGATAGACGGGGCTAGATACATGAGACTAGGCAGACGAAGCTAAATACATGAAACTAGATAGACGGGGCTTGATACATGAAACTAGATAAGACTGAACTAAAATGTATATGGGATTGTTTAATTTAACTAAAATATATTTTCGATTGCTTTTTTTCGTTTTAATTTAATAAACGTAATAAGATTTTAATTTAAAGATTCAGTAGCCAGTTAAGCATAGCAGGATGTTTGTGTATGTCAGTGTAATTAATTTCTTCGAATTGTTTTCGTATTTGTTGTTATTTTGATATACTGCTCTAGCTTGGCGATTAGGCGCAGCTGGCCGTCTAGCGCTGATAACAACTCCTGCTATCTTATCAGCGGTGCGCGAGCGGAGAAAATTCAAAATGAGTTGCGGGTGGGTAGCGGACAATCGTGTATGCATACATAATTGATTGCAAACATATTACGGATTGATTCAAATGAGATTATTGGTTTTTGGCCGGACAAGATCGGACAATACCGAACAAGGTCGAACAAGAACGGACAAGACTATACAGACCACATATTTATCCGAATAATTTCCTATGAGTAAGCGAAATTTCTTAAACTTGTCTGTTACCCAGATCGTATTAATGTTTTTCATTTATATAAACACCAAAGAGTTCAATTTTCTGGCATCCACTTTTCATCTACTTGCATCCACTTTTCATCTTGTCTATCTCTATCTTTCATCTCTTTTCCACTTTCCATACTTGTATCCACTTTTCACGCTAAACAGGGTGTGAGATCTATGTGACCCCACGCTAAACAGGGTGTGAGGTCTATGTGACCCCACGGTAAACAGTGTGTGATGTCTATGTAACCCCACGCTAAACAGGGTGTGAGGTCTATGTGACCCCACGCGAAACAGGGTGTGAGGTCTATGTAACCCCACGCTAAACAGGGTGTGAGGTCTATGTAACCCCACTCTAAACAGGGTGTGAGGTCTATGTAACCCTTTCCCTACTTTCTACCTAATCTTTCCCTACTATGGTAGTTAACTAATTCGACTTTTAACTAACTTTTTAGCTAACTTTAGCTGACTTTTTTGAAAAATGAAAAATGGACTTTCAAAATAAACGGCTCATATGTACTTACACGGTATTGCAGTAAATCTAAATATAGAGGGTTTCTTAAGTTTAGTATGAGTCGCAATTCGCATCCAGACATATCTGTTAGAGGAGTAGAAAATCGCCGTGGTATCCAATTCCGAATCACAAACATTATTTATTATTTCCGAATTTGACGTAAATCCATCTCTAAACTATAAACACAATTAACTTCAACACAACGCAATGTGCAGGGCTTCAAATGTATTTACCTCGTATAAAACACAGGAACAATTATTTCTATTTGCTTGAATGTCGTTCTTATCGCAAGCTACATAATGCAGTTCCAATATTTCAATTTTAATAGTAAAATCTGGTTTCGCAGTGAACTTCCAAACGCAATCGAAGTTATCAAGATCACTCGGAGTTTGAATCGTTTTAGAAGTAATATTACTCAAATCTATTTCTCCACCACAACCAGTCGCTGGACCTATGAACACACACATGTTTACATTTTACGGAAAATGATTTAAGAATGTACCGTAAGTAAAGTAGATAGCAGCACTGAAATTAGTCCTTCTATAAGAAAACCTAGTATAGAAATAAGTGATTATTAAATTATTGTTATTCGAATGGATCACAGGTAGATTGTCCAATAATTCTCCACAAATAGTTGCTAGTTTTCCTGTAGAATCGGTTACACTGACATAATGATTTCCACAATTGAAAGAATTCGACATCGACACTTGTAAGAATCTTCAATAAAACTCGTTTAAATTTCAACCTAAGAAAAAATGTACATCCAAATCTTACTTGACTGTCACACGTTGGCCAACTGGCGCAGTAACGTTCCAAACACAATTTGTATCCCCTTCGAAGTAATTTAACGCCTTTTCTGTTACCCTTCCTATTTCCGTTGGCTTTGTAATCGTACCGCCACAACCTACAGCAAATAAGATATAACATTAAATTAAGGATTGATGCTTAAGCATAACTCACTATCGACTAAATAAGATAATTTAAATCCTCTTTTCCTAATCCACTTATCGCTTTTGAATATAATAACAATCTTGTCCTTCAATCTTATTTGATATGGTTTGTTATTGCCGCACTGGACAATTGATTTTGGTCTGAAAGGACTCCTAAGTCCTCCTAAGTAACTGTTTTGTTTTATTATCGTAACACTGTCAAAGCGGCAGCCATACGGTCCTTTCTCTAATTCAAAGTCCTCAAAGTTGATGGTAATAAATTTGTTAGGTGCACTGATGACATATTCGCAAGTTAATTCGTTCGCGTAATTTTCTGGATAACCGGGACTTGTTAAATATCTCACAGTTTCATCAGCTGTGAAGTTTCCTCCACATAACAATTTCCATTTCGCCTAAATTCAATGGAAATATATCATTATTGGGGAAAGAGAATTTGTGGTAATTACTAACTCTGAATCCAACTCCTGTGGTTCGGTCGTTGGATCGGAATAAAACGAATAGTTTGTTGCTGGTGGAATTTAGGACTGGGGGTATTTCCCGGCCACAATATTTCGCAACGTCTGTCCGGTTTTCATCTTCAAATTCGTTGTAGATTTGGACGAAATCATTTTTACAGCTGTCACTTTTTTCGATTTGGAAACGGTTGATGAACTCCAAATTGATGTGGTAACCGTTTTTAGCTCTCAGCTCCCATAAACATTCCGCATTGTTTGGATAATCTTTCGGATATTCTGGAGTTGCTAGTAATGATGATGGGTAATGGAAAATACCACCACATCCTTAAAAATAATAATTTGATTCACAATTTTGAAAAATAAATTAAAAACAAACTACCTTTAGTTACAGGTTCATATGAAGCATTAAAACCTATTCCTTTATTCTTCTCATAATGATATTCCAATAGCAAAGATTTACTTTGCGACTGAATGTTTCCCGGTTTATGGTTTCCACAAAACTTTCCTATTTTAGGAGCCTTAAGATTATCTCCATTATACACCACGAGATAGTTTAGATCGCAATTATCTCCAAGATCAAAGCTATCAAATTTCATTAGCAAAGATTGGTCGTCTGTTCCTCGTATTAACCAAGAACACTCCATGTTTTGGTCAGATTCAGTATTTGGAAAGCCTGGAGACTTGATATTGCCCATTCCATCTCTCAATTCACCACCGCATCGATAAATTTTATAGGAAATCGTAAAGTGCATGGAATAAATAATTTTGGAATATGTTGCCTAAAAAAATAAAGTTACGTTCCAAAGAATCAAATTCCAATTGAAATTCCTTACAGAAACAGTCACTTTTGGCAACGGAGACCTAACAATGAAAGGATGTGTTGTAGTCTTACACAACTCTATTTCGTTAGACTTATCATTGCCTAGATATATATTGATAGTTGGGAATCCATATGAACAACTAGAGTGTGAACTAAAGTATGAAGGCTTAGTGATTATCGTATTAATACTTAACGCAACAGTTTCAAAAGCTTGAGGCTTCACAATATCTCTAATCCATGTACATCTATACATCGAACCATTAGGGTTGGTTATTAATCCACTATCTTGGTTCAAATCTCCAATACAAACTAAAAAAGTAATCAATTAAAAAAAGCTTTTTCAAACGTTATCTTCAATACTTGTTGGTTCATCTGAGGAAAATCTAGCTTTAAATCCTCGATGAGTAGATGTTTGTGTTGACCAGAAAAATATCTTCATCGTGTTGTCACTTGAACGGATCACTTTGGTGTTATCTTCAGCTTTCAAATAAATGATATGTGATGTTACATCTTCGTCGTGGAAGAAAGCGAGACCTTGGGAGAAGATGCCGACGGTTTTATCGAAATCGAAATCTTCTATGTCCACTTTAATTCTTCTACCTTTTGGAACTCTAATGAACCATTCACAATTTCTGTTAAAGTGGTTCATTATTGGATATCCTGGCGACGTAATGACTCCACTTTCACTGTTTATTGTTCCACCACATTCTTAAATATAAACACAATAAAATACCAATTTTAATAGTTACACCATTGGCAAGGAAAACCGAATCAGATAGGCTATCGGCACTTTGCAGCACACAAGACCCCAGTCTACACGGATTAATTCCCACCTTGCTATAAAAAGGAAGGAGGGAAATAATGCCGTAGCTTCTAAAAATCTTAGGAAGTAGTTTAGCACTCGGATAAATACCGGATTTATGTATTCGAAGGGTGGTATTGATTCCGAAGATTGGAACGGAGGGATTCCTGTTGGAGGCAAACGGATAACAAATTTGAGATATGCAGATGATAATGTGATTCTGGCTTCGGAGGAAGCCGAAATGGAGGCTATAATGGCCAGACTCACAAAAGAGAGTAGCTCATATGGAATGGAGGCCCTCGAAAGAAGGAATATCGACAGCACTATCTCAAAGTGGATGGGAGAAATGCTGAGAACTAGAACGGCGGAGACACAAGTGGGAAGAGATACCATTAAGATCTCCACAACTCGAGGGTACCCACAGGGAGGTGTACTATCACCGCTAATGTGGAGCCTGGTAGTTGATGAACTACTGGTTAGGCTAAACAACCTAGACATCAAATGTCAAGGTTACGCCGATGACATAGTCATAATGGCCAGAGGAAAATTTGAGGGAACGCTCTGTGAAATTGTTCAGAGAGGCCTCAAAGTAACTAGTAGATGGTGTCAAACAGTGGGACTGAGACTCAACCCGAGCAAAACCACGGTGATACCATTTACTAGAAGGATAAAACTAAACTGTCTACATCCCATACTCATAGATGGGAAGGCAGTAGAATACCAACAGGAGATAAGGTATCTGGGTATCACACTAGATAGCAAACTCCTATGGAATAGACACGCTGAAGCAGCGGTAGGTAAAGCCAAACGCGCCCTAATAGTGTGCAAAAATCTGGCAGGAAAAACGTGGGGTTGTAACCCCACTATCCTGCGATGGATGTACACCATGATAGTGAGACCTGCAATCACTTATGGGGCAGTTACGTGGGGAAGTAGAATCAAGCTGGCTTCTATGAGGAAACAGCTTGAGAAGATTCAAATACTGGCGTGTGTCTGCATCACGGGGGCGATGGGGTTTTGTCCGACAGCAGCATTTGACCTGCTGCTGGATCTGACATCGCCGACCAGATCGGCGATCGTAAGGTTCAGCAAGGAAGGAATGGGCAGAGCTAAAATAATCGGGAGCAGAGACCGAAACAGCCTCACTGCCAAGATCCCCTGGCTGGAAGTACCAAAAGACTGTATAGATATATACATAGACTATGTATTTGCATATGGTATGCAAATACCACTTCGAGAAAAACTACACAGCAATGTGTAGTAGTAAAGCCGATTGGAGCGACGAACCCTCAGCATACCACATAGAGCAAAGTGCCATCAAGTGGTATACAGATGGTTCGAAGACAAAGGAAGGCACTGGTGCAGGAGTGTTTGGACCTCGTACCAGATGCTTCGAATCCATGGGAAAATCCCCAAGTATCTTCCAAGCAGAGGTACACGCAATCGAAAGATGTGCACAGTTTAACCTCAACAGAAATTACCGCAAAAAACGAATAGCTATCCTGTCAGACAGCCAAGCAGCCATCAAGGCCATTAGCTCATACACCATCAGATCCAAACTGGTATGGGACTCTGTGGGAAAGCTGAAGCTTGGCAGGGATAATAAAGTAAAGCTATACTGGGTACCAGGACACACTGGTATAGACGGAAATGAAGAAGCCGATCACCTAGCAAACAAGGGATCCAGTAGCCCATTTATAGGTCCGGAACCCTTTGGCGGTATAAGTGTGAACACCATCCACAAAATTTTAGATGAAGAAACAAGAGGAAAATGGATGAAAACCTGGAAAGAACTTCCAGGGCTAAGGCAATCCAAAGTGATGCTGTGTTCTTTTAACCAGAAGAGAACAAAAGCTTGCCTGAAACTAAGCAGGAACAAGCTCAGAATTCTGACAGGAGCCCTGACGGGACACTGCAGACTTAGGAAACATCTCAAGGTCCTAGGCCTAGAGGAGGATGACGGATGCAGATAATGTGGTTCAGCAGAGGAAACCCCATACATCTGTTCAAAGACTGCGGAGCATTACTCCGCAAGAGACAGATGTACCTTGGGGCTCACTGCTTGAACACAGAGGAGCTGCAGTCCTTGAATCCCACACAGATCCTGAAATTCCTAAAGGAATCAGGATTAGAGGAGGCGCTCTAAATGGGCAAGTACACCAACACTATAGATCTATAAAGGTCGTAGTACAAGTCGTCACCACCATATCTACAATCTACAATGGACTGGAGATTAATAGAGCCAAAACAAAGATGATAATAGACAGACAAACTGAAAACTTGCCACAAGGCGACACCGTGGCTGGATATGCAGTGGTGGAAAGATTTGATTATCTAGGATCAGTAACGGTGGATCGGAGGAAGAAATCCGCAAACGAATAGCGATTGCCAGAACGTCTATGGCAAAACTGGTGAAAATTTTGAAAGATCGAGCCATTACCAAAAGCACAAAACTTCAGCTGATACATAGCCTGGTCTTCTTCATTGCAACTTCTGCCTGCGAAACGTGGACTATTCGGACCTCAGACCAACGCAGAATAGAAGCATTTGAAATGTGGTGCTATAGAAAAATGCTGCAAATACCATGGACAGCCCACCGCACAAACGACTCTATTATTCAACAACTTGGTATAAAGACCAGAATATACCAGACCATAAACCAACGGTATTTGGGATACCTAGGTCATATGGCAAGTAGGTTCGACAATATTGAACGACTCATAGTAGAAGGCAAAGTCCAAGGCCGCCGCCCAAGAGAAAGATCGCCGACACGATGGATAAACCAGACTAAAACCCTGACGGGACAAGGGATGCGGGAAGTAATGAGATCTGGCCAAGATAGAGAGCGCTGGCGAAGAGTCATTGCGAGCGTAGCAAATTGATGTCACCACACCCTGCAGAAGGGTTATGGACTGCAGAGAGAGAGAGATTGATTGCGAAGGTGGGAAACAAGACACGACTCAACCGAAGTCATTTAGATTACCGATTAACCGGAGTCCATTAGTCATCTTTCATGTAAAAGACGACGGTGAAGGTAATTGACAATTACCTTAGGACAAAAGTGCTGGTAGGTACACCAATGGACAACTGTCTGCATGTATACAGAGCGAGAAAGTCCACAGGGATTGTCCTGCATCAGCTAACAAATGAAATAGAGGAAGCACTAGAGACAAAGGAAGTAGCGATATTCGCCTTCTTAGACATTAAATGAGCCATTAACACACCTCGTCTGTCAATCCGACTCTTGAAAGAAGGAATATCGACAGTATTACCTCAAAGTGGAAGGGAGAAATGTTGAGAACTAGAACAGCGGAGGCACAAGTGGGAAAAGACACCATCAGGATCTCCACAACTCGAGGGTGCCCACAGGGAAGAGTGTTGTGGAGCCTGGTAATCTGATGAATTACTGGTTAGGCTGAACGACCTAGACATTAAATGTCAGGGTTACGCCATGAACGTTCTGTGAGATCTTACAGGGAGGTCTCAAAGCAACTAGCATTTAAACACAACCCTAATAAAACCACGGTGATACCCTTTACTAGGAAGAGAAGACCAATAAAGATTGGAAGGCAGTAAAATACAAACTGGAGATAAAATATCTGGGTCACTAATTAGCAAACACCTAATGGTGTGCAGAAATCTTGCAGGTAAAATGTGGGGTTGTAACCCGTGACCTGCGATCACTTACGGGGTAGTTTCGTAAGGAAGTGGAACCAAGCGAGTATCTAGGAAGAAGCAGCTTGAGAAGATTCATAAACTGGTATGTGACTGCATTATGGGGTCGATGGGGTCATGCCCGATAAGCAATGGAACTGCTGGTGTGTCTGACTCGGTTGCACCTTGTCGTAGAGGGGACCGCCAGGGGGCTGCTCAACCGAAGTAATTTAGACCCATTAGTCATCTTTCATGTTAAAAACAATGGAGAAAGTAATTGACAATTACCTTAGGACAAAAGTGCTGGTAGGTACACCAATACATAAATGGCAGCATGTATACAGAGCAGGAAAGTCCACAGGCATTGCCCTGTATCAGCTGACAAATGCACTCTAGACAAATGAATAGTGATATGCACCATCTTAGACATTAAAGGAGCCTTGAACACCTCATACGAGGCTGTCAAACCGGCTCTTGAAAGAAGGCATATCCACAGCATTACCTCAAAGTGGATGGCAGAAATGTTGAGAACTAGAACAGCTGAGGCACTAGTGGGAAAAGACACCATCAGGATCTCCATAACTCGAGGGTGCCCGCAGGAAGGAGTGGAGGAGGAGAGGATTATCATCACTAATGTGGAGCTTGGTAATCTGATGAATTACTGGCTAGGCTGAACGATCTAGACATTAAATGCCAAAGTTACGCCCATGACATAGTCATCATAGCCAGAGGGAAGTTTGAGGGAACGTTCTGTGAAATCGTACAGAGAGGCCTCAAAGTAAGTAACAGATGGTGTCAAATAGTGGCATTAAAACTCAACCCGAATAAACCCACGGTGATACCCTTTACTAGGAAGAGAAGATCAATAAAGATTGGAAGGCAGTAGAATACAAAGGAGGTAAAATATCTGGGTATGACACTAGATAGCAAACTCCTGTGGAACAGACCCGCTGAGGAAGCGGTAGGAAAAGCCAAACGCGCTCTAATGGTGTGCAGCAATCTTGCAGAGAAAACGTTGGGTTGTAACCCGTGACCTGCGATCACTTAAGGGGTAGTTGCGTAGGGAAGTAGAACCAAGCTAGTATCTAGGAAGATTCATAGACTGCCACGGGGGCGATGGGGTCATGCCCGACAAGCAATGGAACTGCAGGTGCGTCTGACTCGATTGCACCTTATCGTAGTAGGGGACCGCCAGATCGGAGATTGCAAGATTCAGCAAGGAAGGAATAGGTAAGAGTAAAATAATCGGGAGCATATGCAGCGGGGTACAGCATCGCTGCCAAGATCACTTGGCTGAAGGTACCAGAAGACCATTTTGAGACCATTGAATACCATTTTTAGAAGTTCACGAAAATGTGACGAATCCTTAGCATACCACATTGAGCAAAGTGCCATTAAGTGGTATACAGATGGTTCGAAGACTAAGGATGGTACTGGTGCAGGAGTATTTGGACCTCGTACTAAGTGCTTCGAACCCATGGGAATCTACTCAAGTATCTTCCAAGCAGAGGTAGATGCAATCGAATGATGTGCACAATTTAAAAGCTTTCAATGCTTTAAGCTCATACACCATCAGATCCAAACTGGTATGGTACTGGATAGGAAAGCTAAACAAGTTTGACAGAGAAATAAAATAACGCTATACTGGATACGAGGACAGTGTGTCCTCTATACCAGTGTGGTATAGAGGGAAATGAAGAAGCCGAAATCCAGAAATCCCTTTATAGGCCCTGAACCCTTTAAAAGAAAGATTTAGATGAAGAAATAAGAAGAAAGAACTTCCAGGTTTAAAACAATCCAAGGTAATTCTGAAAACTTTTAACCAGAAAAAAGCAAAAGCTTATGTGAAACTATACGGGAACAAGCTTAGAAGTCTGGCAGGAGTCGTGACGGGGCACTGCAGACTTAGTAAATACCTCAAGACTCCAGACCTTGAGGAAGATGACAATTGCAGATTCTGTTGCTCAGCAGAGGAAACACCATACGTTTGCTCGAGGGTTGTGGAGCATTGCTCCGGAAGAGACAGATGTATATTGGGGGGTCCACTACAATGAAGAGGAGATTCCTTGAATTCCACCCAGATTCTGAAATTCCTAAAAGAATCGGGACTCTAATGGGTATAAGTATACCAACGATTAGAGGTAGAGGATGGGGTATAATAGATCACATCTGAAATCTACATATACACTTTTAATAGAAAAAAAAATTTGATTACCTTCTTGACTTGTATCGAATGCTAAACGGAATCCGTTAAGTATTCTGTATCTTCCTAAGACGTTAAAATAGACGAAAACTTCATTTCCTGAAGTTCTTATGTTGGTTACAGGTGTTGTTCCACAATATATTCCAACCTCAGTTTCTGTAAAAACAAGATAGAATGTGGTTGATCCTTGGTTGTTGTTTTATGGTCTAATAAGATGATACCTGTGTTATTTAATTTGTCCAATTCTGTTATTTGGACATTATCGACTTTCGAACAATTGGGGTACAATGTAAATGGTAAATCAATAGTCTTGAAATCCAAAATGAGATAATGATCACGAGGACCTATAATAGACCATTTGCATTGTCCAGCTTGAGTTGGATACATTTTCGGGAAATTATAACCAGGAGACAAAATTTCTCCACTTGTCCCCCTAACAATACCTCCACACGTAGCTAAAATTAAATATAAAAATTGAAATTCTTCAAACTACCTGATGAAAATGAAGTATCTGAAAGAAGTGTCGTCAGGCAAATTTCTTTTGGAACATTAAAATTTGGAGAGTGACATTTCGCTGAACTAATTGTGTGTGAAGTATCGGGGAAGTGTTGACATTCGCGCATTCGAAGCATCGGTGAAGTGTCGTTGTGCTTTTTTATTGCGTCGTCGAAGTGTCGGGAAAGTGTTGATATTTGTATCGCGCGACACTTCGTTTGTCTCGGAAACACTTCGTGCACTTCGAATACACTTCGTTTGTCTCGGAAATACTTCAGCGTTGCACTTCGGCGATACGTCGTTGCACTTCTACGATACTTCATTTTCATCAGGTATAATATTAGTGTTTATTTTACCAATTGAAACTTTGGCTTTAAATCCGTTTTTGGGATCATCAATATCTGTAATAAATCTAATATACATCATGTTCTCTAAACTGACTTGTGAAGGTGGAAAATCTGAACAATATTTTCCTAATAGCGGAGATAGTTTTGTCCCTCCATTTCGTATCTCGACTGATTCATAAATACAACTAAAACACATTAATTTAGAATTATGAATATATCAAATGTATTCCTTTACTCTTCAGATTCTTTAAGGTCAAATCGTTCCAAGAAATCTATTCTGACGGATTCTCCTGCTGGAGCAATTATTGTCCAAATGCATTCTATATGTGGAGATGGAATATTTGGATAGTTTGGAGAGTTAATAATGGTCGAGTTATCCAAAAGTGAGAGGATTATTTTTCCACCGCAATTCACGGAAACTTCTGAATATTTCAATTTGAAATTCTAAAAAAAAATAATACTTATCTTTCCGTGTATTTTATAGAAATAGTGCTTACAGTTAGTGTAGATAATGAAAAGTATTTAATATAGAGGAAGTTTCCAGTTGTTTCTAACGGTTCAGGCTTTTGATTCCCGCAATATTTTCCCTTGCCCAAAATAGGAGAATCGGAATATTGACCATTTTTCAACTAAAATTTTACTTCCAAATAATTGTATAAGAAAACGTACAAAGTGATTTTACCAAAACATAATTCTTGCAAGACTGTGCGTCTTCTCCCAAATGTATATCTAAGAAGTCAACTCTAATCGTTTTCCCTGGTCTAACTGTTACATTCCAAACGCACTAAAAACATTAACTTAATGTTGGTCCAAATTTACACAATCTTTAATTACCTTCAAAGTAGAATCTAAAGAAAATTCGGTTCTGTTATTAACTTGAATAATAGCAGATGGTTGGTTAAGAGATCCCCCACAAACTATAACAATAAATATTAAAATTAAATCAGGCAAAACAAAATAATATAACAACCTGTTGCAACATATCCATCAAATCCAGTAGCATTAGTACTCCATGATAAAGCTTTAAACGTAACCATCATGGAATTTGAGGTAGCGATAGGCCTTTTCATAGTTGCATTTGAATTGCAAACTTTTTCGACTAATTTGAAATCACTAGTACCTTTTTTACCGGTGTAAATGTAAATAGAATCCGTTGCAATACAATGCATCGCACCATTTAAATCGATTTTATGGAATCTAATAGCTAAATGATTGTCGCTCGTTGTAGAAAAGTACCAAGTACAAGTCAAAGAAGGCGGATAAGGGTTTGGAAAACCAGGAGATGATATGTTATAATGCTCTTTATCGCCTAGGAAGATTGGATCAACACTACCGCAACCTCGGTGTAGATTAGGTTTAGGCGTTGTTGGTGTTTTAGCTGGAAGAATCTTCACTTCCAACCATTCTAATAACAATTTTGAACCTAGCCGAAGTTGGTCGTACGTTATCTTAAGAAATACTACATTTGATGTAGTTTTGACTGCCTCTGGTAACATGTAACCGCAATAAGTTCCTAATAATGGAGCTGTTTCGTCGTACCCATCATATATCTTCAAATTTACTTGAAAGTTTTATATAAAATTTATTGGAAATAAATGAGACTTACCGCAAGTTGAGTGAAAATACAAACACCTTCTTCATAGCTTTCCATTGTAAAATCTATAAACTTGATGGATATTTGATAACCAGCTTTAACTGTTATTCTGTATGTATATTCTCCATATCTTGCAAACAACTTTGGATACATTGGGGAAGCTATTTGACCAGTAGTTCCGGTTAAATCATTTCCATATTCTATTAATAAGACAATTAAAATGTTAATAGAAGAACGATTTGTTTTTACCGAAGTAGTATTCAGCTAAGAATCCTTTGGAAGTTGTTGCAGGTTCTCCAGGTTCCGCCCTATCACTTTTGAAAAACATCCAAACGTCCGCTGCCACTGTAATGTTTGTTGGGATCGCTGTACCACAAAATGTGCCCAACAATTTTCCTCCACCACCATTCTCACGTATTTCCAAATAATCTTCGTTGCAACTTGCAGATACTGCAATGTCCATCGCCGTGAAGGATATTGTTATTTTATTTCCTAGCAAATAATTGTTTTTTTAATAATGCGTTTCAATCAACAATCAACAAAGATTTACCTGCAGAATTTTTTATGATCCACTCACATTGTATGTCAACAGGATAATTGTTGGGATAATTTGGAGATGAAAACAATCCACTTTCGGATTCCAAAGTTCCGCCACAAGCTAATATAAAAAGATTATACAAAAGGGTATTGAAATAAGACCTTTAAACACATACTGCTATCCAAAGATGAATATTTGGCGCTAAACGTGCCATCTAAATCATGAAATTCAAGATGCAAGACAGATCCCCCACTTCTGATAGTTGGAGGTATCTTCGTACCAGAGTAATCTCCAATCATTGTAGAATTATTATTCTCTCCATCATAAATTATAAGTCCGTTATTTGAGGTGTCCAAATGGGTCATGGTAAAATATATATGTTTATCTAAAAATGAATTATTATAATTAATTGATTATTTATATATTGTTGAGTTTTAAGATTTTGATATTATTAAATAGTAAAATTTGTATCTTTTCTTCTTGTGCCTTCTCCTCAGTGGACGTTGGCGATTACTATGGCCCATCTGATTTTATTTGCAGCATCCCAAAATAGATCCATAGTTGTCATTCCTGTCCATTGTCTTAGATTTCGCAGCCACGATATTCGTCGTCTTCCAGGACCTCTTTTGCCGTTAAGCTTGCCCTGAATAATAAGCTGAATTAGGCTATATTTCTGGTTTTGCATAACATGTCCGAAGTATGAAAGTTTGCGTTCTTTGGTTACGTTTAAGACTTCTCTTTGTTTTCTCAAACGCTGTAAAACGGCTTCGTTGGTTACGTGGTAAATCCATGATATTCTAAGCATGCGTCTGTAGCACCACATCTCAAATGCTTCCAGACGTTTACATGCAGCGTCGGTCAGGGTCCAAGCTTCCACCCCATAAGTTAGTATTGAGAAAACGTAGCATCTAAGAACTCTGACTCTGAGGTGCAAGCCTATATTTAAATTGCACAGCACGCTTCTCATGCGATTAAAAGCTGTTCTACTCTTCTCAATTCGGATCTTAATTTCATTTATTTGTTCCCATTTATTGGTAAGGAATGTGGCCAGATAGTTTATCGATGTAACCGTTTCCAGTTTCCGGCGCGAGAGGTGTAGTGGTGAACGCTAACTGACAAGTATAGAGGTCCCGAGTTCTATCCCCAGTGACGGCCGCATTTGTTCCAGAAGACAAATGTGAAAAATGGTAATTAGCGCAATTTACAATAACAACAGGTTTCTGGGCCTAAGTGAATGTGAATGCAGAATACAATAGGCTACCAATAGGCCGCAGTGTTCGAAGGGTCGGCAAACCTGGCATTTACGTCGAACCAAACTTAAAAAAAAAACCGTTTCCAGTTGGGAGCCGTTTGCGTAAAACTGGCCATCAATATCTTGTTAACTTATTATCATAACCTTTGTTTTATTTGTGTTTAGGCGCATGTTGTACTTCTCGCAAACTTCTGTTACTGTCTATTATTAGCCTCTGGAGACCCTCAACTGTGTCTGCGATTAGGAGTGTGTCGTCAGCGTACCTTAGATTATTAATAGTACGTCATTTAGTAAAATGCCGTCATCTGTGTTCTCCAAAGCCCCTCCAAACAATCTATCTGAATAAACATTACAGAGCAGAGAAGAGAGCAAACATCCCTGTCGAACTCTTTGGCGTACTTCAAACTCTTCAGAGAGCACATTCTTCACCCGAACACGAGCCTTTTGTTTCCAGTGAAGGTTAGATATAATGCGGATATCCCTGTCATCCAGGTCTGACTGTCAACATTCCAGTATGGGTTCCGAGAGGGAAGGTCGACAACTCACGCCATCCAGGAGGTGATGAAGATTGCCCGTTGTGCTAACCTGGGAAAAAGAAGACACAGAAAGATATGCTTAGCGTTCGCGCCAGATGTAAAAAATGCATTCAATACTGTGCCTTGGCGGAAAATCGTGGATGCACTTAGACAGAAAAGGGTCTCTGCCTATCTTATTGATTTAATCAAAAGCTATTTTAAGGACAGGACCCTAAAAATAGATGACAAAATAAGACCGGTATCTTGCGGTGTTCCCCAGGGGTCGGTTCTCGGGCCGCTGTTGTGGAACATGACGATGGCGTCTTGGACCTGGTAAAAACGAGCGACCTGAGAGGCTGTAGACTGATCGCATTTGCCGACGACCTAATTGTGGTGTCAGTTGACACAAACGAGAAGGCTGTAGTAGCGAGGGCCGAATCTGCAATAAAAGCGATACATACATGGATGGAGATAAACGAACTACAAATAGCTCCAGAAAAGTCTGAAGTCATTGCGCTAACTGGCCGCAAGAGGATTGAACCCATGTCTGTCAACATAATAGGTAGGCTGGTTCCCGCAACACCGACAATGAAATACCTCGGCGTCCATATCGACCAGCGGCTTTCCTGGAGCAGGCACGTCCAAAATGTAGCAGTGAAAGCCGAACGTGCAAGTACAGCACTTCGTAAGCTGATGCCCAGAATAAATGGCCCAAATATGCACGCAAAAAGGCTACTAAATGAGGTCGTTAATTCCATCCTCCTTTACGCTGTACCGGCCTGGGTGGAGTCGCTACATGCAGCCACAAACAAAAACAGACTAACAAAAACACAACGCAGCATGTTAATAAGCATATGCTGCGCTTACCGCACGGTGTCAAATGTGGTGCTACAAGTCATAGCGGCAGTCCCGCCGATTGACCTAATGGCTGAAGAACGGGCCAGCAACTAAGGCACAAATACAGAAGGGAGGGCTCGACACAGAAGTGCACTTATGAGCAGATGGCAGAAACGGTGTAACGACGCCAAGGAAGGGAACTGGACCAGAACTATCATCCCAGAAATTGAGCAATTGCTGGCGCACTCATGGCGAGGTTAACTATCACTTAACACAAGTGGTGAGCGGACACGGAAGCTTTGGCTCATATGTTAAAAGGATTGGAAAGGCTGAAAGTGACAGCTGCAGATACGGTCAAAGGACAGACTCAGTTGAACATACTACTTTCGAATGCCCGCAATGGGCTGAAATCAGAACTACAACAGAGCGGGCGGTGGGAACTCCTCTAATATGGTCCAGCTGATGATTAAAGGCGAGGACAACTGGAAAGCAGTAGCAACGATGTGTGGCACGATACTTCGAACAAAAGACGAAGATGAAAGAAAGGTCAGGCTGCTGTCCAGGAACGGCCAGCCGTGATGGAAGGGATCACCACTTTGAAGTAATGCTAACGCGGTCCCGAAGTGAAGTACTGATTCCGGGGGGGAGGTGGTTTTAGTGGGTATACTATCTCTGGAAGAGAAGGAGTCCCACACTACCCAGGTAGTGAGTGCGCCTTCCTCCCATAAAAGGTTTCCCCTTCCTCATATAAAAAAGGTCTAACTGTCTGAGCGTTTCCAATAGTTTTGTGTGATTTACTCTATCAAAATCTAGCTTTCTAATCTAGCTTTCTAATCTAGCTTTCTCGAAGTCGATGAAACAGGCAAAGATATTACAGTTTGCATCGCGTGCTCTTTGCATTAGAACATTAAGGCTAAACAGTGCTTCCCGTGTCCCGAGTCCGTTCCTAAATCCGAAATGTGTCTCTTGGATAGGTTCCTCGAGTTTGGGATAAATACGTTCATGTATGACTTTTAGAAATGTTTTTAAACGTGACTCATTAGACTAATGGATCTGTAGTCTTCGCATTTTTCAGCTGTGATTTTCTTCGGTATGGGAATAAATGTTGAAACCAACCATTCTTCTGGAGTTGTGTCGCTCTCATAAATGTAATTGAATAGCTCTGTAATGATGTCCAGGTGGTTTTGTTCTATGAGCTTTAGCAAATCTGCATAAACTTCATCTGGTCCTGCTGCTTTGTTGTTTTTAAGCTTCCTGATTGCATTCGCAACCTCTTCTGTGGTGATAGAGGACCCAGTTTATATATTTGGTTCCTCCAAAATGCCTCGGTTCTCATCATTAAATAGTGTACTCTTTCCACCTTACTATCCTTTAGTCAATCTCCAGTATTGTCAATCTCCAGTATTGCTAAGCCATTCGTGTTTGTAACGATCCCTGGGTTTCTAGGTATAAACATACCTGGAGCTTCTTTAATTTTTTTATGTAGATTAAACGAATCATGTTGATTTTTGAGTTGTTCGATTTCGGTACATTTCTCTGCCAACCAAGCCACCTTTGCCTCTTTGATCTTTCTTTTAATTAGGCCATGGATTGGTCGATATCTTTCTTCGTTGTTATTTTTATATTTTCTCCGCTCCTCCAATATTTCCTCAGTCATCCATCTGAAATTTTTCCTTCTGCCTCCTGTGACAAGTCTGTGTTTTGCCGTCTCCAATATGGTGTTCTTTGTATCCATCCATTTTTGTTCAATATCGTTATATAATTTATCTTTGATTTCAGCTATATTTCTATTAAGTTCATTTTTTGTTTTGGTTTTAATATTTTCGTCTTTAAGTTGGGTATCCATTCGTTCCGTTCGTTTTGATTTTGTAAGCTTCTTTAATCGTAGTCTTAAAGTGGATAATAGTAGATTATGGTCAGATGGGACGTGTGCACCAGCGTAGGTTTTTACGGATGTTGTCGAGTTTCGGAACCTCTTGTTCACCGTTATAAAATCAATCTGATTCCTTACTATATGCCGTTCGGGATCAGCGGGAGACTTCCAGGTATATAGACGCCTGGGTGCTTGTTTAAAACCCTTTGCGGTCCGCGTCATTTCTGTTGCGAGAACTCAGCAGGTCCGCGTAATTTCTGCCTGCAGAAAGCCCGTCATTCACAGTCAATTAAATTGATCAGTTGAACTGACGTAATCCAAAAACTGACTGTGTGTGTGAAATCTTAATGTAAAATTTTTAACTGATGGCAACCCACGGATTTTTCCGGGCGTACCATAAATCCGCTGCTCCAGTTTTCATCAAGACCGCGCATGCGCCAAGTCAGTCGTAGTTTAACTGTCATGGCGTCAGGACGTGCAATAACTGAAGAATTTATAGAAAAATAGCTTGAAATATGTAGATTCGTCCATTCTCAAATAGTTACGCCAGTCACTCGGTTTCAGTGACAACTCATTTAACAAATTAATATGAAATAACTGTTATTTCTTCTATTGTCAAGTAGAAATATTATGAGCTGTATTTGTGAGTCCCTGGTTGTGACATTACTAATTTTGAATGAAACAATAAATAACATTGTTTAATAGTTTATCAACTTGTATCCCTATAATTTAGGTTTTACAATTTATAGTTTTTAAGTGTGATAAAGCTTGAAACAATTTATCACACAATTTATCACCGTTTTCTGTCGTCATGAAAGTTGTCTACTAGCTGTTTTACCAAGCATTTCCAATATTGGTAATGGGACATTACATTTTCTTTGCGACCTTGAGTAACAGTTTTATAGCGGGTATAAGAATTCACTATACATATTTGCTTTCCCAAAAAAAATTTCGCCACCACTTTAAGGACTTCTTCAAAAAACAAGTGGCTGCATAATGCTCAACGCGATCAATACCCCCCATTGAAGATGTGTAATTCAACACAACCTGTAGCTTTTCTAACAATATCTCAGCACCACCTTGCAAGATCCTTTTCGTTCAACAGATACAGCATGATCCCAAGTCGAAAGAATAGTCACAACTCTCGCTGTTTTTGGGGATCATTGGCTTCATCTCTCCAAGTTAAGAGCATTGTGTTTTTCCCCTTCTGTATGCAATGGATTTGCTAGATTGTAGATTGTAGATATGGTGATGACGACTTGTACTGCGACCTTTATAAACCTATTGTACTCAACCCTCCTCCACCAAGCGTTAAAAAAACCTAATCCTGATTCCTTTAGGAATTTCAGGATCTGGGTGGGATTCAAGGCCTGCAGCTCCTCTGTGTTCAAGCAGTGAGCCCCAAGGTACATCTGTCTCTTGCGGAGTAATGCTCCGCAGTCTTTGAGCAGATGTATTGGGATTTCCTCTGCTGAGCCACAGAATCTGTATCCGTCATCCTCCTCTAGGCCTAGGGCCTTGAGATGTTTCCTAAGTCTGCAGTGTCCCGTCAGGGCTCCTGTCGGAATTCTAAGCTTGATCCTGCCCAATTTCAGGCAAGCTTTTGTTCTCTTCTGGTTAAAAGATCCCAGCATCACTTTGGACTGCCTTAGCCCTGGAAGTTATTTTCAGGTTTTCATCCATTTTCCTAATGTTTCTTCATCTAAACTTTTGTGGATGGTGTTCACACCCATGCCGCAAAAGGGTTCCGGACCTATAAAGGGGGTACTAGATCCTTTGTTTGCTAGGTAATCGACTTCTTCTTTTCCATCTATACCAGTGTGTCCTGGTATCCAGTATAGCGTTACTTTGTTATCTTTGCCATGCTTGTCTAGCTTCCGCACACAGTCCCATACCAGTTTGGATCTGACGGTGTATGAGCTAATGGCCTTAATGGCTGCTTAACTGTCTGACAGGAAAGCAATTCGTTTTTTGCGATAATTCCTGTCGAGGTTAAACTCTGCACATCTTTCGATTGCGTGTACCTCTGCTTGGAAGATACTTGGGGATGTTCCCATGGATTCGAATACTTGGTACGATGTCCAAACACTCCTGCACCAGTACCTTCCGTTGTCTTCGAACCATCTGTATACCATTTGATAGTATTTTGCTCTATGTGGTATGCTGAGGATTCGTCGCTCCAATCGGCTTTACTACTACACATTGCTATGTAGTTTTTCTAGAAGTGGTATTTGCCATACCATTTCGTCTTTTGGTACTTCCAGCCAGGGGATCTTGGCAGCGAGGCTGTTTCGGTCTCTGCTCCCGATTATTTTACCTCTGCACATTTTTTCCTTGCTGAACCTTACAATCGCCGATCTGGCGGCCCTTTCCACTACAAGGTGCAGCGGAGTCAGATCCAGCAGCAGCTCCAATGCTGCTGTCGGATATGACCCCATCGCCCCCGTGATGCAGACACACGCCAGTCTTTGAATCTTCTCAAGCTGTTTCCTCATAGAGGCCAGCTTGATTCTACTTCCCCACGCAACTGCCCTATAAGTGATTGCAGGTCTCACTATCATGGTGTACATCCATCGCATGATTGTGGGGTTACAACCCCACATTTTTCCTGCCAGATTTCTGCACACCATTAGGGCGCGTTTGGCTTTACCTACCGCTGCCTCAGCGTGTCTATTTCATAGGAGAGTGCTATCTAGTGTGATACCCAGATACCTTATCTCCTGTTTGTATTCTACTGCCTTCCCATCTAAGAGTATGGGCTGTAGGCAGTTTAGTTTTCTACTTCTAGTAAATGGTATCACCGTAGTTTTGCTCTGGTTGAGTGTCAGTCCCACTGTTTGATACCATCTACTAGTTACTTTGAGGCCTCTCTGAACAATTTCACAGAGTGTGAGGGAAACTTCCCTCTGGCCATTATGACTATGTCATCGGCGTAACCTTGACATTTGATGTCTAGGTTGTTTAGCTTATCCAGTAATTCATCAACTACCAGACTCCACGTTAGCGGTGATAGTACACCTCCCTGTGGGCACCCTCGAGTTGTGGAGATCTTAATGATATCTCTTCCCACTTGTGTCTCCCTGTTCTAGTTCTTAGAATTTCTTTTCCATGGATTTGCTAATTAGCATAGCTAATTTAGGTTTCTTCATTTCTATGGGAATACCTTTTATGTTTTCCATGAAGGTTCCGGTTACATGAAACTTCAATAGTTCTTCAGCTAATGCAATGCTGGTGAAGTATCGGTCGGTGAATAAATGGTAATCAGTGGCAGTTGGATGCTCGCTCAATAACTGATGATATAAATGCACTGAAATCCTAGTAGATACTTGAAGGTCCGGCCTCAGCAATGACTTTGTTGTTATACTTCCAAAATACGGTAAAATCGAATATATGTACCCAGTTGCCGAATCAGTCAAAAACCATAAACGCGGATTCCCCACTTTGTCGGCTTTTTTCGGAATGTAAGTGATAAAAGGTATCCTTCCTATTGAATTATCCACGCAGATGTTTTTTTCTGGGATATAATGTCTAAATTTACAATCTATATCTTCTAAGAAACCACTGATAAACTGAATTTTTGCTTTTGGATCCCCGTTTGTGCTGTCAGGAGGTGTACTTCGTACTCGTTCCACGATGTAGCATCCAAAAAAAATTAAAAATCTGGACCTGGTGAAAACTTCTTCGAAGAATGGGATTTTGCTTACGGTATCAGAGGACCAATAGTCTTTGATATTTTGAACTGTCATTGTACCCATATTCACAATAACGCCAATGAAAGCCAAAAATTCCTCCTTCTCAACATCTTTCCATGCATCCCAAATGGATATGTGTACTCATTCGTTTTTGAAAGTAAATCATCCACGAGTTCTTCAGTGAAATATAATTTGAAAAATCCAGTGGTTCCTTAATCGAAGAAAAAACTTGTGGTCCGGCAACTGGTGGTGAAACAGCAAAAGTAAATCTTTCTGGAATATTGAAGCTATCACTCACATCATTCCACTTATCAATATCATCATCCATCTCACTATCACTGAGAACCCGAAGTCTGCGCCTCTTGCTAAAAACTATGTCAGCTCCACTACTACCGTCACTTTCATACTCAACCTCAAAATCGCTAGTTTTTGAATTATCGGAGATATCAAAGTCGCTGGCATCTTCACTCTAAGCCGATATAAAATGTTCTTCACTCTCGTTCATATTCGGGTGAATCGCAAGGGTGGCAATTAGTAAAAACGCACGTGAGCACTATAACAAGTTCGCTTAACACGTTGACTGTAGGACGGGCTTCTTTTATGTACGCATTGTAGTGCGCTATGACACGTAGCCGTGGAGTGGATTCGGTGAGCAGTTCGTTGGGGGTCCTCTAACAAAAAAAGAACGGTCGTGCCACTACACATAAACGTGTCCCCGCTGCAGAGCCAAAGGTTCTGTCACTACCCGGGAACATGTCCCCGCTACGGAGACAGCGGCCCGCAAAGGGTTAAACCATGTGTTCGTAATCATAAAATAAAATTCTTTACAGAATTGGAAAAGTGCTTCTCCTCTTTCGTTTTGCACTCCTAGCCCGTATCTTCCGACAACATCATCATCTTCTCCATAGCCGTTCTTCATAGCCTTTGGCATTAAAATCCCCCATAAGAAGGGTGATCTCTTCTTTTCGTGTGTATTTAAGAGCTTCTTTCGTGTCCATATAGAATTTATCTATCACTTCCTCGGTGCTTTCCGATGTTAACTTGCAGGGCTTTGCGTTGATCTTCATTATCGCTACTCTGTCAGAGATGGGTACAAATCCTAGCCCGGCACTATCGACTTCTCTCGTTACTATTATTGCGACCCCATTTCGATATTGAGGGCTATCTTCTCCAGCATAGTAAATCTGATGGTCTTCTATTTCGCACTTCCCAGAACCAGGCCATCGCGTATATCAATTTTTAATCGCAACATTTCCTTAACCGTGTCAGCCGCCTTTCCAGCCTGAAACATGCTTTGCACATTCCATGTGCCTATTCTTCTCTTTGATGTATCTTTTACGATACTGGCTGACCGGGAGATTCTTAGGTTATTTTATTTTTCTTAGGTTATTTAGGTATTTTCGTTTTCAGCCATAGTAAGTATCCTGGGGAAAAGTGTTGTACCTAGGTAGTTTCTCGTTGCTTTCCTAGGTTGCCTGTTAAAAACATTTCTTAAAAACAACTACTTCACTGGCAAACACCACGACTGACATTGAATTACATTAAGAAAGTTTTTGGGCTATATATAAGCCTGTAATTTTCCCAAAAAAAAGCAATGTCCTGATCAAATACAAAAGATATAGATAAACGAAATGGAAAAACGCTTATATGGATGTTCATTAATTAAGTGATAATAATCTTTTGTATTTGATCAGAATATTGTTTTTTTGGAAAAAATGCAAGGTTATATAGAACCCAAAACTTAATGTAATTCAATGTCAGTCGTGGTGTCTGCCAGTGAAGTAGTTGTTTTTAAGAAATGTTTTTATAGAAAGTTTAGTTATACTAATGATGTCAACTTTGAAGAAAAGACCCAAATGTTACTATTTAATAATAATTAATTGAATTTTTGTTAAATTTGTTTTTTTTGCCTGGTCTATCTGCTCGAATGGTCCAAGTACAATGTTCGGTACTTGTAGCTTGAGTGTTTTGCGAATAAGTTATCAAACCACTGCCACCAGTTGTAATTTCAGCACCACAAGCCTAAAAATTAAATATTAGTAATATGATTGGAAAGATTTGGAATGAATACCGTTCGATAGGAAGCCTTAAATCCCTTGCTGGTCAAAAATGAGAATGTTACCATTTCTATGAATAAATGATTTGTGCTTGAAACTATAGTAGCATTGGGTTTTTTGTTTCCGCAAAGCTTGGCCAAAACTGGATATGCTTGTGTTGGACCATCGTAGATCTAAAATACTTGTTATTAAAAATTTTATAACTTAGAAACGTTTTTTAAATGTACCTTGACGTAATAACTGTTGCAAAGATTAACCATATCAAAATCGTCAAAATCAAGTTCTATTATATGATTTTCAGCGATATCAATTAACCAACCACATGTATCATTTTTATCAAAGTTTTGTGGATAGTTTGGCGAATGAATTGTACCATAAGGAGCTGTAAATTTGCCTCCGCATTCTAAAATTTTGAAACGTTTCAAAAATTATTGAAAAGTTTAGCAAAAATTTACTTACTAGATGGAATTGTGGTATAATTTGCAGCAAAACCCTTTCCCCTATAGGAAGAATCGCTGTGGAATCGCACGAACATAATATTACCAGTACTTGTCACAGTAATTGGTTTAGTAGGAACGTAACAAACTTTTGTAATTTCGGGATAAGTATCATCTATTCCGTTGTGAAACTAAAACGTTTTTAAACTTATTAAAGATGAAATGTAGCTTGAATATATAAATATATTCAACCTGTTCGTAGCTTTATAACAGTGTTTTTCAACCTTTTTCATGCGCGACCCCCTTAGTGTGAAAACAAATTTCGCGACCATACTCTCCGCTGTTTCTAGCTTGTATTTTTTTATGATACAAATATCGAATCTTTACATCATTTTTACTTATTTTTATAATTAGATATAGGCTAAATACGTAATTACTTACACATAACAGACATTTGTGATCAAGTCAAAGAAAAAATAAAAGAATAGAATAGAAGAGCCTTCGGGCTCGTTCCCCAAACGAGCTGTTGCATTGTAAAATCATTTCCGCACGAAATTTGTAATAAGATTTTTTGGCAATTATTATTTAAGAAACAAATAGATTTTTAACCGGTGTGAAACTGGCAATAACTTTCAGCAATAAAAATTTTACGTAAATTTTTTACTAAATTTTAACTTTTCTCACATTTTCTTTCATTTCCTACTAGGAGACGAATATATCTACTTAACTGTCTAAGAATTTAAAAAAAATCGCAAGAATAATTGCATTTGACGATGACTTAAAATGCACTCACCCGTCCTTGCAATAACACAGTGCTGCGTCGAGCGAGTGCATTTTAAGTCATCGTCAAATGCAATTATTTTTGCAATTTTTTTTTAAATGCTTATACACTTAAGTAGATATATTCGTCCCCAAGTAGTAAATGAAAGAAAATGTCTGAAAAGTTAAAATTTTGAGCAATTTGACGGTCGAGCAATAAAACAGTGCTGCGTCGAGTGAGTGCATTTTAAGTCATCGTCAAATGCAATTATTTTTGCGATTTTTTTTTAAATGCTTATACAGTTAAGTAGATATATTCATCCCTTAGTAGTAAATGAAAGAAGAAAATGTGAGAAAAGTTAAAATTTAGAGCAATTTGATGGTCGAGCAATAAAACAGTGCTGCGTTGAGTGAGTGCATTTTAAGTCATCGTCAAATGCAATTATTTTTGGGAATTTTTTTAAATGCTTATATAGTTAAGTAGATATATTCAAACCCTAGTAGAAAATGAAAGAAAATGTAAGAAAAGTTAAAATTTAGAGCAATTTGACGGTCCAGCAATAAAACAGTGCTGCGTCGAGCTGGTGTATTTTAAGTCTTGGTGAAATTTTATTATTTGTACGATTTTTTTTTTAATGCTTCAACAGATAAGTAGATAAATTTATCCCGTAGTGGGAATTGAAAGAAAATGTGAGAAAATGTAAAATTTTCTTCTATTTACCCCTATTGCAATAAAACAGTGCCCGGCGAACGAAAGTGGGATAGAATACATTTACTATTGCGAATTTTTGCAAAATCTTATACACATGTCTAGGTACATTTATTCACTAGTGATGTATGAAAGAAAATTTGAGAAAAGTTAAAATTTACTGCAATTTGACATCTGGCTATGAAACGGTGCTACGTGGAGCAGCTGCATTTTAAGTTTGGTCGTTATTCAATTGTTTTTTATATTTCTAAAAATGTTTTATTTCGTTATTAGGTACATTCATTCTCTAGTGATATTTGAAAGAAAAATTGATAAATTTTGAAAATTACTACCCCTTTGGATTTTTCTATTAAATGGCAACTGCGTGGAATGCACTTTTTTAAATAATCGCTGTGCGCTTATTATTAGGAATTTTGGAAAAATTCCTTCTTGAGAAATGAAGGTAATACTGTGGCCTAATAGATGGTGGAAATTATGTTGGAAAATTTTGGAAATAATACACTTTGACGTTCCGCGTTTAAGAAGTGAGTAAATGTGAATATTTGTTGATCTTTAATATGATTATTATGTCTATGTGTAAAAAGAAAATTAAATTTTGTTGGAATATTTTATGAGGTGACTTACTGTGCAACAGTTCTGTGAAGAAAATTTTGAAAAATCCCTATCAATGAGAAAGTTATAGCCTTTTGAAATAAAAATTTTACGCAAAATTTTTATTGCTGAAAGTTATTGCCAGTTTCACACCGGTAGATTTTTATTAGAAATTTTATTTTTATTCAAATAGATATTTACAATATGGGAAATTATTTAAGTTTTTAATGTTTGTACTCACAAACTTTGACATTTTTACTAATTCAAATTTATTAGGTACATAATATGTCATTTTTACACCTGTCAGACGCAAAGTAAAATTTAAAAATTTACTCTTATTTTCTACATTATCGTGACGAATGCTGTGTAAAGTAGCGTTTTCTCAATTAAATTTTATTGTCTTAAACTTAATTTATTGTGTAAGTGTCCCTGAAAGGTTAAAATTTATTGGTCACTTTACCGCATCGTGACCGTACTTTGCAACATTGTGTGTAAAAATCAAGTTTCGCTAGACGTATACATGATGTCAAAGCTAGCTTTACAATTCAGGAGGCCAAAAAGTACTTTTGTATCCCTGCAGTTTGATGAATCTACTTATATTGCGGATTGTGCGCAGTTTGTAGCTTTAGTGCGTTTTGAATCCAATGAGAGATTGATGGAAGAAATACTGTTTTGTAAAGCTGCTGCCTACGAATACAACAGGTCAGTGCTTATATAACATGTACCTTGAAGCAACACAAGACTTCCATATCGATTGGGCGAAGAAATGCATAGCTATTTGTAGTGGCGGAGCAAAAGCTATGACTGGTTCGAAAAGCAGCTTAATTACCAGACTTAAAGCACTGATGTCAAATGCTTGTTGGATGCATGGCTTTCTTCATCGCCAAGCTCTTGCGTCCAAAACCTTGCCACAGAAATACAATGACGTTTTTATTATAATTATAAAATTAGTAAATTCTATTAATGGAAAAGCGTTACAGAGACTTTCATTTCGAAACATTTGTGAAGATATGGTTTCACTGCATGCAATTTTGCTTTACCACACGGAGGTTATTTACTTTGCCTTTCGATAACCACCACAAGAGTTTTGGAACTTCGAGCTGAACTTTTGTTGTATTTACAGCAGGTCAAGTCCGAATATACCAAATTTATTTGTGACCCGGAATTTCCTTTGAAACTGGCTTTTCTTTCTGACCTATTCGAGCATTTAAACACTTTGAATAAAAGCCTTCAAGGGAGGAATGAAAATGTCATTACCGCTAAAAAAATGGCTTTGCGAAAAACATAAACCTATGGTCATCATCCATAAAGCAAGACAACTTTGATTCGTTTCCTTCTACTCAGACTTTTATTGTAGAAGTGGGATCTGAGATAAACATCCAATCATATATACCTGGCGTGGAAATTGTATTGCAGAATTTGAAAGAAGAATTGTGTAATTATTTCTCAGTGGTAGAACTTTCAGAAAACACTAGGAAAAGGTGGATCATAAATTCGTTTTTAAAAGCAGCTACAGACGCGGCAAGTTTGGGAACCAATCTAAAAGAAAATCTGTTGGAATTATCTGCTGATGGAATGTTACACTTGTCACTTTGTCACATTTTATACATTTTACACCTGTCACATGTCACTTTGGGTAGCTTTTGGCTAAAGAAAAAAAAAACAGAATATCCACAATTAACCATAGAAGCTTTGAAGTGATTCCATTTGCCACTTCCTATTTATGCGAGTTGATGTTTTCGTCGATGGCTCAAATAAAGGGCAAACAGAAAAATCGGCTAAATTTAAAAAGCGATTTAGTTCTATGTGTAGCAAAAACGGATTCGTCATGAGAAAAATTGATAAAAAATTGATTAACAAGAAACAGGCCCAGCCTAATGTTAATGTGTGCCTATTCCTCGTAACATTAATGATTCATGTGACTCGAAGGTATTTGTTGATTTGTGTTAACCTAATTTGTGTTTTACCAAACCATTATAGACCTTAGCATAGTTGACATTTTTTTGTGCGCATGTGTCAATATGTTATAAGTCAAAAGTGTCCGAACTTTTTGACGTATAAATAAATATGTGCCCGAAACTTTCATATTCCCGCCTTTCAAACTTGTCGGATACGCACGCGCTTAACTAACCGTTAAAAGGTCTATTAACCTTTTCTTAATTAATAACAACATTTTAAAATAGAATGATTTTAGTTTTTTTTTTACTTTGAATGCCACTTTAAGGTAGTTCTCTCATAAAACATCTTTGCTTGATAATTCAACTATAGACCACTTAATATAAGACGATGTTTTTGTCTACTACTGTCACGAGTGAACTACCTTAAGGGCTTTTTATTTTAAATTTGAAAATAACTGCGATCCCTTTAAAGAGTCTTCGCGACCCCCTTAAAATGGTTCATGAACCCCTTAAAATGGCTTGGCGGCCCCCAAGGGGGTCGCGACCCCCACGTTGAAAAACACTGCTCTATAATATTAACTCTAAGTAAGACTATGACAAATCTTATGTTGAAACAACTACTTTCTGGCTAATACCACGCAGGATATTGAATTATGCCACAGACATTTCCATGTTATTACTAGCACCAGTACATTTGCATTTTAAATCACTAACAAGTAACAGATAAATAACATCGTTATTAAGATCATTTTTTCCAGGAGGCTATCATAAGCTAGTCTCATCATAGCTGCCCAAAAGTGAAGCGAACCAGGAAACGGGAAGTAACCTGGTGGAGCGAAGAACTTGAACAGAAAAAGAACAGAACCAGAAAGCTCTATAATAGAGCAAAAAAGACCGGCAAGTGGGCTGATTATGCAGCAACACTCACTGACTACAACAAATCAATACGGAAAGCTAAAAGGGAGTCCCGGAGGAGATTTTGTGAATATGTCGAAAGCACATCTGAAACAGCCAGACTCCAAAGACTCCTGGTAAAAAATGCGATCAGTCCGGTTGGTACTATCAAAAAACCCCACGGTAAACACACAGCCAATAGGAAAGAGTCTATGGAAATTCTATTCCAAACCCACTTCCGAGACTCATATGATTGAACCTACAATGGCAAACCCTAATTGATACACTGTACGCGCTCCTAAGAGAGGGACGAAGTGTGACTGGCAGGTGTCCAAAGAGGTAATCACATATGAAAGAATTGAATGGGCACTAAGGACTTTTGGGCCATACAAAGCAGCTGGCCCTGACGGCGTGTTACCAGTTCTGTTGTGGCAAGGGAAAGAAACGTTGACGAAACCAATACTGATAAAGCTGTACAGGGCAAATTTGGCAACAGGATCTGTTCCGACCTCCTGGAGGCAAATAAAAGTGGTATTTAAACAAAAAGTCGGGCCCTTAGACTACACCCAGACCAAATCATATAGACCTATAGGCTTATTGGTCTATAAGATTGGTCTATACCTCATTCATACCGAAAACATTAGAGAAACTGGTTGAAAATCACCTAACAGATCGTCCATTAATCATATGACGCTCGAAAGGGGGGGGGGGGTGAAAAATCACTAAACATCACGGAGGGGGAGGGGGTTAATGAGTATTGCTTTTTTCATTGAACGCGCAATTTTTAAACCGAAAAGAGCCGCGCGACTCGCTGGCAGTCCCAGTAGAAGTCTGTGATTTTGACGCAGAATACATGCGTAAATCGTTACCGCGTATGCTTTGTCTCAAAACAATGTCTAAACTAGGAGACAGTGCTGCATTTACCAGCAGGCTGAGTAGGCTGGAGTATAGGGCGCCAGATTTTAGGGGCATCAAATTTGGAGCCAACATTTTTTTTGTTGTACATACATTAGAAAGATTCATTTTTATATACCTTAATGTAAATGTTATTAGGTCCACACAAACAATTCATCTTACACCAAATATTTTTAACCCTCCGTTTGGTGCATGGGTCCAGCCAGACCTTTTTCGATTTCATTTGAGTTTTTAATATAATTTTAATTGAGCTATCGACTTAAATTTCCTTGACTTTTCCTAAAATTTCATAAGCTTTCATTTAATTGAAAAAATAAAAGGATACAAGGGTAATGTCATACAAGGGTAATTACAAGAATATGTATTTGAATATACTTCGGTTTGGCACATGTGGTCTGTCCAGACCCATATATATTTTACATGACATAAAATGTATTTAGAACATTTTGCCGTGTTTTTTTAGTTCCTCTATATCTTAGGCCAGCCCTAAGTGTGCCCTCGAGCTTTTGTGTTCGTACTCATACTTGTACTCGCATATCGTCCTTTGGTCTATCTAGCTCGCAAGCCATCAGTTTAGCATCTTGCGAAATTTTTGTTTGTTTCACTAAAATGTTTTCTTGTGTTTTTTTTTAAGTGTAATAAGCGATTACGTAGACAAAGTTTGGATACTGATTTTCATTCACGATTGTAATCCTGAAGAAGAGATTTATTAAAATGTTGATCCATTCAGAGACGATGACGATGATAATGATATGGAATATGTACCTGAAGAAGATGCGTCTGATATTGAAGAGGATTTGGTAATCGAACCAAACGAAATTCTAGATAGTGACGAAGAAGATGGAAGTAGAGGGAGAAAAAAACACATTCTAAAAATCAGCAATCTACAACTGCTGAATTTTTCTTTGGCAAAGACGCTACAAAAAGAAATAGAAATGAACCAGCAAATGATGTTGGTCGTTTGTGTCATCACAATATTATGCGTTTTCGAGCTGGACCCAAAGAACAAAATTCAGTTCCGATTCGAATCATCACCGAAACGAATCGTTATGGGAAAGATACATTTCAAAGGTAAAATATGAAAAATCCCGATAATAAGCAAGAGTTTGGAAAGAGCTAACGAGCACTGAATTAGATGCATTTATTGGTATACTTTTGGCCGCTGGAGTTTCAAACAATAACATGCAAAAATCACAATTTCTTTGGCATACAGACGGCCTACCTATATTCCGATCAGCTATGTCTTATAAGCGATTCCTTGCATTTCTACGATATATCCGTTTTGTTGATAGACGTAAACGTGCATTTCGTCAACTGATAAAGCCGCACCAATTCGTGATATATGGAATAAGAAAAATATGCCCCAATTCGTGATAATACAATGGATAAGAAGTGAGGATGCAAACTTTGTTCCCACGGAAGCGAAAAATTACGGCTTAAAAAACACATTTCTTTTGCACTAAATGTTTGGACTGTGTGCCAAGAACACTCAAAAGTGAATTATACTTGCTTCACTTGCACGAATTAGAATTTATAAGACGATAAGTGTATATAAGAAATAATGTAGACAGAAATAAAGTATAAATTGTATGGAGATATACGGGGTCTGGCCAGGCCACATGTGCCAAACCAAAGGTTAGCGGACTATGTGCCAAACGAAGGGTTAAATTATTATTTTCTACAATTGGCATAGTAGTGGTTGGTCTGAAGCAGGATCGACGGGGCCGAGGTGTTTGCCGAGGTGCCACTAGGGGCATACGCGTAGTGGCATTGAGTCTGAGAGAGACAGATATAGAGCGGCGAAACAAACGAAAAAGTCGCCGAAAAGAAAAGCCGCCTCTGTTGATTGAGTCATGTAATTTCTTATATGTATTAATGTTTCTTCAGTTGTGTGCTATAGAGGGAAATATGAAAAGTTCAGTGATTCAGCGAATAACGGAAATTATTGTATGATTTTGGAACTGTTAGCTGAATTCGATCCTTTTTTACCGAGTCATTTTGAATAGCTAAGACTATAATATTTATAAATTCGACACAACCCAGGTTGGGAGTTCAACCCGGGTTGAACCCCCTCCTGGCTACGCCCGTGATTTAGGTATAATCCTGGATGCTAAACTGACTTGGAATCAACACCTTAGGAAAGCCACCAAGAAGTGTAAAATAGCATTAATGATGACTAGAAGAACAGTTGGTAAATCATGGGGACTAAAACCGAGCATGGTATACTTTTTTTTGCACGTGCTGGGAGGTGAAAATCTGCAGACACCACCCGACCCGTGCCGAGTGGTAGTACTCTTGTACATGAGCATGGTATACTTACTGGCTGTATACTACGGTAGTTAGAACCATTCTAACATATGGTTCCACGATATGGTGGACCAAACTGAAGCAAAAACAGACCATAAAGGAACTATCAAATGTTCAAAGACTGGCACGCTTAGCAATTACGAGATCGTTAAGAACCGCACCAACTGCAGCTCTGGAAGTTATGACATGCCTGCCTCCCCTAGATATATTCATCATGGCTGCGGCAAGAATGGGAGCCTTCAGATGCAGGTGTAATGGCACTTGGGACGCTCTGGTGACGTCAGGGCACACCACGATAACGAATGTAATATCAGAGCCATACCTCAATATTGAGGCAGACTTAATGCCGAAAAGGCTATCATTCGATCTACCCTTCAAAACACAACTACGTTGGACACACTACTTGGAAGGCAACTACTTGGAAGGCAAGAAAACCATCATGTCAAGGTGGGTTGGACTGGTATACAGACGACTTCAAAAATGACAGTGGAACTGGCGCAGGAAACTGCGGACCGTCCCTGAGGTATAGCTTATCTGTGCTCCTGGGATCACATACCACGGCATTCTATGCGAAAATACACGCCAACGCGTTCTGTGCCCGTGAAAATGTAATGATGGATTACAAAAGTAGAAACATTCGCATTTTCACCGACAGTTAGGCTGCTATAAATGCCTTAACGTGCCATGAGATTAAATAAAAAAAACTTGGAACTGCCTCCACAACCTCAAGCCTCTGGCAAGACACAATAAGGTCACACTTGCTTGGGTACCGAGCCACAGGCAGTGTTCAACTAATCAACATCAATTCAACTAATTTTTTAATTGTGGAATCAAACAATAAGAATTTTAATTGCAACTAAATTAATTGCAATTAATTTAATTCAATTGAATGTTTAATTGTAAGATGCAATTGAAATCAATTGCAATTAAATCCATTAATTGTGGTTTACAATTAATTTAATTGCAATTGAAATTTTAATTGTTATTTACAATTAACTTAATCATGAATTGTTTATTATAATAATTAATGCTATTTGATGAATGTCAACAATGTGAAAAAAACCTCCACTTCCGTCCCCCACCATGCCCCCTTTCCGGTTTTCACCCACTTTCGGTAATTTTTGCCCAACTATGGCCACAGAGGAGTGGTACGAAACGAAATAGCAGACAAGTTAGCAAAGGATTGTGCTAACAAAGCAAACATCAGTGCTAAGCACCGGCCACAGCGGGATAAAACAAATAGACAGAAACATAGCAAACGAATGCTAAAAATATAGAATTGGTGAAACCATCTTACGTTATAGATAATCATACAAACTTATGCTGTGTTCCGTTTGTTTTAAGTTTGAATGCAAGTGAAAAGGAAGCAGGTCACAATTGTGGCTAGCCTACTTACAGGCCACTGCCCTATTCGAGAACATCTGCACAAAATGGGTATCTGGAAAGATGAACGACTGTGCAGACTATGCCATGAAGAGGATGAAACTGCCTCTCATATAAACTTCCATTATGTAGCAATTGCACGTAGGATACACGAGCTTAGCATTACAGCAAATGAAATCCCTGTGGAAAACTTGGCGCATAGACTCCTAGAACTAATACAGGGTCTGGATCTATTGGCATGAACAGAACATTGTGGGGAAATATAATAGGCAAATACAAGGCCGCAGTGTTTTTAGGGCTTACAGCCCTTGACCCACATTGGTTGTAAAAGAAAATATATCATTTATTTCTATTCAAATTAAGAGAACAGCCATCTACAAATGCGTTTCGAGATATATCGCTCATCAGTGCAGCTTTGCTTTTTTGAATTATAAACTAGAATACACTTACATGAACTTGAACACAATGATGAGAGATAAATCTCGAAACGCAGTTGCAGATGACTATTCACTTAATTTAAATAGAAATAAATGATCTTAAAAACAATGTTATTTATCTAGTGCTTTTTAATAACCTGCAAATGTACTGGTACTAGTAATAACATGCAAATATCTGTTGTATAATTTAATATACTGCGTAGTATTAGCTTTCATATTGTTTCAACATGAGATTTGTCTTAATAAGACTTAATATTATAGAGCTACGAAAAGGTTGAATATATTTATATATTCAAGCTACATTCCGTCTTTAATAAGTTTATATGATTGTATCTATAATTAGTATGGTTCCATTAAAATGTTTTAAATTAATGTAAATATAATTTTAGATAAACACTGTTCTTACCGAAATATAATCGTATATACATTCCGATGATCGTTCTAAATCTATGTCGTGCAAAATAAATTCGACACTACTTCCATAAGATGTATGGATAATCCAATCGCATATTGTACTTATTGGATAAACATTAGGATATCCAGGGGTTTGGATTGTACCGTTTGGATGAATTAATTTCCCACCACAACCAACAATGTGCCATTCTAATCTGAAGCCTGTACTCATCCTTGCGTTAGATACTACCAACTTAATTTGGGCGGAATGCGAATTTAATTGAATATCTTCTGGTAATTCTTTTCCGCAATAGGTGCCATAGCTGTTCATTGAATCTTCTGAATCAAGATATTTTATCTAAAAAAAAACATAAAAATGATTTTATGTATAGGTCAAAGTATTAAATTTTTACCTCTAAATAGTCAGAATTTGAACAATTTTTGAGACCATGATTTGTGTACCATGTAGGAACTGTTATGTCAAAATGTGAGAAGGTAATATTTATTTTATTTCCGTCAGGTACTCCAATTTCCCAATTGCATTCATGGTTGTTTAGATAAGGATTGGGATAATTAGGACTTTCTATAGCACCCCTAAATCCTTTCAGAACGTTGTTACAGACGGAAGAATATTGCAGCTGGAATCCTCTTCCTTGGAAACTGAGATCAGATCGGAATTTTATAGTCATGTGATTTGATGTTGATCTTATATAAGGAGGCAAATTAGTCTCTGATGAACAGAATTTACCCAAGCTTTTAGCATAAGTACCAATACCATCAAATATCTAAAACATCGATTTCTGAAATAAAGTACCTGTTCTGGTTTCAAATTTTCATTACCTCTATATAATCTAAAACGCAATGAATATGTGGTTCAAGATCAATATCAGCGAAAACAATTTGGACAATCGATCCCGCGCTGACTGAAATCTTCCAGAAACATTCCGTATTTTTACTGTAAGGTTCTGGGTATTGGGGGGAAATTATAGATCCCGAGGAGGAGGTTAATATACCTCCACAACCTGTTGCTGCTGAATTCCAAACGATTTTGAAACCAGGTGCAGTTTTAGTCATATCAGAACGGAATCTTAGATAAAATTGGTTCGCGTGTGATGGAATCAACTTAGGTATTTTTGTTCCACAAAATTTCCCAATCAGTGGAGAAGCAGCAGTACCTCCATTTCTAGAAAATTGAATTTTTAATGTAAAAGTAATGTTAATTAAAGCAGATGAAACCTTATTTCAAGGTAATCATATCTACAATTCGGGTAGATCTCAATTTCGAAAGCAGTAACATTGAGCATGACTTGTTGTCCTGGAGGTACTGTAATAACCCAAACGCAATCTCTATTTGCAGGATATGTTTCTGGATATTGAGGACTTTTCACAACTCCGGAACTAGTAAAGTATTTGCCTCCACACACTAGAATATTATATAATAAATAAACCTAATAATTACTATTTACTAATACTTACTATTTTTCTCATGAATAAAATGATACGTAAACAAAAAACCGTCGAGATTGTGAGAATTATCAATTTTATAAAATACTGTGACTATATTAGATGAGCTGACAAGGGTTGGAGGTATTTTGCTGCCACAGAAAACTCCCATTTGACTAGCTGGAATGGTTCCATTATCGACTACTGTAACTCTATCATAATTACAGTTGTAGCTTAATTCCAAACTAAATTTGACCCATGTAATTTGCACAACATAGTCATCAGGTGCCATTAATACCCAGGCGCACGAAATACCGTTCGTAGCAAACGCAACGTTAGGAGATTCAACTGAACCTATTTTTGATTTCAATATTCCACCACAACCTTTAAAAATAGAAACAGGGTTTATTTTGAACTTTTTCAAATGTTTTATAAAAAATACCGTTATTATCTATAGTAGTGTAATTTAGATTGAAGCCTTTAACAGTGCCTTCTAAGAGAACATATTTGATCCATATGTAATTAAAACTTGAATATAATGTATGCGGAGCTTTATTACAATATCCTCCAAGTACTGTTGAGTTTTCGTTGTCTCCATCTCTCACCTAAATAACATGAGCCCAATATTTAAATAATAAAATTAATAATTATTGTTCTTGCCTCCAAATATCCATTCTGACAGGTATTACTATCGTTTCCAATACTAATATCATTAAATGTTAGTTGGATAATAGAACCTAGAGGTCTTGTAATTTCGTAAATACAAACCGTTGGTTTTTCTACTGTTTCAAGATTTGGGTATTCAGGGGAGGTAATTGTTCCATTTGGCATGAAGAATTTACCGCCACAAACTGAAATAAGGAGCTCATAAAGTTGGAAATTAATCAATTAAATAGTTTACCTGTTTCGTATTTAAGTTTAAAACCCTTTGATTCATTACTCCAATCGCTTTTAAAAACGATTAGCATATTACTGCCATCTGATAATATTGGCGCTGGTTTTATCTCTCCACAATACTTTCCGATTAAAGGTGAATCTACGCTTCCACCATCGTAAATCTATAAAATTACGTAATATAAAAATGAATTAACAGTGTAATTATTTACTTACGGAAAGGTAGTCAAATTCGCAATTTTTGGACGTTTCTAAAGAAAATTGTTCGAAAGTAATTTTAACCCGAGCGCCTGGAATTTTCAATTTATATTCACAAATACTGTTAGTGGGATACTGGCCATCAGATGATGGTGACACAATTTCTCCTTCTTTTGAAGTATATATTCCTCCACAACCGGGAACACCTAAGAAAAAAATATAATATGTGGATCAAGCAATGAATAAGGAAACCAGTGATGAATTAAATCACCTGCAACAATAGAGTAACTAATTTGAAATCCTGGGAAAGCTCCTTTCTCGTCTGAGTGGAAATGAGCCAAAATTTCGTGCCCAGGAGAATACAATGGTTCTGGATGTGAAGTGTTGCAATATTGAACTATTAAAGGATCCGTGGATTCTAAACCTTGACGGAACTAAAAACATATGTTCAATTAAAATGAAATGTTTTCTTAAATGATATATAGGGTGCGTCCCAAAAGTCATAACATAATTTTTTGCCATGCTTCTACTGGTTGCAGTTCAGTCAGTTGGGTTAGATAAAGGGGACCCTTAGCTTCACTGCGTCACTACTATCTAATATCAGTCTGCTCCACAGCCTTTAAAAATAGAAACACGGTTTATTTTTAACTTTTTCAAATGCTTTATAAAGAATACAGTTATTATCTATAGTAGTGTAATTCAGATTGAAGCCTTTAACAGTGCCTTCTAAGAGAACATATTTCATCAATCTAGCATCGATGGAATTAGTATCGCTGATTTAGTGTATCCCTGTTTTGAGACCACGTCACAACGCGCGTATTCTCTAGGTGTGTGTCCCAAGGTGGTCCCAACTGTAGACGGATGATCAAAAGCGCAATGTAGTGTTAATAGCGAGTGAACTGAAGATTTCGGCGTCGCCGAGGTGTACCTTACGGCACTCTGGCGCTTCGTCTCTGAATCCAAATCATCAGGTTCAATTTCCACACGTTCCTTCAGTTCACTTGCGGCTTTCAACAGTTTTGGGACCAGCTTGGCGCACACCTGACGCATGCACTATTATGCGCCGTAACGTGGATCACAAAACAGGGGTCCACTAAATCAGCGATTCTGACTTTCACCGTCTAAAGGTCTGAGGTTTTTTCGTCATAGCCCTGCATGTCCAGCAGATTATAGATTGATCTATTTCTTCCGGTGACGTAATGGCGTCAAAGAGAGTTTTTCGGCTATTTGATTTTTTAGGTTGGAATGCTTTTGCCCTTTGATCTCAAGTAATATCTCGACTTTGGTTTTCCTCACTCCCACTATTTGTGAGCTTTCGTCGAAAAAGATCTCTATTTGCTTTTTAAGCATTGGTCATTCGTCATTAGCTTCATTTTTCATTAGCTTTACTGCGCATCCAATATCAGTCTGCTCCTAGCATCGATGCAATTAGTATCGGTGATTTGGTGTATCCCTGTTTTGAGCCCACGTCACAACGCGCGTATTTTCCAGTTGTATGTCCCAAGCTGATCCAAGATGATCAACATAGCAATCTAGTGTTGATAGCGAGTGAACTGAAGGTTTCCTGGGAAGGAGTGAACTGAAGGGTTAAGGGACCCTTAGCTTCACTGCGCATCCAATATCAGTCTGCTCCAAGCATCGATGGAATTAGTATCGCTGATTTAGTGTATTCCTGTTTTGAGACCACGTCCCAACGCGCGAATTCTCCAGGTGTGTGTCCCAAGCTGGTCCCAACGGATGATCAAAAGAACAATCTAGTGTTGATAGCGAGTCAACTGAAGGTTTCGGCTACGCTGAGGTGTGCCATACGGCACTCTTGCGCTTCGTCTCTGAATCGTACACTTTTCATCACCGGTAATAAATCATCAGATTTAGACAATGTTCAATAGATCTTTTCATAGTTGATTTTTTTTGTGCGCATTCGTCAATTTCCGCCATGTTATACGTCAAAAACTTTTTTTTGCCCGAAATTTTTGACGTATAACTATATATGAGCCCGAAAATTTCATATTCCCGCCTTTAAAACTTGGTGGATGCGCTTGCGCTTAACCAACCGTAAAAAGGTTTATTTCCACACGTTCCTACAGTTCACTTGCGGCCTTCAACACTTTTGGGACTAGCTTGGCGCACACCTGACGCATGCGCCATTATGCGCCGTAACGTGGATCTCAAAACAGGGGTCCACTAAATCAGCAATTTTGACTCCACCAATGCTCGGAGCAGACTAACCTGAAGTACGCTGTGAAGCTGAGTGTCCCCCCTCTGTTTTTTTTTTGAGAGCATAGCTCCAAGCAAGTGGCCCTCATGGAACGCGTACGTGCACTTTGGAACATAACATCGGAGTGACGGATGGTTAATTTTCTTTTTTTACATTTGTCTTTTTTTGGATTGTATCTAGTTTTCTTTTCTTTTGCGGCATCGCAATATTTATCTGCAGTATTTGGATCACTCTCCTGTGTACAGTACTTGATCCTGTGTCAGCTCGATGACCATTTGTATCGCAGATTATCATAACCTCTGACGATCTGCACCCTGAAATCAGCTGCGTGGTTACTCGTTTGCAAACATCTGTAGCATCTTTCCAGTTCTATTCTTTCTATGATTCTGCAATATACTCATTCCATTTTAATTTTTGTTTCCTCCATTAGAATGCTTACGATGTGTTTTGGAAGTACTAAGATGGCCACATGTCTTTCAGCGTCTATAGGTCTGAGTTTTTTTACTTTTTCCTCTTAGCCCTAAATGTCCAGCAGATTATTTATAGATTGATCCATTTCATATGGTGTCGTAATGGCGTCAAAGTCTTCAACGAGAGTTTTTCGGTTATTTGTTTTTTGCAGGTTGTATGCTTTTTCCCTTTGATCTCAAGTAAAATCTCGGCTTTTGTTTTCCTCACTCCCACTATTTGTGAGCTTTCGTCAGAAAAGATCTCTATTTGCTTCTTAAGCATTGGCCATTCGTCCACAAGTGGCTTGACAAAAGCTAGTCTATTTGGACCGTTTTGTGCCATGAGCTTTTCAGCTCTTCGGGACCGTTGAAGCTTTTTCAAGGTCGAGTGTATCGTCTTGTTTTTTTCGCACGACTACATCGCAGATATACCAAGCAGCGTTTTATTATCTCCCATGTTGGCACTCCATTAGAGTGTTAACGATTTTTGCTGGATTGGGTAATAGTATATTAAAGGACGAGTTCAGAAAGCACGATTTTACGGCACGCGTCCAAGTTTGGAAAACGACGAGCGTAGCGAGGAGTTCTCTAATGGACAAGTGTTGAAAAACGCTTTACGAACAAGGTTTTTTATAGTATTTTATCTATTTTACGCCTTTTTATGCCATTTCTAAATAAAAAAAACGCCGATACATATTGAGAAAATTGTATCGCACTCGGCGAGCCATAACCGCACGCATATGAGTGCTGTTATGACTCTATTACAGTCGCAAAATATAAAAACTATTGTTGCGGGTTCTTTTTCATGGTCTTCAAGCTCTTGTCGTGTAGTATATGCCTGGCTGAGAGACCAGGGCACTGCTTTCTCGGGACTGAGGTCATCAGATACGCACCAGGACAGGTCCCAGTCTAGTGCTGCTGTCAAGGTATTTCCTTATCCTTCCCGAACTCTTCTGTATGCAGCCAGGGTTCGTTATATATTTTTTTGGAATTCTTTGTAGTTTTTTTCGTCTCTTCATGACCACCTCGTAGAATTGTTCTGTGATTTTTCTCTCTTCATCTTCGACTTTCTCTTGTTCGGGAGTGCTTGTTTCTGTTTGGGCACCTTGGGTTACCTTTATTTGATCTGGGTTGGTATTCATTGAGGCTACGAGAGAAAATAGCTCTACTGCTGCTTTTTTAATTTCCGGTTTGACGTCTATGTTGGCTATGATGAGCCATTTTAATCCGTATGCTCTTGCAGTCACCTTCCTAATTGTACCATCTATTTCCTTGTTGCTCTCTGGCATGTTGTCTAAGCGACCGGGGCACTGCTTTCTCGGGACTGAGGTTATCAGCTACGTCAGATCGACAGATCCTAGTCTAGTGGTGCTGTCATGGGATTTCCTCGTCCTTCCCGAACTCTTCTGTATGTAGCCAGGGTTCGTTATATATTCCTTGGAACTCCTTATAGTTTCTTACTCTCTTCGTGGCGTCCCAGAGTTGTTCTGTGATTTTTCTCTCTTCATCTTCGACTTTCTCTTTTTCGGGAGTGCTTGCTCTTGTTTGGGAACCTTGAGAGAAAATAGCTCTTCCGCCACTTTTTTAATTTCCGGTTTGGCGTTTGTGTTGGCTCTTGCAGTCACCTTCCTAATTGTACCATCTATGTATTTCTAGCTCTCTGGCATGTCCTCTGACAGACCAGAGCACTGCTTTCTCGGGGATTGAGGTCATCAGCTACGCACCATGACAGGTTCCAGTCTAGTGGTGATATCATGGGATTTCCTTGTCCTTCCCGAACTCCTCTGTATGCAGCCAGGGTTCGTTACATGTTTTTAGAACTCCTTGTAGTTTTTTCCTCTCTTCGTGGCGTCGTAGAATTGTTCTGTGATTTTTCTCTCTTCATCTTCTATTTTCTCTTATTCGGGAGTGCTTGATTCTGTTTGGGAACCGTGTCTCACGAAAATCAAATTTTCCAGTTTGAAACAGGGCTGGTTTAATCACTTACCTGTTAGGGCCGCTCGGGTCTCCACCACGTGTGGATAGTCCTTCCGGTGCCTTTCTTAAGGGAGGAAATGGGGATAATGGGTGGAGGGATCCCTTAAAATTGTTGTCTTCCAGACGTTAGATGCCGCTTCAGCCCTTTGGGCTCGTGATTACACCCCTGGTTAACTTGACTTGAACTGAGACAATTTTCACCCTCTGGGTGTTCAAAAAAAAACAGTCAACAATTTAAAACAAATAAAAGAAATTCCGAGCGACCAACGCATGGGACTGTAGTAGACATAATTGGAACAGAAAAGTCACTAGGACGGCTCAACTATGTCCGGCATACAGTCGTTAAACTCTGAAAACAGCACCTAAGCATGTTGTCCTAAGAAAGTGCTATAAATAACAAGATCAGCCAATAATTTACGCTATGGATCTTGACCGCTGCTTTGACAACAATAACAGCGGAGAAGCGTTTACACTGACAACATCTTTATTTATCGGATTCAGAATAATGATCGCGTGCAAGCAGGTGAACGAAACAAAGACAATCAACCTCACTTGCCGAGATACGGAGATCATATAAGACTTTGCGCTCACTGGACCAATGAATTACGTCCCGAGTTAGCTTACGTCACTCGGGACAAGTACAAGTGGTCGCGATACGAGTACAAGTGGTCGCGACAAATACCAATGCAAACAAACACAAGAACAAAGTGTTTGTCCTTGGACAAGAGAATCGCGACAAGGATCAAAGAAAGCAAATACAACGACAAGTGTTTGATCTTGTACAAAATGATCGCAAAAAGATCAGAGAACAAACAAACACAACGACAAGTGTTTGTCCTTGGTCAAGATGATCACGACAAGGACCAAAAAACACAAACACAACGACAAGTGTTTGTCCTTTAACAAGATGATCACAACAACGACCAAAGAAAACAAACAGAATACCAAAGTGTTTGTCCTTGAACAAGATGATCACGACAAGGGCCAAATAAAACCAACAGAACAACAAAGTGGTATCTGGTTATTCAATTTCGTTGATTATTAATTTTGTCTGGATATCCAGATTTCGTCGGAATAATTAATTAGTTGATTTTCGTTGATTATTCAACTTTTTATCTGGCTATCCAGTTTCGTTGGAATAATCAGTTGATTGTCTAGTTTTTCATTTTTCGTTGATTATTCAATTTTATCTGGTTATCCAGTTTCGTTGGAATAATCAGTTGATTGTTTAGTTATTCATTTTTCGTTGCTTATTCAACTTTTATCTTTGTCCTTGGACAAGATGATCACGACAAAGACCAAGACAACAAACACAACGACAAAGTGTTTGTCCTTTAACAAGATGATCACAACAAGGACCAAAGAAAACAAACATGACAACAAAGTGCTATAGCTAAATCCTTTAAAACGGCACTATCCATCTACATCTGAAGCAACGCAAATAAATAGGTCAGTAAGCTCGAACCATATAATATCGCAAGACGAGATCGAGACCCATACTTAACTATTCACCGATTGTAAGACGGTGAGTTATGGCGAAATATCACGACACAACATATTGTTATTGCTTCCGACTAGGGACCGCGGGGTCAGAGGAAAGCTCAAGCGCTACACGTGACAAGGGGGATGCAGTTATAGCCTACCGCTAACAATAACCCTGCAACACGAGACCTTGGAACATAATACTTGACAATACTTGACCTCTGACCTAAACGGATCTGAAACGAACGTAGACGAGGCATTTGGTAAATATGTTACACATGACAAGGAGATGCAGTACCTATAGCCTACCGCTAACAATAACCCTGCAACACGAGACCTTGTAACATATGTCGATTCAGATCTAGGGGACCGCGGGTGCCAAGGAGGTACTCATCAACGACGAGGCACTTAAGCCATGGTGGTACCCGCTACGACAAGGCACTTTTAACGGAAATATTCGAAGGATTATTCTGTCGACAAGTTCAAGCGAAGAAAGGCCCTCATGCATCAAAATTCTGAAACAAACACACAAGGTGTAAAAAGTATTATTAACTCCCAGCGTTTTATGCGATGCGCTGGCCATGGTTCGGGCAGGCCACCCTGCCCGAACCATGGCTAGCGCATGGCCCGGCTCGGATACACAGTAATTCAATAAATCAACAACGACGAAGACTGTGTTCCGACAATAATCGATTCAGACGCACACAATAAACAGAAGCCTACTTGCTGCAAACCAATGGAAAGTTACACGAAATTGCCGATTGCGCTACCCTACCCCCAATAAGAACGGGTTGTAGGGCCGTTCTTATTTAGTCCATGACAAAACTCAATGGAGCAGTGGGTGATGATGGTGCACTAGCGAGCGCGGGAGGCGGAGCCATCAGATAGAAACAGTGATGGAAAGAGTCCTGGAACTGCCACAACATATATAAATAAAGTAGAAACGCACCGGGGATCTTCTGACGGGAACTATAACGGAAAGACTCCGACAGAAGCTCGGCTTGAATCTAGGATCCTAGATAATCTAGAATCTTGAATCCTGTATACGCGATAATGAGAAAAGGATCCCAAGGCGATGAGCAGTAATAAAAATACTAAGGAATGAATGAAAAACGAAAATTGACCAAATAAGTGAAACTAAATCGAACATCCCCAAAACTGATTATGACAATAATTGAATAAACAAACCAAAATCGAATATTCAAACGTGAACTGAATAACCAAACCAAACTGGAACATTCAAAGGAAAAACTCATACAGAATCGGATATTCACAAAACCGAATATTCACAAAATCGAATATTCAAACGAGAGCTGAATACTCAGACAGAATCGAATATTCACACAATGAAAACTGAATAACCAGACAACAACTGCTTTTTCCAACGAAACTGGATAACCAGATAAAAAGTTGAATAATCAACGAAAAATGAATAACTAAACAATCAATTGATTATTCCAACGAAACTGGACAAACAGATAAAAATTGAATAATCAACGAAAAATGAATAACTAGACAATCAATTGATTATTCCAACGAAACTGGATAACCAGATAAAAATTAAGTAATCAACGAAAAATGAATAACCAGACAACAGCTGATTAATCCAACGAAACTGGATAACCAGATAAAAAGTTGAATAAACAACGAAAAATGAATAACTAGACAATCAACTGATTATTCCAACGAAACTGGATAGCCAGATAAAAAGTTGAATAATCAACTAAAATGAATAACTAGTCAACTAATTAATTATTCCGACGAAATCTGGATATCCAGACAAAATTAATAATCAACGAAATCGAATAATCAGATAAAATTAATAATCAACGAAGTTGAATAACCAGACAATGAACTGATTATTCCAACGAAAGCAGGATATCTGGACAAAATTAATAATCAACGAAATTAATGGAGTATGCTTTGAGTGTTTCCGCCGAGAACAGAAACAAAATGGCGAATCCAACCGCGCCCTAGCACATGTACGTCTTCGACTAGCTAACCCCGATCCGGTTCGAAGAACCAATGTTTGGACCGTGTCTCACGAAAATAAAATTTTCCAGTTTGAAACAGGGCTGGTCTAATCACTTACCTGTTAGAGCCGCTCGCGTCTCCGCCACGTGTGGATCGTCCTTCCGGCGCCTTTCTTAAGGGAGGAAATAGGTATAATGAGTGGAGGGTTCCCTTAAAATTGTTGTCTTCCAGACGTTAGATGCCGCTTCAGCCGCTTATTGCACCCCTGGTTAACTTGACTTAACGCTAAACTTAAAAATGCGTGCACGGGTCGGTCCAGCTTGGTTCGCGCTTCGATTCTCGTCTTTACGCTTCTCACACTCAAAGCATACTACCGCAAATATATAAATTCGCGACGAAATTGATAAATCGCGCGATTTCGGCCCAGGTCGACACACCTTTCCCCTTCTGTTGATCGGTGCCGAAATCGATTCAAATATTAAATTTAAAAATACAGATTTACTAAAATTGGTGCGAACACCTTAGGTTACCTTTATTTGGGTTGGGTTTGGTATTCATTGAGTTGGTTGGTATTCATTGAGGCTATGAGAGAAAATTGCTCTTCTGCCGCTTTTGTAATTTCCGGTTTGGCGTCTGTGTTGGCTATGATGAGCCATTTCAATTTGTGGGCTCTTGCAGTCACCTTTCTAATTGTACCATCTATGTCCTTGTTGCTTTCTGGCATATTCTCTGAGAGACCAGGGCACTGCCTTATCGGGACTAAGGTCATCAGCTACGCACCGGGACAGGTCCCAGTCTAGTGGTGCTGTCATGGGATTTCCTCGTCCTTCCCGATCTCTTCTGTATGCAGCCAGGGTTCGTTACATATTTCGTGGAACTCCTTGCAGTTTTTTACTCTCTTCATGGCGTCCCAGAGTTGTTCTGTGATTTTTTTTCTCTTCATCTTCGATTATCCCTTTTTCGGGAGTGCTTGGTCCGGTTTGGAAACCTTGAGAGAAAATAGCTCTTCCGCCACTTTTTTAATTTCCGGTTTGGCGTTTGTGTTGGCTATAATGCGCCATTTCAATTCGTGGGCTCTTGCAGTTACCTTCTTAATTGTACCATATATGTCTTTGTGCTCTCTGGCATGTCCTCTGAGAGATCAGGACACTGCTTTCTCGGGACTGAGGTCATCAGCTACGCACCAAGATAGGTCCCAGTCTAGTGGTGCTGTCATGGGATTTCCTTGTCCTTCCCGAACTCTTCTGTATGCAGCCAGGGTTCGTTGTATATTTCTTGGAACTCCTTGTAGTTTTTTCCTCTCTTCATGGCGTCCTAGAGTTGTTCTGTAATTTTTCTCTCTTCATCTTTGATTTTGTCTTGTTCGGGAGCGCTTGCTTCTGTTTGGAAACTTTGGGTTACCTTTATTTGATCAGGATTGGTATTCATTGAAGCTATGGGAGAAAATAGCTCTTCTGCCACTTTTTTAATTTCCGGTTAGGCGTCTGTCACCTTGGCAGTCACCTTCCTAATTGTACCAGCTATGTATTTGTTCCTCTCTGGCATGTCCTTTGAGAGACCAGGGCACTGCTTTCTCGGGACTGAGGTCATCAGCTACGCACCAGGACAGATCCCAGTTTATTGGTGCTGTCATGGGATTTCTTCGTCCTTCCCGAACTCTTCTGTATGCAGCCAGGGTTCGTTACATATTGTTTGCAACTCCTTGTAGTTTTTTCCTCTCTTCGTGGCGTCCCAGAGTTGTTCTGTGATTTTTCTCTCTTCATCTTCGATTTTCTCTTTTTCTCGAGTGCTTGGTCCTGTTTGGAAACTTTGGGTTACCTTTATTTGATCGTGGTTGGTATTCATTGAGGCTATGAGAGAAAATAGCTCTTCTGCCGCTGTTTTAATTTCCGGTTAGGTGTCTGTGATGGCTATGATGAACCATTTCAATTCGTGGGCTCTTGCAGTCACCTTCCTAATTGTACCATCTATTTCTTTGTTGCTCTCTGGAATGTCCTCAAAGACACCCGGGCCCTGCTTTCTCGGTACTGAGGTCATCAGCTTCGCACCAGGACAGGTCCCAGTCTAATGGTCTATATATCTATATATCTATAAATATCTCTCCTAGTCTAAATGTTATGGGATTTCCTCGTCCTTCCCGAACTCTTCTGTATGCAGCCAGACTTCGTTACATATTTCGTGGAACTCCTTGTAGTTTCTTACCCTCTTCATGGCGTCCCAGAGTTGTTCTGTAATTTTTCTCTCTTCGTCTTCGATTTTCTCTTTTTCGGGAGTGCTTGGTCCTGTTTGGGAACTTTGAGAAAAAATAGCTCTTCCGCCACTTTTTTAATTTCGGTTGGGCGTTTGTGTTGGCTATGATGTGCCATTTCAATTTGTGGGCTCTTGCAGTCACCTTCCTAATTGTACCATCTATGTATATGTTGCTCTCTGGCATGTAATCTGACAGACCAGAGCATTGCTTTCTCGGGACTAAGGTCATCAGCTACGCACCATGGCAGGTCCCAGTCTAGTGGTGATGTCATTGGATTTCCTTGCCCTTCTCGAACCCTTCTGTATGCAGCCAGGGTTCGTTACATATTTTTTGGAACTCCTTGTAGTATTTCCTTCTCTTCGTGGGGTATCAGAGTTGTTCTGTGATTTTTCTCTCTTCATCTTTAATTTTGTCTTGTTCGGGGTCATTGGGTTCTGTTTGAGAACCTTGAATTACCTACCCAAGGTTCACAGAACAACTCTGGGACCCCACGAAGAGAAGGATTTTTGTTCTGGATTGGTATTCATTGAGGCTATGAGAGAAAACAGCTCTTCTGCCACTTTTTAAATTTCCGACTTGGCGCCTGTGTTAGCTATAATGAGCCGTTTCAATTCGACGAATCTTGTAGTCATCTTTCTAATAATACTCCTATATCTTTGTTGCTCTTCGGCATTCGCTCGGTTTTGTGTATCCTTTTCTTTGATTTCGGAGGCCCGATGAAGGAAGCAAACGATCTTATTCTAATTGGTGACTTTTCTTGGTCACCTTCTGGTTGTACGTCGTTTGTTGGGTAAGTCGTAGTATTTGGAGGAGTTCTTTTTAAGGCTTTTCTCTTCAGGAAAGGGAGATTTCCTCGTGGTTTTTCTTTCCAGGGGTTTTCTCTTTTAATCTTTGATTTTGTCTTGTTCGGGGTCGTTAGGTTCTGTTGGAGAACCTTGGGTTACCTTTATTTGATCTAGATTTGTATTTATTGAGGCTATGAGAGAACATTGCTCCTCTGCCACTTTTTTAATTTCTGGCTTGGCGCCTGTGTTATCTATAATGAGCCATTTCAATTCACGGCTCTTGCAGTCGCCTTCCTAATTGTACCTCCTAGGTCTTTGTTGCTCTTTGGCATTCGCTCGGTCTTGTGCAACCTTTTCCGTTTCTGTTTCTTTTCGGTCGACGATGTTCGGTATTGCCGGCGATTTCGGAGGCCCCGATGAAGGAAGCTAACGATCTTATTCTTGGTGACTATATTCAGCAAGTAATTAAACCACTTAATTCTAATTGGTGACCTTTCTTGGTGACCTTCCGGTGGTACGTGGTTTGTTGGGTAAGTCGCAGTATTTGGAGGAGTTATTTTTAAGGCTTCTCTCTGCAGGAAAGGGAGATTTCCTCGTGGTTTTTCTTTCCAGGGGTTTTCTCTCTTTTTCTTTAATTTTGTCTTGTTCGGGGTCGTTAGGTTCTGTTTGGGAACCTTGGGTTACCTTTATTTGATCTGGATTGATATTCATTGAGGCTACGAGAGAAAATAGCTCTTCTGTCACTTTTTAAATTTCTGGCTTGGCGTCTGTGTTAGCTATAATGAGCCGTTTCAATTCGTCGGCTCTTGCAGTCGCCTTCCTAATTGTACCACCTAGGTCTTTGTTGCTCTTTGGCATTCGCTCGGTCTTGTGTAACCTTTTCCGTTTCGGGTTTTTTTCGGTCGACGATGTTCTGTATTGCCGGCGATTTCGGAGGCCCCGATAAAGGAAACTAACGATATTATGCAAAATGGTTATGCAAAGTTGTTTTTAAGGTTTCTCTCTTCAGGAAAGGGAAATTTCCTCGTTGTTTTTCTTTCCATTGGACTCGTTAATATCCATTTTAAAGATTATAACATAATAGGGTTGGTCTTTTGTAAATACATTAGAAAATAAACCATGAAGTAAGAACGAATTTATCTTCCATTGAATTGAAAAATTCACTCTGTTAAAATATAGTGAATCTTTCAATTCATTGTAAGTATGAATTACCACGTAGTAACTGTTGCAACCATCTTATTCATGAATTTATATTGACAAGAAAAAAATATGAGTAAATTAATCTTATTCAAATATTTTACACTTATCCTTATTTTAAGGACTTGAATCCTCGAAAACCCCGTTCTAACCTAAACGGTATGAACGCTCTGTGTAGGGGCACGGCAAAACAACATATTTCACGACTTTTGGAACGCACCTTATATTACAATGCCTTACCTCCAAATAGTCGCTCTTACAATCCTTGTTAAAACCTATTTGTAAAGAGAAGAAATGGAATTGGATGCGTTTACCCAAAGGAGCCGTAAATCTCCAATAACAATCTCTGAAGAAAATAAATGATTAATTTACCTTAACTAAGAAAAAATAACGTTACCTATTTGGTGGATAAACTCCAGGTGCTCCAGGTGACTTAAAAGAGCCATGTTTTGTTACAGAAACAGATCCTCCACAAACTAAAAAACATTTTGTTATATTGATAATTAACATTTATTATTAACATATTTTTTTGGGTGTTTTACCAGGATCTAATTCATTCCAGGTCAATTCAATTCTAGGTCTTGGACCTATGATATATCTGAACCATAAGTACAGTAAGTGACTGGTGCTTATAAAATTTCTGGGTCCATTTGAACCACAAAAACGTCCAATTAAATGAGCAGATGAATCTCCGCCATCATTTATCTTGAATAGAAGAGTTAATAAGAATCAATTGGTTTATTGTTGGTTAATTTACCTGCAGCCAATTAGTTGCACAGTTGGTCATATTAAAATCTTTTATTGTTATGTTTAAAACTTTATCCATTGTTGTTTCTATGACCCAAGCACAGTTTAGCCTTACAGTAGGTACTGTTACATTACTCAGTGGATATTTGATAACACCAGATGGACCTCTCTTACGCCCACAAACTATAATTTTCATTAATAAAATTTGTTATCGATTGAAGCTCAAATGATTTTTTATATACCTTGTAATTCATTTTCGCAGTTGGATCCTGTAAAAGGGGAAGGACACGTGCAATAGTAAGAAAATACGATCACGTTACAAGTTCCTCCATTTTGGCAAGGATTTGATAAACATGCATTTTTCCTGATATCACAATTCGTTCCAGTAAATCTTCTATTACAATTACAGACATATCCACCGTCTTTGCTAGTTGAACAAGTACCATGAACACAAGGATTTGAAGCACAAGGATCGTGCGAATCTTTTAAACATCCATTCGGACCAAATCCGTTTCCAATATATCCTCTTGGACAAATGCATTCCACATAACTATTACTAATCCCTAAATCAAAATAAAATCAAAATTTGTTTAAAGTGTCGTAAGGTTTTTTATAACTTGTATTATCTCTGCACTGAGCTGATGGATGACAACCACCATTGCTTACTCCACAAACTCCACCTTGGTAGGTACAAGTAACTCCATTTCCAATATATCCTGGTGGACATGGACCGCAAATTCTAGAACCCTAATAAAATAAATTTTAAATTTTGAAAACCTTTGAAAATATCGTTAGTGATATACTCACAGGGGTGTTTATACATTCAACATGGGGGTTCAAACTGCAGCCTCCATTAAACACACTACATTCATCAATGTCTGAGCAATAGAATCCATTTCCGCTGTACCCTAAAAATGTTCTTAAGTAATGAAAAAGCGTTTTTTTTTAATAAGTGGTATTTTACCAATCGGACAATCGCCACAGTAAAATGTTCCAGGTATGTTAATACATTTTACAGGCGGATTGGCGGAACAAGGTGGATGATAATTTTTACATTCATCAACATCCACAGTACAAGCTGGTTTTACACCATCTGTTTTCCATCCCTATTAAAAAAAAATCAAGTAAAAAAATGTTGTGATTATTTCAGGTACAAATAGTACTTGATGACAGATACAGGTGTATCCAATTCCAGTACTTTGTGAAATGCAAGTGCCATGTCCACAGATTTCTCTTCCTGAAGTACAGTCTTGCGATCGTTTTGTACAGTGCAAACCAAACCAACCTTCCGTGCATTTACATCTAAAAAATTACTTATAATTTTTTTGGAGGCTCTAGAAAAATGATCTTACTCATAAGATCCAACAGTATTAATACACGTAGCACCATTTTGACAACCTAATTCAGTCCCAGCAAACCAACTGCATTCGTTAACATCCTTATCACAACGAGGTCCCTAAAATTAAACGCGTAAGAAAGTGCTTTCGTGAAATTGTTTAAAAACCAGTATCACCTCCCATTCGTCAGTACATCTACATCGAAAAGCATTGTACATATCCTCGCAAGTTCCTCCATTTAAACAAGGATTACTAGCACAATCATTCTGAGCTAGCAATGCAATTACTAAATTTATTTTCTTTTGGAGATTGTTTACTCTGCGTTTTACCAAATTTAGAATTAAACGCTAAAAAATTATTAGAAAAAAATTTGTTTCAAAGATGAAATTTGTTATATTCTTACTGTTCTTCTTGTGGTTGTAGTATTGGTGTTATTTTTCTCCAAGGTTTCTACTCGGTGTATAAGACCTAGTTGCCCATAGAACATTTGTTCGATCCTTTGCAGCTTGTTCAAAGATATCCCAACGTTCTCTTTGCATTGGTTCAAAGTGTCCAAGGATGTTTTAGACTAAAGTGTTTAAAAATCAAAGACAGAATTAATTTTTTATTTGATTTTATTTACCGATTCGACGAAGTTTCCTAAATCATAATGATTGAAGAGGAGGCGACCTTTTCCTGAAGTCAAAAAATTGATTTCTTTTCCTTCACTAACTTGGATGAACAAATTGCCAGAAACCGATTCAATTTTAGGTCTAAATAAAAGAAAATTTAATTTAAAACGAAACATATATTTTGTTTGTTTGAGAAATTACCTGTGGCTGTATTCTTCTGCAGAAGCAAGAGTGATTACTATTAAAATTAAGTCAATTTTAAACATTTTCACTGAATATTTAAACGAACATTGTTTCAGCTTGAAATTCTTTTCGTTTCTAAAACGTTTTGGATTACTTAAGCGGAAAACTACATCAAAATGGGCGGTGTTTCTAATGGATCAAATTACATATTTTGTTTCAATGAATTCATTTATTTCTCTGATAACAATTTCTACTAATGAGTTATCTATGCACATTACAAACTGTAATAATAATAATAACTAATAATTTTGTGTAAAGTAAAAAAAAATAAGTAAGTAAAATAAGTAAAATAAGTGCCCTAAAGACAGCAATAGAGTATGTGCATGTATTTATTGTATATTTTTAATTCACTGTTTACACCGTTATAACATAATAAAAACTATAAATACTTTTAAAAAATGCTGTAATTAAGTTTAAAAACATATTTAAAATAGATAATAATTTTGAGATGTTTAAACGCCACTATTTTCGTGCGCTCTATTGATGACGTCATACTATGTCCAGTGATAGTCCAGTCCATTGTTTAGTACAGGTGTTCCGGTTCTTAACTTATTTCACCGTGAAAAAAGCTCAAAATATATAAGGAATGATGTGAAGTTAACAGAAAAGATGAAGTATGTACAACAACTTGCTTACATTGTTGTTAAGATTACTATATTGTAAATATGACGTATTCAGTACGACTATTCAGGTCTGTTCTTAAATTATAGCCCAGCAGAAACGAGAAATCACTTTAGACACGTTTCTGACTTTTTTAATCTGTTATAGCTACTTAAATGTTTCGTTTTATTATTTACAATACATCTTTAATTACAGATGGGGAGGATGCAAAAAATTATGTTTAAAGTACAACATAATTTTCTTCTTAAAGTTTTTCAACAGTCAGAATATATAATTTTTTTTATTCTATGAGCTGAAGTTATGAGTTATGATATATGAATTGGCGTGATGAGATGTCCATCTAACGATAGGACCTATGAGTACTGCTAAAGATCAGATGGCCAGCGTCTCTTGCGACTGAGGACCTGGTGTTGGGAAAGCGAATTAATTAGCGGATTTGTATGTGATTTTTTCTTCATGCTTTTTTCGTCTTTCCTGGATTTCTTTCTTCACTGGGTTAATTTGCAGGTCTGCTGGCATCATGTGGTTTATTACGTTTCATGGAGCATTAGATATCATAGGTATATTAGGTATTAGATATATTAGGTATCATAGATCGGATCTGACAACACGGGATACGAAGACATCAATGGTAAGCATGCCCTGGGAGTGATTAATGACAATGGTGAACGGTTTATGGACACGTGCAGATCCTTCAATCTGATTGTGGGCGGGTCACTGTTCCCTCATAAGGACTGCCATAAAGCAACCTGGGTTTCCCCCGATGGGCTCACTCAAAATCAAATTGATCACATTGTCTTTAGTAAAACCTGGCGAGGATCCCTGCTGGATGTTAGAACCCGACGAGGAGCAGCCATTTATAGTGACCACCGCCTGGTAATTGCGATAGTGCGCATGAAAGTTGCTTCAACTCATATCAAACTCCAAAATGCCTCCAAAAAGTTCAATTTAGGCAATCTGGCCAATCTTTCTGCTAAATCACGTTTTAAAGAGTCCCTGAGAAGTGGCTGCCTAAACTCGTTGCATCACGAGGAAGACAACTTAGATATGAAATGGAACAGAGTGAAAGAATTATATATAAAGGCTGGTGAAGACTCCCTTGGATATATGTCCAAAAACCAACGTAAGTCCTGGCTATCTGGAACTACATGGGGCGCCATTAAAGCTAGGAAAGAAACCAAAGCCAGGTTAAATAATGCAAAAACAATCGAGGAAAAACAACAATTAGGTCAGCTAATGTACACACACGACAGGATGGTAAAGAACAGTGCCAGAAAACACAGGAGGGCATGGGCTCAAGGCCTTGCCGAACAAGCCCAGAGAGCCAGTGAATGTCACAATATGCGTGCTCTATACCAGATCACCAGGCGCCTAGCCAATAAATCAATTTTGGGTGACACGCCCATCAAAAGCAAAAGCGGAGAATTACTAGTTACGGACGAAGCACAACTAATACGGTGGAAGAAGCACTTCCAAGAAGTCCTAAATAACCCATCACCTGACAACTCCATCACTGATGAAAACTCCGTCCCTCCCATTCTAAGAATGAATACCAATCCTCCAAGCATCAAGGATATTAAAAATGCAATTTTAAAGCTAAAGGACGGAAAGGCTACGGGTTCAGATGGTCTACCCGCAGAAATATTAAAAGCCGATGCTGAAACATCAGCAAAATTATTTTACCCAATTATTAAGCAAATATGGGAAACGGAATACGTTCCGAAAGAGTGGAGGGAAGGGGTAATTGTCAAACTCCATAAAAAGGGAGACAAAAAGATCTGCAACGACTATAGGGGTCTTACTCTACTCAACACAGCCAGTAAGGTGCTCACATTAACAATCCTCCATCGACTGACAGAATCACTCGAACCTACAATTAGGAGCGAACAAGCCGGTTTTAGGCCTAGAAAATCATGTATCGACCAGGTCAACTCGCTCCGAATTATTATTGAGCAGTCCGTGGAATGGCGCTCTCCACTTTACATGCTTTTTGTGGATTTCGAGAAAGCTTTCGACTCTGTTAACCGCAACGCCATCTGGAAAGTCCTATCACAGAACGGCGTCCCTCAAAAGATTGTTAACATCATCCGGGCAATGTACGCGAACAGCTCTAGCCGTATCAAACACAAAGGCAAACTAAGTGACGAATTTGCTGTCTCCTCGGGGGTCAAACAAGGTTGTGCATTATCGCCTCTCCTATTTATAATCGTCATGGACCACATAATGACTGCAGTTAACGAGCGTCCCCGCGGCATCAGATGGCGTCTGAACTTCCGGTTGGAGGACCTGGATTACGCTGATGATTTGTGTCTCCTCACGCACACCTACCAAGATATGCAGGAAAAACTAAACCTACTGGACTATAACGCGGCGTTCACTGGCCTCAAAATAAACATCTCTAAGACCAAGGAAATGCGTATCAATGCTCGTAATAACACCCCGCTCTCTTTAAATAACATCCCAATCGATAATACTGTCAACTTCTGCTACCTGGGCAGCCAGATTACTCCAGACGGAGGAGCTTCAGAGGATGTCAAAATACGAATTCGTAAAGCAGGATACGCATTTGCTCTATTGAATAATTTCTGGAATAACCCATGCATCAAAAGAAGTACCAAAATCAAGGTCTTTAACAGCAACGTCAAATCAGTTCTTTTGTATGCCTGCGAAACCTGGAAAGACACTCTAGCGGTTACTCCCAAGATTCAGACCTTTGTCAACAAGTGCCTGCGGCGCATTCTTGGCATACGCTCGCCGGAGGTTGTCTCAAATGTTACTCTATGGAGGTTAACAGGTCAACAATCAATTGCCAAGGAGATCAAGAGGCGCAAATGGAATTGGATAGGCCACACGCTAAGGAAACCCAGCTCGGATATCTCCAGGGAAGCATTAGAGTGGAACCCTCAAGGCCAACGCAGGGTAGGTAGACCTCGCTCTACCTGGAAACGCACAGTGGATAGCGAAGCCAGGAGAAATGGAAAGTCCTGGAATGAGGTTAAGTGCTTGGCGTCGAACAGGACAAGATCAAGATGTTTCGTGGAGGCCCTTTGCTCCTCCTTGGAGAGATAGGAATCAATATATATATATATATATATATATATATATATATATATATATATATATATATATATATATGGAGCATTGGCAATAGACCTTTTTACTGTTAGTTAAGCGCATGCGCATCCGCCAAGTTTGAAAGGCGGGAATATGAAAGTTTCGGGCACATATTTAGTTATACGTTAAAAAGTTCGGGCACTTTTCGACGTATAACATGGCGGAAATTGACACATGCGCACAAAAAAATTTCAACTATGAAGAGGTCTATGATCTTAATATTTTGTCATAAGTCATATGTTCAGATAGGTTTGTAGATAGTTTTATATAAAAGTATTTTATTGCTTAGCGTTAAACTCGAGTTTTTGCCGATAAACCAGCAGAGTTGCCAGACCAGCATGTCTGAGATCAATCTGTTTTCTCTTTTCGATAATGTGGTTCTCTTAATTCATTTTGCTGTCTAGATGTAGTGTTAGGTACCTTGTTGTCGAGTATTGCGCGATTTCTATATTATTTAAATAAACTGGAGGAGAGAGAACTTTTTGTAACGTAAATGTTGCATGGCAGGACTTGGTTTCATAAATTTTAACTTTCCACTTTTTTTAACCACTTTTCCAGTAGATTATGCAGTCTTGGAGATGTTTTATGGCAATGTTGGAGTCTAAGTGGTTAGTTAGTACAGCTCTGTCGTCTGAAAATGTTCCTATGGTTGTATTTGGTGTTTCGTAGATATCCGAGGTGTACAGCACATACCCCATGCGAGACCGATTGCACACCGTGTGTGCAATTGATTTCCGAGACTATAAGACAGCCTGCACACCGTGTGTGCAATAACAGTAATTTGCAATTATTAATTATTCTGAGTTAACTAGTCGTCAAAATAAGATTTTTCTTGAACAAATGAAATCTGTAAAGTACAGGAAAACAAAATTTGGCATTGGTTTTACTATGTACCAAAAAATCTAAAAAGTTATCTGAAGCCTTTACGCATGCAGCGAAGACCAAAGGCAGGAACATCAGGAATGCAGGAAGCAACCCGTGATAATGAAACTGATGATTTCATGTTTGCAAGAAATAGAAATAAGAATCGAAATTTTGTTATCATGGAAAGTGATTAAGAAAATGAGGAAAACATGAATGTGAATATTGAACTATTAGATGATACACAGGATGAGGTTTTTGAAGAAAATAATTTGGACGATTGTACTGACATTGAAAGTGCAATTGAACAGCAAACGTGGAAAGATGATGGTTCTCTTACAAAATTATCTTACAAAAGTTACCAAACGGAGGTAGTCCGTACGATCTTTTTGAACTTTGATTTCATTATACCTTTTTCTCTTTGATTGTCAAAGAAACAAACAAGTATGGCGAAATGAGTTTAAAGGCAATATGGAAGGATTTAATCATTTCTGAATATAAGGTGTTTTTAAGTTTATTATTACATATGGGAACTATCAAATGTCCAATAATTGATAATCATTGGAATAAAAGCGAACAATTTGGTTTTCATTGTTTTTCCCAACACATGACTAGACTAAGATTTCAAAATGTCTTACGGTCGCTTCATTTCTCGTCTGATAATGAAATTGATCTATCGCCTTATTAATTAATCGCCTACGGAAAATAATTCCAATAGAACATTTAAATGGTACATCAATTTATGGATTCATTTAGTTGAAACTTTTTTAAAGTTTGTAATTCCTGCAATTTTCATTTTACCTTACATTGCACACATGGTGTTCAATCCGCTCCTCGCAATAAAAAAATTCCGAGGAGCGAGCCTCACACCCGGTGTGGAATGGTCCTGGGGACCGTGTTCGAAAAAAATCGTCGTCTCGACTGGTTAACAGTAGAGTTGGGGCCTCTACTGTTAACCATTCGAGACGACGATTTTTTTCGATTACAGTGCCCCGCATTGATCGTAAATGCTATGTGTAAATGTAAATGCTTGTGTAGGTATGATCTGAGTAGGTTCGAGAAAGCTGGAATTACCTTTTCTATTTTATATAATAGTCCCTCGTGCTGGACTCGGTTGAATGCCAGTCTTACATCTAGGAATAGTGAAGTGCAGAAAAACAGTATTCTTTTTCTTCAAATGCGGTATTTATTTGATAGGCGATTCTGTAACATTTTTGTACAGTTGAATGGTGCTGACGAAAACCAAACTGATGCTGGGTTTGGGATCCAGTCTGCTAAGTTAAAGTTTGGGTCTATTCATGTCAGTATCAATATCTCCAGTAGTTGAGAAAAACTGGCAAGCTGAACCTGGACGGTAGGATGTCACGGAGCTTGGATCCTTTCCTGGCTTTGGTATTAGTATTATCTCATAAAGCTTGAAGTGTTTAGGCCAGTACTGGAATCTGAAGATTGCATTGAAGATGTATGTGAGCAGCACAATGCCTTTTCTTGTAAACCCGTTCAGCATGTTGGGTGTTATTAGGTCCGATCAAGGTGCTTTCTTTGCGCTTAAATGTTTGATCGCGCCTTTTATTTCTTTGGGTGTACCTGGAGTCTGTGGCGGTTGGGGTTGTGTGTCGGATGCAAGGTATTTTGAAATTTCGTCATCTTTATGGTTGTCTGTTGGAAGGAATACCCCTGTAAAATATTGTGCAAGTAGGTCAGTGCGTTGGTGGAAGCAAGCGTAGAGGTGATGAAGGTTTTTTGGGGGATTTGATGAGTTTCCAAATGGAGTTATCAAATATTCAGTTTGGTTACGTAGTTTTTAAATGTTTTTTTCTGTATTCTCTGAGTTTAGTTTTTAGTTCATTAGTGACTTGGTTTGTGTACGTTTAATCTTGAGAATTTCGACTTTTCTGCCACTTGGCTCGAGCTCTTCTCATTTGTGCCACTAGTATCTTGATTTCGAGTGGGATGTTAATTTCGGGCTGAGTATGTTCTAATTTGGGAGTAGCTTCTTGTGCTTCAGCTTGCATAACTTATTGTAGGTTAGCAACAGTATCGTCGAGTCTATCGCGTTCTTTCAGGTTTATTTTTAAGTCTATAGTTTGGTTTGGGGCACCGAGGTAATGGGACAGTTACCTCAGTGCCCCAAACCAAACTATATACTTAAAAATAAACCTGAAAGAACCTGATGTTTGGATTATGATAAAATTTGTAGTTGACTTTGTGGTTTCCTCTACAAAGGGCGCATGTAGCTGATGTATCTTTCCTTTTCTTGCAGTGTGCTGTGAGGACCTCCGCATTTTACGTCTACTGTAGTATGATTTTGACTGTCCATACATTTGGCGTCTCGTACATTGTACGATTTTATTTTATTTAATTTGGATATTGCAATTTTGTATTTTGTAGATGTCTTTGTTGTTGCCAGAGGGTTCGATGTAGACGAAAAAAGGTTTAGCGGCTCTTGCGTTGCTCTGTTACCTTGTGTCTGTGGTTGGATATTTCTTCTTTCATGTATGTGGAGATAAATGACTGGTGGAAATGCTTTATAGCAGCGCTGTCCAACCAGTCGATCGCGATCTACCGGTCGATCGCAGCGTAATTTTGAGTCGATCTTTAGTTTTCTCACGTTTCTATGTACTTACTTAGAAATGCATTTCGATAAATATAAAGTAAAAATTAAAACACGCTTCTAGCACACTTAATACACGTAATGTTATGGAAACTGCCTTTAAAATAATCAATTCTATAGGTGGCAGTGCCCTTCACAGACGCTTGTTTTGACTAAAAAATGAGGATATATATGATAAATGAGGATGATAACGAACTTTTGCTACACACTAATGTGCGTTGGCTCAGTGGAAGTCGATTTCTCATGCGGTTTCTAGAGTTAATGAAGTTAATGAAGACGTGAAAAGTTTCTATCTGAAAGAGGTGACAGTTACCCACAGTTAACAAACAAAGAATCGTTATTTGATGTCATTCTTGGCAGACTTTAGTTCAAAACTAAACGATTTGAATCTTGAACTACATGGTAAAGGCAGAAATGTATTAGACATAATAAGCTTTTCAGCAACTTATAATACTGTTGAGAGCAAATTTAGAAAATAAAAAATTGAAGCATTTTCCAAGCATTGGAAAATATTTTCACACACATTCTCATCCTGACCCTGACTCTGCTCAATTTAACCCTAACAAAATGATTCTCGAAATTGAAGTTGTTGAAAAACAGTTTTAGACAAGATTTGAAGATTTTGGAAGAAAATATTGCACTATTTTTTTCAAATGTGTTTCAAAAAGATATCAACATTGCACATGTCAAATATCTACAATATTTGAAGCAAATCAGTATAAACTAGAATTGCAAATAATTAAAATAACCAAACTTCAAAATGATTTGTATTTGAAATCCAAAGATTGTATTTGGAAATAGACTAAAGAGAAATACCGAATCTTGACAAATGCGGCACAACAATTGATGTCTTGCTTTGGCTCGACGTATTTGGCAGAATTCGGCGTTTGAATGTGTTAAAATCAAAAATAAGAAATTCATTAATTGATGAACATCTTGATCAATGTTTACGATTATCTTTTATCGTATGATCCCGCCTTTGAAGATATTGCCAAATCCATGCAATGCCAACGATCTCATTAGTATTAGTCTTGCGGTAGTATTTACTATGTTCCTAATTTTGTTATTTTATATCAGATATTATATAAATTTCAATACTTTTTGTTCTTGCTGAAATGTTTAGTAAACATTATATGATAGATTCTCACGTTTGCTAAGAGTGATTTATAAGTGGCTGCAATGGATTTATAAAAGTACACCGAAACAAAAAAACATTATCAGTAGGGAAAGATCCTATGTTCTAAACCCACCTCCACCTCGCTGTCATGCGCATGCGCGATGACCTTTGACCCCTAACCTAACCTTGACCTTGACCCCTAACCTAACCTTGACCTTGACCCCTAACCTGACCTTGACCTTGACCCCTAACCTAACCTTGACCTTGACCTTGGAACTTCCTGTTTCGACTTCCTGTTTCCGGTCTCGACTTCCGGTTTCGACTTCCGGTTTCGACTTCCGGCCGCCATTTTCGGAACTTCCAGATGCGCGGGAAAATTCAAAAAATAGACGCGAGGCGGGGAAATTCAAAATTAGATCCTGTTGAGACAAATGAGGTGTGAAAAGTTGGTTGCATACATCAACGGGACTAAACACATGAGACTAGATAGACGGGGCTAGATACATGAGGCTAGACTAGACGGACTAGACTAAGCCATTTTAAACCATTTGATGAGAAAAATCAAATCTGGTGTCAGAACGGCTCTAGCATGCGTCCTAAGGGAGTTACCGCCCGACCGCCTACCCCGCAGTAGATGACGTCATCCGCCGCGGCAGATATTGCTAAACTAATTATCTCGATGCTGATTGGCTGATTAACGAATAAATAATTACAGTTGACCTTTTCCCTCAATTTATATGTAATGGACAAGACTAGACAGACAAGACTAGACAGACAAGACTAGACAGACGAGACTAGTTAGATGAAGCTAGACAGATGGGGGGCTAAATACATGAGATTAGACGGACCAAGCTAAATACATGAAACTAGATTAGACTGAACTAAAATATATAAGGGATTGTTTAATTTAAATAAAATATATTTTCGATTGTTTTTCTTATAATTGTTAATAATGTTTATATTATTACTTTCATTTTGTTATCTACGTTTTATTTTGATTTACGGCTTGTTGATTAGACGCAACCGGATGTTTGTCAGTCATAACACCAGGCAAGAATAGAGGGACTAGACTAGACAGACTAGATTAGACAGACAGGCAAGCGGAGAAAATTCAAAATGAGTTGCGGATGGGTAGCGGACAATCTTGTATGCATGCATAATTGATTGCAAACATATTACGGATTGATTCAAATGAGATTATTGGTTTTAGGCCGGACAAGATCGGACAATACCGAACAAGGTCGAACAAGAACGTACAAGACTATACAGACCTTATATTTATCCGAATAATTTCCTATGAGTAAGCGAAATTTCTTATACTTGTCTGTGAACCAGATCGTATTAATGTTTTTCATTTATATCAATACCAAAGAGTTCAATTCTGGCATCCACTTCTCATCTACTTGCATCCACTTTTCATTTACTTGCATCCACTTTTCATCTACTTGCATCCACTTTTCATCACGCCAAACAGGGTGTGAGGTCTATGTGACCCCACGCTAAACAGGGTGTGAGGTCTATGTGACCCCACGCTAAACAGGGTGTGAGGTCTATGTGACCCCACGCCAAACAGGGTGTGAGGTCTATGTGACCCCACGCTAAACAGGGTGTGAGGTCTATGTGACCCCACGCTAAACAGGGTGTGAGGTCTATGTGACCCCACGCTAAACAGGGTGTGAGGTCTATGTGACCCCACGCCAAACAGGGTGTGAGGTCTATGTGACCCCACGCCAAACAGGGTGTGAGGTCTATGTGACCCCACGCTAAACAGGGTGTGAGGTCTATGTGACCCGACGCCAAACAGGGTGTGAGGTCTATGTGACCCCACGCTAAACAGGGTGTGAGGTCTATGTAACCCCACGCTAAACTCTTAGGTTAGGTTAGGTTAGGTTAGTTGAGTTAACATTAGGGTAGGTTAGCATTAGATTAGTTGGGATAGGTTAGGAATGAAGCGCGCCTCAATCCTAACCTATCCCAACTAATCTAATGCTAACCTACCCTAATGTTAACTCAACTAACCTAACCTAACCTAACCTAAGAGTTTAGCGTGGGGTTACATAGACCTCACACCCTGTTTAGCGTGGGGTCACATAGACCTCACACCCTGTTTGGCGTGGGGTCACATAGACCTCACACCCTGTTTAGCGTGGGGTCACATAGACCTCACACCCTGTTTAGCGTGGGGTCACATAGACCTCACACCCTGTTTGGCGTGGGGTCACATAGACCTCACACCCTGTTTAGCGTGGGGTCACATAGACCTCACACCCTGTTTAGCGTGGGGTCACATAGACCTCACACCCTGTTTAGCGTGGGGTCACATAGACCTCACACCCTGTTTGGCGTGGGGTCAGATAGACCTCACACCCTGTTTAGCGTGGGGTCACATAGACCTCACACCCTGTTTAGCGTGGGGTCACATAGACCTCACACCCTGTTTGGCGTGATGAAAAGTGGATGCAAGTAGATGAAAAGTGGATGCAAGTAAATGAAAAGTGGATGCAAGTAGATGAGAAGTGGATGCCAGAATTGAACTCTTTGGTATTGATATAAATGAAAAACATTAATACGATCTGGTTCACAGACAAGTATAAGAAATTTCGCTTACTCATAGGAAATTATTCGGATAAATATAAGGTCTGTATAGTCTTGTACGTTCTTGTTCGACCTTGTTCGGTATTGTCCGATCTTGTCCGGCCTAAAACCAATAATCTCATTTGAATCAATCCGTAATATGTTTGCAATCAATTATGCATGCATACAAGATTGTCCGCTACCCATCCGCAACTCATTTTGAATTTTCTCCGCTTGCCTGTCTGTCTAATCTAGTCTGTCTAGTCTAGTCCCTCTATTCTTGCCTGGTGTTATGACTGACAAACATCCGGTTGCGTCTAATCAACAAGCCGTAAATCAAAATAAAACGTAGATAACAAAATGAAAGTAATAATATAAACATTATTAACAATTATAAGAAAAACAATCGAAAATATATTTTATTTAAATTAAACAATCCCTTATATATTTTAGTTCAGTCTAATCTAGTTTCATGTATTTAGCTTGGTCTGTCTAATCTCATGTATTTAGCCCCCATCTGTCTAGCTTCATCTAACTAGTCTCGTCTGTCTAGTCTTGTCTGTCTAGTCTTGTCTGTCTAGTCTTGTCCATTACATATAAATTGAGGGAAAAGGTCAACTGTAATTATTTATTCGTTAATCAGCCAATCAGCATCGAGATAATTAGTTTAGCAATATCTGCCGCGGCGGACGACGTCATCTACTGCGGGGTAGGCGGTCGGGCGGTAACTCCCTTAGGACGCATGCTAGAGCCGTTCTGACACCAGATTTGATTTTTCTCATCAAATGGTTTAAAATGGCTTAGTCTAGTCCGTCTAGTCTAGCCTCATGTATCTAGCCCCGTCTATCTAGTCTCATGTGTTTAGTCCCGTTGATGTATGCAACCAACTTTTCACACCTCATTTGTCTCAACAGGATCTAATTTTGAATTTCCCCGCCTCGCGTCTATTTTTTGAATTTTCCCGCGCATCTGGAAGTTCCGAAAATGGCGGCCGGAAGTCGAAACCGGAAGTCGAAACCGGAAGTCGAGACCGGAAACAGGAAGTCGAAACCGGAAGTTCCAAGGTCAAGGTCAAGGTTAGGTTAGGGGTCAAGGTCAAGGTCAGGTTAGGGGTCAAAGGTCATCGCGCATGCGCATGACAGCGAGGTGGAGGTGGGTTTAGAACATAGGATCTTTCCCTACTATTATCTTAAATTCATTGGCTATCAATTTATTATTTGCCTAAAAGTGCAGCCCTGAGAATCTATAGAAAGAATATACATAAAAAAATTAATTCCGATTTTTCTATTTGGTTATTTTTACATGAAAAACAGCTTTTAAATGGCAATATGTTATGCATTTTCTCAAAATTTTCTCCTCCCGTGAGGGGTGCACTCCATGGCCCCAGACTCCCACGTGGCCCGCTACGCGTTTTGGTCGATCTTGGCAACAATATATACCAAAATGTAGATCGCTACTACAAACAGGTTGGACAGCCCTGCTTTATAGCCACTATACTTGATAGCTTGAATGCTTGATAGCCACTACACTAATATACTATAGTGGCTATCAAGCATTTTCATTTATCTCAATACATACATAAAAGAGGAAATATCAAACCACAGACACTCTGACAACAACAAAGATTTCTACAAATAGGCCCGTTCCTCTTTTGGTTGGTATGTGTGATGTATAATATTATTCTCTCTCATATATTTTGCTACTTTTCTGTAGGCTTCTGGGTTACAGCAGTTTATTTTTACTGTGCTGTGCGAATTTGGAATTGCCACACGGGTGAGAAATTATAGCGTATGCAGATGATACAATGCTACTTGTAACTTCAGGAACTATCGCGGATTTAAAATTAAAAGTAAATAAAGCATTAGAAACACTTAAAAATTGGGCAACTGAAACCAAGTTAAGTTTTAATGCGATGGAAACAGGGGCCCTTTTCTTTGGGAAAATCTTAACACAATGAAGGCCTATCTTTAAATTAGCGGGAAATAAAATTAAATGTTTAGATAACATAAAATATTTAGGGGTCATAATTGATAGATGTTTAAACTTCAAAGCTCATATAAAGCAAGTCTGCGGGAAGGCAAAAGAAATAAGCTCTAGGCTAGGTCTTTGCACATCTATTATTATATTTATATCTATTATTACATCTATTATTATATTAGAATATTTATAATTAGAATAAATATTTTTTAATTGGTGTTTCGGGGTGTCTATGTTCTAATTTGGGAGTAGCTTGTTGTGTTGCAGCGTGCAGATGCGAATTTTGATAGAACGTCGTGCATGATGTATTAAGTTGATTTACAGAAGTGTAATGGAACAGCAGGGTGTGCCTTGGCACATATCTGAAACAGAATGTATTTTTCTTTCTGCTATATATGTTTGGATCTGTTTACTTTACTTTTAAGGCCGATTCTTATAGACGCGACACTAAGGTAGGCGATGTCACGACATCGCCTGTCAAATAATGATAACATTGTTTTAAATGGGCACGTTCTCACTATGGCTACGCGACAGCTACGCGACGTGCCCATTTAAAACAATGTAACCATTATTTGAGAGGCGATGTCGTACGACGTCGCGTAGCTGAGTGTCGCGCAAATGGGAATCGTTTAACCTTTATACTTCGTTCTGTCGAAGAAGAAAAAAATAAATTTATTCTTCCTCTTGTTTTGAATAGGCCTACTTTGGACCACGCTTGTTCAACTGTAGGGCTATGATCTTTGCCCAGTATTGTCGCATCTTCTGCCGGTGTAACTCCTTTCTCTCTTGTGTCCTGGGGGTACCTTTCCTTTGGGGTTTTTCCTGAAATCCACGGACTTCCTTCAGGATGCGTCTCACAGACTGTCTGTTTTGGAGATCTATTATTCCCTCAAAAAAACCTTCTTATTTTGCCAGAAGGTGAATAGACGGTTGGTTAGTCGGTTTGGAGGCAATCTTGCAAAGTGGCCATATAAAGGTATAGTCAGAGAGCCTCTCAATATGTTCGTAGAGCTCAGAGTTATGTCGTCTTCGGAATTCCCCATCTTCATTTACTGGGCCTAGGATCTTCCTGAGGGTTCTCCTCTCTCTGATTTCCAATTTCTCTATCAGACCTCTTCGGTTCAAAGAAAGAGACTCCATGGCATACAGGGATTCTGGCCGTAAAACTGATGTGTAGTGCTTAAGTTTCAGGTTGCGTGACAGGCATTTCTTGTTGTACGTGTTCTTAGTCAGTCGATAGGCTAGTTCTACTTGTTGACTCTCATGGATAATGATGCACTTTCTGATAAATTGGGTTCAATCCATTCGCCGAGATACTTAAATTTCTCAGTCCTCTTGATGTTTCCCTGCTCTAGTAACGTCTCTTTGTTTGCTTCTTTGATGTCGGTGAAAAATTCTATTTTCTCTAGCGACACTTGAAGACACACCTTGGTAGCCTGTTTTCTGAGGCAATTTAACTGCATTGTTGCCATTTCAAGAGAATCGGCAATCAGTGCCATGTCATCTGCAAAGGACAGGCAATCTAAAACCAGTCCATCGTTCTTACATCCCAGGTAGAAACCATACCTACCTACATTACCTAAACACCCAAGTTGATCAGTTCCTTGCGCTATTCTCTCATAACCTTTTCAAGGACACAATTGAGGAGATGTGGGGAAATTTCCATCTCCTTGTTATACTCCAGATTTTATTGACCAGGGGTTGAGTTCATTGGGCGCCTTGACAAGAGTCTCCTTCAGTTAGTCCCAGCTGTATAGATCTGTATTGTTCAGTCTCTGACTTACTTCTTGACTCTTCTTAAGCCGCTCTACGACAAATGTTACCATTTTGGGGGTTCTGTGTAATGTAGTGTTTCTACGCTGGAGTCTTATTTTGATATTTGAGAGGTAGCGGTCCAGATTGGCGCTTCTTAGTACCTCTTCTGCTTCCCTGCAAGTGTTAGAAGGCTGTAGACTTCATGAGCAACCCAAAAGTGCTACACAGATCCACCAATCGTACTCAGTTTGTTTGTTTGTTCGCTTATGCGCCGGATAAATGCCCACTATGTTTCTGCATTATTTCTCTCTTCCCAATTGAGCATTGATGTCACCAAGCAGTATGACGGTGTGCCTCTCTGGAAGTTTAGAGATAATATCTTCTATGTCTTTTCAGAATTTATCAGTTCTGTCTGCATTGCGTCTGTTGTCCTGGTTGATTGGGGAATGCACATTGACTATAATGTAGCCCTTGTTTGCACATTTGAGAGAGAGGATGGATACACGATTGCTTGGGGAGGTAAAGTCGGTGAATGAATCCAGTATCCTGTGACTGATTATAAATCCTGTACCTAAGTGGGGTACGTTCTTCATTACCCGCTGACCCACTTTTCCTTTGAGGATTCTGTAGCCTTGGGAGTCGAAGGCATGTTCGTCCGTAAATGTGGTTTCCTGTACTGCTGTCAGTATTATGTGTTGTGTCGTGTTGGTGAATCAGTCAGATGTTTTAGTTTAACCACTTTTAGGAGTCATCATCATCATATAGCAGCTTGTGTCGTCCACTGCCGGACATAAGCCTCTCTTAACCTATACCATCTTGGTCGGTTTTGGGCATCCTGGTTCCACTTCGGGGAAAAACTTCTTAAATCGTCCGTTCATAGGTTCGGCCGTCGTCCTCTGTTTCTTGTCTTCGTGCTTTGTCTCCGGGGCGCCCTTCTCACGTCTTCCGACGTGACCAGCCCAGTTACATTTTAGGTGAGTGACTCTTTTGCGTAGTTCTTCATTTCTGATTTTGTCTCGCAATGTTACTCCTAGCATGGACCTCTCCATGTCTCGTTGAGTTATTCTTATTTTATTAACAGTTCTCTGTGTTAATGTTAGAGCCATATGTCAATACCGGGAGAACGCACTTGTCGAACACCTTTCTTTTGAGGCACATCGGTATGTCTGTTTTTAATACGTGTCTCAGCTTGCTAAAGGCAGCCCAAGTCAGTCCTATCCTTTTGTTTAATTCGCAGGTCTGATTATCTCTTCCCATTTGAATCTCATGTCCCAGGTATTTGTAAGGTGTTACGCACTGAATTTCCTTTCCTACCATCATTAGGTTGCAACTGGGAACTAAGTTTGTCATAAATTGCCACACCCTCACAGAATAATATAAAAGCAGCCCCATCGCCACCAGAAAGGCAAAACTTAGCAATTTATTCTGACAAGATAAATTCAAAAGAACTCAACCGCAAGCATAAATCCAATCATGAACGAAACCAGCTCCAACGGAACCGGCGCCGCCAAGGAAATCCAGGACTTCACCTTCCTGGACTCCATCAGCGAGGACGGGTTGGAGAAGCTATTCAACCAAATAGCGAAGAAGACCACCGCCGCCGCCGAACAACCTCAGGTCACCGCCGCGACCAGAAGGACCGCAGCCGAGAGGACCAACGACGCCGAACCAAGGAAAACCACCGAAGCCGCCTCGAGGAGAGCCATCGAAGCCGCCCCGAGGAGGAAACCCACACCGATGGACACGGAGAGCACCACCGAAGCCGCCCCCAAGCGCAAAACCGACCCAGAGGACGAGGAAACCTTCCAGTTTCCTAAGAAAACCGCAAAACTGACGAGCCCAACCACGCCAAGCCTGCGAGGAGTGCAGGTGAGTATGAATAATTATGCATGCCTAAACACAAGGGGCAGTGACGACGACTACGACGACGATGACGAAGTCACTGAAACCGAAACGAACAACCGAACGAACCAACACACTTTCCAGGAGTTCAGCGAATGCCGGATATTTTGGATATAGCCGTTATGAAAAACGACTTGAAAAAGGACTTGAGCTCAGATCACAACCCAGTGCACATAAATCTCCAAGCGAAAACGGCCAGGAAAACAATCGAGAAAACTATCATAAATTGGAACAAATTCAAAGATAATCTGACGAACGTCACTTGTACAGAAATTACAAGCCGCCCGTGCCTAGAAGAAGCAGCACGGACGATAGAAAACGAAATAAAAGCAGCACTCGACGCCGCCACAAGGAAACGGACAACCAACACGACAACCGCCCTCCCACAGGAAATCAGAAACCTACTAAGAGAAAAGCGCAAAGCTAACAAAGTATTTCAACGGACGCTGGCACCGACTTACAAGAACGTCTTAAACAGACTGACAAACCAACTGAAAGCGGCACGGCAGTATGCAGACGACACGGCAATTTTCACAAAAGGATACTCGACCGAGGCCATAACAAAACGGCTCCAAAATCACCTGGAAAGGATTAACGACTGGTGTAACACCTGGAGGATTAAACTGAACGCAGAAAAAACACAGGCAATTATCTTCACGAAGAAAAAATTTAAGCACGAGCCCAGTAGCTGCTTGAGAATTACCAACACGGACATAAAATGGCAAAACCGAATCAAATATTTAGGCGTAATCCTAGATAAAGCTCTAACATTTTCAGAATATATCGAGCAGACAGCGAAAAAAGAAAAACAAATTAAAGGCTACCTCTACCCGCTCTTGAACAGAAAAAGCAAGCTGAACATAAGGAACAAATCTACAAGTCCATAATACGGCCGACAATGACGTACTCATCGACGTGCTGGATACAATCCAAAGTATGGAAAATCTATAAACTTCAAATCGTCCAGAACAAAACTCTGAGAGAATAAACAGATTCGCCATGGTACATGACCAATGATCAGCTGCACAGCGATCTAAACATGGAGACAATCAAGCAACACATATAAAAAAGTAGCAACGAAAAGCTTCGAACGCATGAAAATGCATGACAACCCAACAATCAACAACGCAGCAAACTACAACATAAACGTCAAATGGAAACATCCAAAACCGCAACAACATAGGTAATAACTGATCTTTCTTCTTCACAGGAAAGCCCAAGCCCACATCCCCGAACCCAGCGGGGTACGCAGGAACGAAAACAGGCAGGAACAATAATAACAAACCCGAAAGAGACAGCAACCACCACGAGAACGAACAAGGAACCACCACGAGGTCGAACCAGGAACCACCACGAGGACGAAGGACGAACCAGGAACCTCCACGAGGGCAAACCAGGAACCAACACCAGGACGAACCATGGACCAACAGCGAGAAGAAGAAAAAAAAACAAAAAAAAATCGAAACATGAGGAGACACAAACAGACAACAAAACCAACAGACAAAACAAAGGAAAAAAAAAAAAATAGCTGGGCGAAAGCTCAAAACCGCCAAACAGCAAAGGACCCATGATGACCAGAAGGGCACCCCCATTCGATCGGTGAGACCCGATCGAGCAACATCTACCTGTGCCACGGACTAGTGTACCGCCAAGCCGCTAGTTAATCCCGGTGAAAACCCGGATTAACAATAACCAACTACGGGATTCCCAAAGCCGGGAAGGCCCAACATGAAGCGAGGGACCACCACAGCCACCAGGACGACTCGCCAGTCGGCCACCTCCTCGGCCTCTGCCGCCGCTGCCTCCAACAGCCAAAAACCATCCACGCCGAAGGGACTGGACTGTCAATGCCAGTTCTGCAACCGATCCCCGCTAGCCCCACTCAAGAAAACGAAAACGTAAGTGCCCCCGCCGCCCTCATGTCACTATTTTAACCAGCGACCAACAATACTTGACAACAAGACCAAGAAATTCATTTATTCTGCTACTGTCCACCAACTCCCGACTGAATTTCAAACCTACAAAAGTCTTTACAGCCTGACGAAACAAATCAACGGTTTCGAATATGAAACCGTCTCAATTAAAAACGACTCGGCCCTTTTTAAATCGAAAGACCCTAACATGCCCGAAAAGCTTAAGAAAATCAGACACTTTATCGGCAAACCGCTGCCAATTTCACGCGGCCCACTCCCTGCCCCTGCCACCCCCGCCCCAAGCCCTCCGGACCGTCCATGTCTTGCGTTGTCCGCGGTGTCTCTCTCGGCATCACCGACAGCGAGGTCCTGGACCACATCAAAACCCTGAATCTCTAGGTAGATAAAGCCTGGAGAACCACTGCCCGAGCCACCATGTCACGGTCATCGCCACCATGTGTAGTTGTCGAACCCCTCCCCCCCAACCTCTTCAGTGTCGTAGATGTCTCAAATTCCACAACTCGAAGACACCCTGCACAAAGACCCTGACCTGTGCTCTCTGCGCCGGTCCCCACCCCACGAACTAACCCCACCCAAATCCGTTGCGCCAATTGCAGCGGCGGCTACCACTCCAGCTCCCCATTATAGCCCAGCCGCCCCACTATTGTCAGAGATGACAGCCGCGCTCCGTTGCACTGTCCCCAATCCCCCGGAACAGTGAGATAATCCCTCTAACACTAATGTTATTGAAGACGTAATCAGGTTCTTTACAACATCTCTCCTCAATATTCTCCCCGACAAACGCGACGAGATATTGGAAATGGTGACCCCCCTGGTCAGGAATATCTTCGGACCTAAACTTAAGTCCACGATATTCAGGAACAAGGTTCACAGTTCCTTTATACCGCTCGCCCCCCCCAAATCCACTGTCTCGGATTCAAATTCCGCTTTGTCTCCCCACTGAATAGTCAACCTCCACACCATTTCCAATTAAGTTAGGATGGCTTTCTTAGCAACTTTAAACAGCATCGGCTGGAAACATAAAAAAGAGCTGATCGAGCATTTAGTTGTGACCGAAAATGTCCTCATGCTAGCGTTACAAGAAACATATTTCACTCCCAAAACCAAAGCCAGCCTGAGAAACTTCACGATCGTTCGCAAGGACAGACCAACACAAGGTGGTGGCGTCGCCATCGCCCACCACAACTCAACCCCAGCCCGCCCTGTGACACTCCCTCCGCATCTCCTCTAATCAATCGTCTATTAATATCTTCTCCGTATATATCTCCCCCAAATCGGACATTTCAGTCGAACTGTTCGACCATTTCAACTCGCTCCCCAACTGTATCATTTTGAGCGACCTGAACGCCCGCAATTAAGTATTTGGAGACACAGTATCCAACAGCAGAGTCCCTCAACTTCTCTCGATCATAGACTCACATTCCTTCTTTCGTCTTGAATTTACGGACTACACCTTTTTTGGTCCCCAAGGCAATTCTATTATTGACCATATCTTAATATCCGACAACGTAGCCGATCTACTGTCCCCCACAGCCTATATCGGCCCCTCCGTCACAAGCGACCATCTTCCACTTATAGCAGAGATGCTATTCGTACCGCCACCACGTCTTGTGTACATCGTCGTGACAGGTAGACGTGTTTCGAGAACGCTCGACATTCGATTAGCAGTAATTTAGTTTACTAAAATAGTTTATAGTTAGTTTAGTTATATTTAGTTTAGTGTATATATAAATATATTAAGTTTAGTGTAATAGTAATAGTTTGGACTATAGAGAAAAAGACTCAACAGATTAAAACTAAGTGTTTTATTGTTCGCCACGAGGCGATAACGCCGATAAACGATTAACAAAAACGGCTTCGGGTCCCGATATACAGATAAATTTAATAAATTTAACAAATATATTTATCTATTTCAAAGTAATTTAATATACGCATAGGTCTCTAATTAGCGAATCCTCGCCATGCGGCGGAAAACAATTTTCCGCCCCTATTATTAACGACTCGCGGGACCCAACATGGAAACGGGACAACACAAAAAAAAACACGGAGATGCCCATCTCTCAAAAAAAGGGACCTGAAAATCAGGAGACGGTAACTCAGTCCCGGTTCCTGATTATCAAAAAAACTGATGGTAACAATTTTGAAACAGATAATCCATTTAAAATCAACAAAGAAATATACAGTATTATAGGTGAATGCGAATCCATAAGGAAGCTTAGAGACGGAATACTAGTCGAGACCAGATCGAATAAACAATCAGCTAGAGTAAGCCAAATAAAGACCTTCTGCGACTGCCCAGTCGAAATCCAAGCACACAGATCTCTAAACTACAGCAAAGGGATGATCTACTGTTGGGACCTACTAAACGTATCCGAAAATGAGATATTAGAAGAACTAAAAAGTAGTAACGTCTGTGATGTAAAACGTATAAAAACGAAAAGAGAAGGTGAATTAAAAAATACTCCTTCACTAATCCTCACCTTCCCATACCCGTTTTTAATTCCCCGTCCCTACCTAAGAAAGTAAAAGCCTCATTCTACAACTTGGAAGTCCGAGAATACATACCGAACCTCCTAAGATGCTTTCGGTGCCAAAAGTACGGCCATAGCGCAGCCCGCTGCTCCAACCTACATGTATGCGTGTATGCGTGTATGCGTATGTGGGAATTCTCCACACGAAGAAACTCCATGTGGCCCGCCAATATGTATAAACTGCCAAGGAAATCACCTCGCAAACTCAAGAGAATGCCCAAAATATAAGGAAGAGGTTGCTATACAGAAAGTACGGACACAAAAAAAACTCTCCTACCACGAGGCCAGAAGAAAGGTGAAAGTCACCACACCGGTAAGCAACATTTCATATGCCAAAGCAACATCATCACCTACTAATGTCCCCGCTATTGATATTAAAGAACTATCAGCAGCACTAATCCCAATCATAATTGAAGCCATAAAACAAATTATACCGAACATATCCGACCAAGCAAGAGCACCTCCTACAGAATTCATCAGAATCCACGACGAGAGACATACCGCCTAGTGGAGTAACTGCGATTAGAGGGATATTTAAAAATCCGACCACTGACGATAAAGAAAAACGTAAACGAGGAGGCCACCCGATCCGATCTCCTTCAGTTTCCGACGAACTATCAGAAAATGAACCGGATCCCAAGAAAACATGGGTCAAGGCCAGAACAAAGGGATGGGAAAAAGGAAGGTTGAGAAAGCAGGGACAATCCACAGACAACATGAATAATACCTAAACATAATAATACTTAATCAAAGCTTCTCTGAGTACTAAGTAGAGCAATAATACAAATTTTCAAAGCTCATCAACGAACTATTCGTCCGAATCACCGACACAATGAACCACAGAATCAGATGCCTGCAACTGAATCTAGCAAAAATCAAATCAGCAACTATTGCTCTTATAGAACAGATATCTCGGGACAGAATACAAGTCGTATTCATCCAGGAGCCGAACTTTCACTGAGGCAAGGTTCTAGGATTTCCTGTCTATTATAAAGTCATTTACTCATCCGCAACCGACGACAACACCATCAAGACCGCAATAATCATCACAGATCCACGGATCAGTGTGATTTTTATGGCAAAATACAATAATAACTTACATACCGTCGTACAGATCGTAAGCGGTAACTTAACATTCTTTGCTGTCTCAGTTTATTTGACTCCTGACACTAGGACTATATATGAAGAAAACACACATAGCCTAGAGCCTAGACAACGTTGTAAAAGAGTTAGCATCTAAAGGTGATGTTCTAGTCGCAGGCGATATTAACGCTAAATCTCATAGTTGGGGTAGCCGAAGAGATGATTATCATGGAAAGTTATTAGATACAATATTTTCAAAACACAACCTCGATATTCTCAACAAAGGCTCTGAACCTACTTTCGTAGGCCATAACGGCTCAAGCCTAATCGACGTTGCCTCGGCAAGCAGCAAGTTAAGTCCACTAATAGACGATTGGCATATCCGTGATGACTACAGCCTGTCAGACCACAAGTACATTTGCTGGTCCATCGGTCTAGAAACAGAATTGCCAGAAAGTCTCCGCGGCTTCTGCACGAAGAAGGCAAACTGGAATTTGTTCAGTGAACTAGTTACTAAACGGATTCTTGATATCTCACCCCAGATTGATAATTGCCGTTCTCCCCAAGAAATTGCATGCTTTGCATAAGCCGTTAATAACTCCATTGTCAGCGCGGCCGTTGAATCTATGCCACGCCGGAAATACTTTCAAAAATCGGTCCCTTGGTGGACCCCTGAGCTTGTCGACCCCTTGTGGACCCCTGTCGGAAAGAAAATAACCTACTAAGACGTTTATACTAGAGCAGCACAGGACAAGACAGAAGTAAACCGTATGAAGTACAAGAAAAAACTGAACGAATACAAATGTTTAATCGTGGAAACCAAAACCCAAAAATGGCGAGATTTCTGTACAAATCATTCCAGCGGGGACCCCTGGGGCCCGGTCTACAAGGTAATACGAGGACGGAAAACCAATTCAGGCTAACTCACAAGCCTAAGTAAGAGCAACACGTCTCTAGACCTGCACGGCACAGCACGAGAGCTCTTGATAGCCTTCTTTCCGGATGATCCCGAAACAGACTTAGTGGAACACTTACAGTCTAGAAAAACAGCTCTAGAAGGAAAAGGTGGACCCGACGACCCTTTATTCGCAATTCCAGAGATTGTAATGGCGATCAACGGTATAAATCCCAAAAAGGCTCCAGGCATAGACGGACATTCATCGGATATCGTGTCAGCGGCATTTAAGGCTGCCCCTCAAGTTTTCCATAAACTATTTAACAAATATCTAAATTGTGGCGTTTTTTCAGCAATTTGGAAACTACAACTAGAAAAAATAATTCCCAAACCACTTAGACAAGGTACATCCTGTAAAGACTTTAGGCCCATAAGTCTTATGCTTGTAATTGGGAAAGAACTCGACACCTTGCTCATCACCAGGATCGGTTACCATCTTTATAGTCGCAATTTACTTAGTAACAACCAATTTGGTTTCAGAAAGGGCGTAGGAACCACCGATGCCATAACCAAAGTCATTCAATCTATCAAAGACAACATTGCTCAGAAACAATATTGTGCCTTGATATAAGCGGTGCTTTCGACAATGCCTGGTGGCCTAACATTATAGAACAATAAGTTATCAAACAGTGCCCTGATAATCTCATCAGCTTGAGTAAAGATTACTTCAACAACCGTAAAGCCATAATCTCTGAACCAGGCTTATGCGAGGAGAGATCAGTAAAGATTGCCCATAAGGATCGAAATCGGGCCCTACCTACCCAGTAGGCTACCCAGTAGTAGGGTGTAATATAGTTGCCTACGCAGAAGATACGATGCTTATTACTTCTTGTGGTAGTATAATGGGCCTACTAAAAGAGAAAACCAATCAAGCACTAGAAGTTTTATTAGCTTGGGCCAAGAACCACAAATTAATCTTTAATGCCAATAAGACCGAGGCAATATTCTTTGGAAAAAATCCGAGGCACCGTGGACCAGTTTTTACACTAGGAGATAACCAGACCAAATGTCAGGATAATTTGAAATATCTGGGGGTCATAATAGATAGAAATCTAAACTTTAAACCACACATTAAATTAGCTTGTGGAAAGGCCAAACAGTTGAGCTTTCAACTTGGCCGGGTGGCAAGGAAGGAATGGGGCTTAGGCAAAATAGCTTTGAAACAAATTTATAGCGGAGCAATTGAACCATGATTATTGTACGCCGCTCCCATTTGGCATAAGTCTTGTGGAGTTAGGGAAAAAGCCAAGCTCCTGAGCGTACAACGAGTCTGCACACTAAGAGCGGCGAAAGCATACCGAACGGTGTCCACTGAGGCTGCCTGCGTTTATGTCCGGACTTATACCTTCCGACCTCCGACTAAAACAGGTTTCACTTTACCAAACCAAACATTCCATAGGAGTTTCATTTCGAAACATTTGGTTTGGCTGAGTACTGCTCGATATTTCAAGCAGAGTTAATTGCAATTAACCGGGCATTAGCGTATATTCTTTCGAAACCTGACGTAATGGACGAATGCTCTATACCAGCTATTCTCAACCGCTGGTCCGGCGGACTACCAGTGGTCCGCGGAGAAATTTTATTAGTCCGCAGACAATTTTTTCTATCCACGAAAAAAATTTAATTATCCAAAAAAAATATATATCTAAATTTTAATTTATAAAATTGCGAAATACAAATATCTAACAATTAAAATAATTTTAATTCTATGTAATTTATGATTATTACGCCACTGAAGAAAAATAAAAATAATTACATATCTTTACATTTAAATATTATTGTAAGTAAATGATAATATAAATGTTACAATTAACTTATGTAGCAGTTCTTTAATAACTAGTAAAATTTTGTTGTTAAAAAAATAACACTGGTCCGCGAATTATTATTTTTTATTTTACTGGTCCGTGGGCCAAAAAAGGTTGAGAAACGCTGCTCTATACTATCCGATTGCAAATCTGCTCTAGATGCTCTTCAAAACATGTCCTCGTCGCCAACCGAGATACTATTCGACACATGGCAGCTCTATAACGAGGTATCTTAAAACACTAATCTAAGCTTCCATTGGGTGAGGGCACATGACGGCCTGACAGGTAACGAAAGAGCGGACAGTCTGGCAAGACAAGCTTCTGGTCAAGACTCCACAGGCCCAGACGAGGAGGAGTTAAGGGAAGTCGAAAATAACAAGAAATGGTGGCAGATTTTTGACGAATGCGCCAAAAATCTAAGAAGATTGGATCACGACCTCACCAGAAACTAATAAATTTAAATTGACTATTCTATGTTAATTCAGTCTATGTTCTTGCCTCTTCTTATTATGGTATTAATTATGATGTAATGATTATTATGTACCAGCATAGTGTCCTTGTTGACGGAGTGCTGGCGACTATGAGTCCAATAAATAAATAAGCGAACCGCCACCAATTCCGCCACCATCTACAATAACTCGTGATGGAAAAATGCCGACTGGCAAGCATTCGAAGCGAATCTTACAGTCGCCTTTGCCAACCCCCCGACCATAAACACCACCTTCCAGCTAGAATCCGCCATCGAAAGATTTACCAGTAGACTACAATTAGAAATACACGCTTGTGTACCAACACGCACCGTATGGGTCCCTCTGCCCTAGAAGTCCCTAAACATTCTTACCGGCCGGTCTCGCCGGCCCAACCACCCACTCTTGGTAAACGATCTAATTCTCACAAATGCCCCAGATAAAGCCCAGGCTTTCGCGACCCATCTCGAAAAAGTCCACCAATCAAACCGCCTACCTTTAACCCCGTATTCAGAGTTCCCCCCGTCTACTCAAAACGAAAATGAACCCCTAGTTCAACCCATCACCTCTGACGAGGTTCGCAATGTAATCTCCACCACCCGCAACGGCTCTGCAGCCGGACCTGACCATATTCCATGGACCGCCCTCAAACACCTTCCAGACCCTACAATTGAATACCTAGTCTGTATATTCAACGCCTGTCTCTCATCCGGCACCTTCCTGGAAATCCGCATACACAATAATGATCCCCAAACCCAAAAAAAACCGAACCTCGTTAACACTTATCGCCCAATCTCCCTACGCAGCACGATAGGTAAAACTTTCGTAAACAAGATCGCCCAACGTCTTCGCTCCTTCAAAAACCATCAAGTCATACCCGACCATAAAAGTGGATTCATGAATCAACGGTCCACCCAACATTCCATTCTCAACCGGACGTCCAACCTCTCTATCACGCTAAACTCCGCAGACTCCGCCATAGCCCTCTTCCTTGATATCCACCGTGCCTTCGACACTGTGTGGCACGATGGCATGATAGCTAAACTCCACACTCAACAGGTCCCACTATCACTAGTCCGTCTAGTAGAGAGCTTTCTCTTGAACTGCTCGTGCCGCGTCAAAGTATCCAATTCCCTGTCTCTCCCCTTTGCGCCCGTAGCGGTTGTCCCACAAGACTCCTCCCTGTCCCCCCTGCTATTCAACATAATTTGTTACGACATTCCGTTACCGACCATTTCTCGCTACCATAACCAACAATTCGCAGATGACACCGTCATCTGGTCCTGCCACCGAAACCCCTTAATCTCGGCAACTGTCCTAAACAAATTTATTGCCAAAATCTAAAACTGGATGAATCTCTGGCGCATCCAGATTAATCCCCAAAAATCTCAACTGATCCATTTCCATCACAAAAACCTCTCTAAACGTATTGCCGAAAAGCAATACTCAATAAACCTTTACGGCCAACCCCTGATACCCCAACTATCAATAACGTATCTTGGCACGATTTTCACCCAGTCCCTAAGCCCAGTACCCAACATCAGACATTGTCTCCATAAAATGACGTCGAGGTTAAATCTTCTCTACTGCCTCCGCATCCGAGTACGGGGGTTGCTCAACAAACACCCTACTCTACACATACAAAACCTTTGTCCGCCCAGTCCTTGACTATCAAATGACAGCCCTTGCCCTCTGCAACAAAAATTATATCAAAAATAAAAATAATTATATCAAAAATAAAAAAATTATAAAAAAAAACTGAGGAGGGGCAGTTTCAAAAGAAACTGCCTTCGACGGATATACCGTCTAGACTACAAGTTCCCCACTATATTGCTCGAGCAGCTAAGCAATTTTGATCTATATCATACCCGTCTTCACACCCTTCAGAAAAAACTAGCCTCCCGTATCATCTCCCAAGAACCCCCAATTCTCCAATTTCGTTGAAATACGAAAATGAAAGCCGAAAAACAAACTCCCCATCCCCCATCTAGTGCTTCTGTCCCGACTGAAAGATGAACTTCCCCCCAACCTAAAACAAATTCTAGACGCCGTCCCCGATATGTTTAAATAACCCTAGACCCAAGAACCCACCAAGACCCCAGACGAAAAGAACCGCCACAACCACAATCCCAACAACTCACAACCCTATGTTGTTGCCACCCCTGTCCCGACCAAAACTGCTCGTTCACCTTCTGACGTTACTTTCTCGCGCCGCCTTGGTAGAGTTGACTGATTTACCGCCCGACTGCTGGTTATCCGCTATTTCCCATCCATAAAAAAAATATGTCCACCTCCTTGGCTGAAAAGGAAATTCCATTTCCTACAACAGCCGTCCCCCCACCCCGGCGGGGACACTTATTCAAATCATCATCAGAAGGGAGAGCAGTGCTATCTCTCTACCTTGAAACTTGTCTACCCTTGAGCGGACAGAACGGTGGCAAGAGAAAGATCAGTGACCACTCTCAATTCTTGAAGCTTTCTGCACACGTGTGAGGACAGAAGGTTTGCAAGCCCCAGAGCCTAACGACTCTTAGACGTGAATCATTTTCGCACCTGTGTGAGGACGAAAAGATCGCCAGTCGAATCGACTCTGCTCACCCGCAGCCCTGTACACTGGGCCTCGGCCGGATATCGCCGACCCCAGGAGGACGTCGCTCTACTAACTACCACGACCCAGCTCTGTCGCCGTGCCGATTCCACACAGACAACCCCAACACGCCGTTCACCCCTTGTAAATTTCTGTAAATATTAAAGCTCTCTGGGAAAATCCCCACGCATATTTTAATGCGAGCTAGCCACTCACGCATCCCATAGTAGTTGTCTTATCGGGTCTATTCGGTTGTGGGGCTCGAACTGCTGTTTGCATGTTGGTAAATGTATTGTTAAATCCAGGGCCGTTTCCAGTAGTTCTTGAACAATTTGCATCGCAAAATTGAATACTTTTATCTAATCTTGTTTTTACACGTTAAATTCTGCGTTTATCAGCTCGAGAATCGGTCGTCCGCTGATAGTAAGTATACGATACCGCACGGTTCTAAGTAATCTCACTATGATGCTAAAATTATACTTTTACCCTTAACCACCTGCCATACGTCTCAGGTGAGAAAATTACTGCTACTTTGGGTCTGAGAGACGTATGTCAGGTGGTTAGGTTTTAAACAATAAATGAATTCACAACACACATTATTACTATGTTTTCTAATCTAAAGCTTGCAATGCCATACAAATGTAAGCAATACGAACTTGTTGACATATTATTTGACGTCACGTTTCGTTTTAACGAATGGTGTTGCGTTTAACAAATTTGAATTTCCCTCGCTTAATTTGCACATTTATTCTTTTTGTGTAATTAAAAAGATATTAATTACTAAAATAATGGTTTAGCTCAAATATCCGGCCAATAAAGATTCGGAATAAAAATATTTGAACCAAATTTAAATTATATGCATATTTCCTATTAATCAACTTTCTCTATTACTTTATCAGTTACGAATATTAATTCAGATTTGACAAATTTGTATTAATTTTTAAGAAATAAATACTACTACGTAACTTTAAGAAATTGGACAATAGCTTTTACTTGTAAACATGAGTGTTTAGTATATTTTGGCAAAGTTGTAATATATGGATTACATTTATATTAACACGTAAAGTTTTATTTCTAAACAGAAATTTCTAAATAGATTTGGTCGATTAGTTCTTTATATAATAATGTTATATTAGGTAATTTAAGGTTTTTGGATTAAATTCCTAGTCAAGTATGTACTAATTTTGCAACTTTCTTCGAGTTATGCAAGGAGAATAAAAGAAGAAAATTTTGTTTTATTATATTGTGGAAATGAAATATTCATTTTTATTATACTTTTTTAAAGTGCCAAGATAAATGGCACAAACAAGAAAAAAAAAACAAGAGATTGCATACAGAATAAACAAAAAGTACAACGGACATATGTACAACTTATTCTAAACATAAATAAAACTGAAATCTCTTAGGAATTAAATATAATTCTTTTAACAAATTCTTCTTATGAAACAAAAAATAAATAATTTTTTCTAGATTCTAAACTTTGAATGTAAATTTTTTTAGTAATTTACAAAAACACAATTAACTCAAATTCTCACATAAGTCCTTAATAAAAATAATAAAAAGATCAATAAAAGTAAAACCACAGTTAGAAATGTTTAAATTAGTTCCCTGTAAGCAAAAAAAAAACGTTTTTTTTTCAAATAAATGGCATGCTATTCTAAATACTTCTATAGATTTCTTAAAAATGCCCAAATTGAAAAATGATTTATTTTAAATTCGTTTTTCGACAAAAACGAACAAAAAACGACAAAATAAGTATTTTATTGGGCATTTTTTTTCTTACTAGTCTCTATGTATCTTCTGAACTAATGTCTTACATCGAAGAAAAAAATGATTGCCACAAAATCCTCTGAATGATGAAAAAGAAAACAAAACAAAACCTTTTTCAACCTAACAAAAAAATATCTACATATATATGTATAAAAAAGAAATAACAAAAAAGGTTGAAATATATAAAAAGTCAAAAATACTATTTCTTTGAAATAAAATTATCTAGAAGTAGAAGGTCCTGGTGAACCCAACTTTTTAGAGTTGCGTTTCAAATCATCCAAATAGGTTTTCCTTGACTCAGCCAAAACCTGTGCCATAATCCCATCCTCCCAATGCTCTTCACCTGCAACATAAAAGAAAAAAACAAAACCATTTCAAAAACCTACAACTTCCAACAAAGTAATATTACTATTTAAATCAGATGAGTTTAAAAGTGAATTACATGCTGGAGTTTCTTCTGGGATAGTCTCAGCCGTTTCTTTTCTGTTACACAGGTCGGTGTATTGATATCCCATTTTAAATCTCGTTTCATAATCAAAAATCGTTTGATTATTTGAGGATTGACTGGATGTAGATTTGTGTCCTCCGAATGGGTAATCATTTTCATTCGAGTTAAAACTTGCACCAGTATTAGCACTATAATCGGAATTTTGGCAAACAGTTGTTGACGTGGACCGAGGGCTAGACCTTAAAGATCCTATAACAGAATAAATATAAGCATTATAATAAAAAAATTGACAAATATTTTATTTAATTTACTAGTTTAACTTCAAGTCTGGTTTAAGAAAATCTAAAGAACATAATATCTAATTAAAAACTATACTTTGAACATTGTTTATAAAATATTAACCCTGTGCATTTACTATTTTATCTTAATCACAAATACAAAGGGTTAAATAAAGAGTTTATTTGAATTTACCAAGAGGGGTATATCCAGCACCTTTGGGTGAGGATCCTCCTTTAGGTGACATAGCTCCTTTTGGAGAGGCAGATCCTCGTCGAGTAGAAGGTCTAGGGCTAGAGCAAACAGCCGAAGTTATAGTGGAGCTGCTGCCGGCGGCATGCCCTTGTGGTTTAAGCCGTTTCTCAGCATCTCTAAAATACTGTATATAACTTTCCCTCGCTACTTCTTCTTCCAAAGCTTCATTAGTTGCCTCCCAATCAGTTGCTTTCAATTTATCTTCTAACATGGTCTGTATAAAATAATTCAAATAAATACAATACACAAACAACTAAATAAAAACTTTACCTGTTCGATTAAGAGATTTTCGCTGGCTCTAACTGCATCTACCATCCGCCTCCTATTGAGATCAATTGTATGATAACTAGGTAAACCTAAACCGACACCAACTGATGGATTGTTCGGATTACTAATAGAATTATAATGACACATGCGATGGTATGAAAGTCTAATTGGTTCATCAGCATTCCGTTTCGGTCCATTGAATATATTAATTGGCTCTATAATTTCAATAGAAATTAATAGTTTTATTCAAATTTTAGGTCTATAAAGCCACCTCTTCAAAATTCAAATTTGATTTCACGAGAATTATGTGCCTCTTTATGTGTCGTAATCGAGATTTTTGTGCGCGAAGCGTTTCATGAAAAAATGAAATTTGACTACTGGGGTATTAACTTAATGTCAAGCTAGTACCCACCCTTCACATATGAAAAATTCGGATATCAATATCAAATAAGAACTATAATTATGTGCTCTTTATGTGTTTTTCAAGTACCCTGGAGCGAATTCGATAACGAAAAACTCACCCCAAACCGAATGAGCCACAAGAGGTGACATCTATAATGACACAGTACAAAAATTTTAAACGAAGCGTAAACATTGAAATAATTATGTGCTCCCGAGATATTATATTTGCGATTTTGGTGCTCGCACCCTTTTACGAAAAATTCACTCCCAACCGTATGAGCAATCAGAGGTGAAATCTATAACAATCGAGCACAGAATTTTTAACAGACACGCCATCATTGCAATAATTATGTGCTCTCGAGATATCATATTTGCGATTTTTCTGCTCGCACCCTTGTACGAAAAATTCACTCCCAGCCGTAATAGCCATAAGAGGTGTGAGATCTATAATAATCTAGCACAAAAATTTTAATCTGCGCGAAATCGTAATAATAATTATGTGCTCTCTAGATACGCTATTCGCGATTTTTGTGCTCGCACCCTTGTACGAACAATTCACTATATGAGCAATGAGAGGTGAAATCTTTAATAATAGAGCACATAAATGCAACAGACACGCAATCGTTGCAATAATTATATGCTCTGGAGATATCGTATTTGTGATTTTTGTGCTCGCACCCTTGTACGAGAAATTAGCCCCCAACCGTATAAGCCATAAGAGGTGTGAAATCTATAATGATTGAGCACAGAAATTTTAACCGACACGCAATCGTTGCAATAACTGTGCTCTCAAGATATCCTATTTGCTCGTTTTTATCCTATTTTTGTGCCCGCACGAAAAATTCACTCCCAACTGTATGACCCATAAGAGGTGAATTGTATAATAATTGAGTACAGATATTTTAACCGACACGAAATCCTTGCAATAATTATGAGCTCTCGCGATATCCTATTCGCGATTCTTGCGCTCCTTATACGAGAAATTCACCCCCAACTGTATGAGCCATAAAAGGTGTGAAATCTATAATAATTGAGCACATAAATTTTAACCGACACGCAGTCATTGCAATAATTGTGCTCTCAAGATATCCTATTTGCGATTTTTGTGCTCGCATCCCTCTACAAAAATTCACCCCCAACTGTATGTATAAGAGGTAAAATCTATAATAATTGAGCGCAAAAGTTTTAACCGACGCGAAATTTTTGCAATAATTATGCGCTCTCGAGATTTTTGTGATCGCACCTTTGTACGAAAAAGTCACCCCCCAACCACATGTCATAAGAGGTGCAATAATTATGTGCTCTATAAAAATAACCGGACATATAAATAATCTATAATAACCGGGCACACAAATTTTCACCGACCCGCAATCGTTGCAATAATTATGTGCTCTCCAGATATGCCATCTGGAGCTATAGTTTTTTTAGATTTCTCCTCTTTAGTTCATTCGGTTCGGGGTGAGTTTTACGCACAAGAGGTCGAGTTAGCGTATTCGCTCCAAGGTACTTGAAAAGTACATAAAGCACATAATTATTGTGCTTATTTGATATCGGTTTCCCAATCTTTCAGATGGGTGGGTGCTAGCTTGACAAGTTATTATTATTCAAATAATGAAATTGTAAAAAATAGTGAAATTATTCAAATTTGATTTTTTCATTCAATGCTTTGAGCAGAAAAATCGCGAATGCGGTACATAATTAGCACATAAAGACGACATAATTCTCGTTTACTCAAATTTGAATTTTGAAGTGGTGCGGGTGCCAGCTTTATGGACTTAAATTAAATTATTATTAAATTAAATTTTACCTATTTCATAGCAATAAACTTCAATGGTGCGATTGTACATTTCACTCATAGCTTGAATTTCAAGATGATTTCCGTGCACATTCCACTTTCTCTTACGCGCCACATATTTGTCAAAATCTTCAGTTACATAAGCTGCGAAGAAGTCTTTGTTTTTTACCTGAAAAGTATTTTCATTAAAATAAATTGTGTAAAAACAATGTAATGTTGTTTGGTTTACAATGTAGTCCATGCAAGATGTTCGAACCATGTAATGTAATTCTTGGTCACCAAAAATTTGATCAGCAATAGCTCTGAATAAGCAGGCTCCGTCCTCATTCATCAATTTGATTTCGTAGCCCACATCTGACAAACATCTTGAAAATAATGCATCCCTCTATAAAAAAACACAATTATTAGTTCAAAAAATCCTTCATATTTCAAAACTTACAGAAACCCATTCTTCATCAGTGAGATGATTGATCTTCCTTAGCGGAGTCCCATATTCATCTTCACTGTTGAATCCCGTGGCATCTTCAGTATCATTATTATCGTTCTTTTCACGAACGGTGTTTACCGATTCATCGTTTTTTGAATCAACAGAAGAAGAAGCCGCGCTTGCCTCCAAGCTTTCTTCTGGAGCGATTTCAGTTCGAGCACTTTTCCTCTCTCTGGTCTGCTTACGCCGGGAATGCTTCGAAGACTCCTTGAAACGTTTGCGGAGACAATGATCAGTCGGTTCAGGTGTTGCACTCCTAAATAATTCAATAAAAAAAATGTTACCAGTGATTACAAGAAAAAAAAAGTGCGAAAGAAAACAACATTTTTAGAAAGAATATTTAAGTTGAATAATAATAATATTCTATATGCAAATAGTCAAAATCAAGTGTAATTAAATAGTTGATTTTATAAAATATTAAAATTATAATAGTATGTACATATAAATAGTTTACACATTCTTATTTTTAAACAATTCGCGTATTCAATTCGATATCACACGTATATTTTTAAAGTTTTTATCAATATTACTAAACTTTATAGATCTCTCTTCATAGATAAGTTACCACATGCAAATTAGTTTATCTAATCTTAAGTGTTTTTATACATATCTATATAGATATTTAAAAATAAAATAGAAGAATATGGGTCCTACTATGTCTAATAGTTGCAATCCCATTTCGATTTGGATGAATTTTAGCGGAAAATTTCCTCTTAGCATAGGACACATTTTTTTCAAAAGTTATGCAAAATCCAAAATTTCACTATTTTTCCAAGTTTATTTATTAAATATTTAGAAAACTATTATAGATACAAAGAAGCTTTTCCTGCTTTTTTTAAGATATGATTTTTTTAATTTTTCGCGTTGATGTTGAGGGTTGGTTCTGAATGTAACCGGATTCTCGACGTTTGGCCATTTTCAAGAGATATTTTCGACAGTGCGGGTTAAGTGTTAGACGCATACTAACTCAGTATTACTGAGCGGTCCTTGTATGGTATCCTTGTCTCCTTGCAGTTTGTTGAGTCGCCTCATTTTTCGCAGACACTTTCTCCTGTTCTCCTGTTGTTAACCCTGGTGTCCTTGTTTGGAAGTCGTTTGTTGTCAGCCCTGGTGTCCTAGTATGGTCGTTTGGGGTTTTTGGCTTCCACTGTTGTTGCTTTTGTGTTGTTGTAATCGCTCGGTCGTGTGACGCGATTGTACTTATAGCTGTCGGGCTTCGGGTCATGCGCGTTGTGTGCGGTGCTTCGGTTCGCTTATATGTGTCGGCATGGGCGTAGCCAGGATTTAGATTCGGGGGGGGTTTTAAGACCAGGATTTAGTTTCGGGGGGGGGTTTTTAAGAAAATACAGTAACAGAAATGCACCAATTTACTTTCTAAAACTGACACACAAGGGTTCCTAAACTTCACATTTACTAGGGCATCCAAAAAACCGACGCAATTTCAAAAACCGGTTTTCGGTTTTCCGTACAGTAAAAAACCGGTTAACCGGTTTAAACCCGCTTTTAAGTATAAATATAAATAAATTGCTGCTGTAAACCAAATAAAATAAATTCACCATTTATAATTATTTAATATATAAAAAAATATTTCTGTTTCATTTCATTATATTTCATTGACGATCGAAATTTTGTACAGAAATTACCGCCGACCGAAAAAACTCTCTCGCTATCTGTTAAGGTGGGTTGAATCGATTTCAGTGCATTAAATAAATTTTCGATCACTATCGATTACCAGCAGGCTGGTAGCCTAGGGGGGCAGTACCAGCAGGCTGGTACCCAAGGTCTGGAGCCTAGGGCGGCAGATTTTAGGGGCAGCAAATTTGGGGCCAACATTTTTTTTTCTCATACAGAAATTAAAAAGATTCATTTTTATATACCTTTATGTAAATGTTATTAGATCCACACAAATAATTCAACATGTAATATCTTTCACCACGTATTGTTAAATTATTTTTTTCTACATTTTGCCTAGTAGTGGTTGGTCCGAAGCAGTATCGACGGGGCCGAGCTATTAGGGGCATACGCCGCGTAGTGGCATTGAGTCTGAGAGAGACAGATATAGAGCGGCGATACAAACGAAAAAGCCGCCGAAAAGACAAGCCGCATCTGTTGATTGAGTCATGCAATTTCTTATATGATTATTTTTTCTTCCGTTTCAGTGATCCGAATAACGGAAGTTATTGTATGATTTTGGAACTGTTAGCTGAATTCGATCCTTTTTTAGCGAGTCATGTTTTAATATTTAAGACTAAGATTTTTATAAATTCGACACAACGCTGGCAAAAGTGAATGACTGAAATAAAGGGAAAAGAGAAACGCTAAAGAGAGTAAATTTGACATGTTGGTCAGCTAGAGAGGACGCATGTTGGAGAAGTTGGAGTGAAGGAGAGAAGCATGGAGAATTTCTTGGCACGAAGTTCTTAAAACTTTGGAATCAAAAGTTGCTAAAAAACATCACGTGATTAATGGACGACCCCTTACGTTTTATTTTAGTATAAATAAATCTACAATATAATACTTAATGAATAACCATAGAAAAATAAAATTATTTTCCACTTGAAGAAAAATACAAAATAAATAAAAACCTACTTTCGGTTTTTCGAAAAAAACCAGTTTTACGGTTTCGTAAATTTTAACAGAAAACCCGGTTAACCGATTTCGGTTTTAACCGGTTTGGATGCCCTAACATCTACCACGCTCTCTTGAAGAGAGTCGTCTCTACTCGTCTCTTTATTTACTCCAAGAACAAAGTATATATTTTGCATATTTCGGGGGGCCGGCACATGTCTATGTAAACGTTTTCCCATTAAATCTGGACTTCGAGCTGGTCAAACAAATTGATTTGTCAATCGCCAAGATACTCAGAAACTATGCGAGCAGTGTGGGGCCGTGCGTTATCATGCATAAATGTTGCGTCGTCTCCAAGAATAACCATGCACGGTAAACCATGGTCTTCTAGAACCTCTGTCAGATACCAATCAACTTCCAATTCTCGATAAAGACTAACTCCGTGCGAGTGCCAAAAGATATACCTCCCCATGCTATAACTGATCCTCCACCAAATAGAAGCCGCTCGGCAATACACGCTTCAGCATATCCCCAGCCTTGTCGCCGCCACAATCTTACACGTTTATCTAAGCCGGTAAAACAGAATTCATCGGAAAAAATACGCGACTCTGATCGGTTATAGTTCAGGCCACGTGTTCTCGTGCAAAATTCAACTTCGTAATCCGGTGTTCACGGGAAAGCGGCGGTCCAGTAGCTCTACTTCGAGAAGATAATCCAGCGGTATGTAGTCGCCTCCTAACTGTCCATTCACTTTTGTTTACAGTCCTCAGGTTCTCACTTCTTGCAAATGATTTCGAAGGGCAACTACCGTGACGTTCGGTTTCTCAAAGCGCTAGAAACGAGAAAGAGGTCATCTCTAGTTGTTGTAGTTTTGCCTCGCCCTGAACCAGGTCTTCGAGTGAGCAGACCAGTGTCTTCATTTCGCTGCCAAATTTCGACGACGCCCGGTTTTCGGTTAACCCAGTTAAAATTTAGGAAACCATAAAACCGTTTATTTTTTTCGAAAAACCGAAAGTTAGATTTTATTTATTTTATTTTTTTCTTCTAGTGGAAAACAATTTTATTTTTCTGTTGTTATTCATGCGGTATTATATTGTGGATTTATTGGTACTCAAATAAAACGTAAGATCAGTAAATATGTAGTCAACTAAAGGTTCACAGATTTAGAGTGCGCATAATCTTATTCCTAAATAAATGTAAATAAATAAAATTAAAATAATTTTTCTATTGTTATTCATGAATTATATTGTGGTTTTATAACGTAAGAGCAGTTAATACCATAGTGAAATAAAGGTTCACAAATTTCATCAAATACTTTGATAAATAAATATATGTCTGCATTTATAATCTCTTCGTAAAGAATTTATTCTAACAACAATATATTTTTTATTCTTTACGTAAATATAATGAAACAATACAAATATATATTTTTTATTTATTAAATAATTCAAAATGGTAAATACTCCATACATATAAATGGTAAATATACCACTCCACAAAAAAGGAGACAAATCTGATGTGAATAACTACAGAGGAATCTCCCTCCTTTCCGTTCCCTACAAAATCTTATCCGCAAGCCTCTTACCACGCGCACAAGAACAAATCGAACCCCAAATTGGGGAATATCAAGCAGGTTTCAGATCATGCGTCGAGCAAATTTTCAACCTGAAATCTATACTCAAAATTCGAGCTACACGAAATCTCCCAACCATATGCACATTTATTGACTTCAGGAAAGCTTATGACTCCATGCAGCGACAATCCCTGTTTAATATACTTGAAGAAAACAATCTGGATCCGAAAACGCAAAGGCTCATCCAACAAACACTAACAAACACAACTTCCAAAATCAAATTCAACGGAGAAATCTCAAAACCTTTCCCCATCAAGACTGGTGTCCGGTAAGGCGATAGCCTCTCTCCGTTACTCTTCAACATCGTTTTAGATAAAGTTATCAAAACACGGGAACAAAAACTGGAAAATCAAAAAATTTGGAGGCCCATTAGACTAGGAAAACAACAGGATATCATCAACGTCACATGCCTAGCCTTCGCTGATGATCTCGCTATTCTTTCTGAAAATGAACAAACAGCAATCCATCAGATCGAAGTCCTAAAAGAATGTGCTGAGAAAGCTGGACTACAAATTTCCTTTTCGAAAACTGAATTCATAGTTTGTGGCTATGAATTCACATTAAAATAGAACATTTAATCACAAAATACGGCACGATAAACAAGGTTAGTCACTTCAAATACTTGGGCGAAATTATTGAACCTACAGGAACAGAAAGATCAGCACAAAAAACACGGCAACTCAAAATGGGGAAAGCATATGGAAAAGTTGCAAGCGTCTATAATAAAAAATGCATAAATATTAGCACCAAAATTCGACACTACACGACTGTTATCAAACCCGAAATACTCTACGCCAGCGAGACATTAAACCTTAATTACAAAGGAGACATAGAGAACATCAAGAAGGCCGAAAGAAAAATTATCCGAAAAATCCTTGGCCCAAAACTAACAGACGAAGGATATCGTCTAAAATCACACTGTCACAGAAAAATAATCCAACATCGAAACCGATTTCCGCAAACGACGACTGAAATTCTACGGGCACGTTATGAGACTAGATGACAACCGACTAACATGGAGAGTATTGAAGTACATACAGAAAATGAAAACGACAACAGTCTGGGTAAAACAGGTCCAAATTGATCTAAAAAACGCCAACATCTCACCGACAGACATCGAAAATCGAAAAATCTTTAAACACAAGGTCTACAGCTGGGAAATTATATCAGTGGAAAAACCCAAAATAACAAGAGCAAAATGGACAGATGAACGTCGAGCTAAACATAGCGAGATGATGAAACAATTCTGGAAGAACAAGAAAAATAAAAGCAACAGGCCATAATTTGCTTTATGTGATCCCTGTGGGTCTAAACAATATAAATAAATAAATAAATGGTAAATAAGTATTTATTTCATTTGGTTTACATCTGCACTATTTTTGAAAAAAGTTTTTGAAAAAGGTAATACTTACTCAATTTATTTATTTATCTTTTTATTTAGTTAGTTAACCGGATTTTACTTTACGCAAAACCGAAAACCGGTTTTTGAAATTTTATCGGTGTTTTGGATGCCCTAAAAAGCATATCAGTGTAAACTTGTTCATTTTCAATACTTAGCATATCATATTAAAATTGTTCATTTTCTTCTTCTTGCTTTGACACTACAGCCGTAAATGGCCTTTGGCCTAACTTCCCCTGACCCCCTACACTTGTGTTTTGGTGTCTGGATCCTAGGCAAGTACAGTATAATCTTGAAAATCCTACACATATGGGACCACTAGGCCCGGGAGAGACCCAGGGCCCCTAGGCACTTTTTACATTTGGGCTCTTTTTGGACTGCGTTTCTCCAGTCGTTGTACCCTTCATTAGCTAGCGACCCCAATATGCCAAACATCTTACAAGGGGAGCAAAACACTGCACCCTTGCTCTTCGAAAATATGAGCCGTGTAAGTCCGAGGTCGTGTTTCACCATTGCTTCATGTTCGGCAAAAAGTGACAGCGATAGATACCTTGTTTTATCTGCGAACTGACGATTTGAAGAAGAAAAGTCGGCATCAATATTCTGTTTCACGCCATTTTGGACAAGAGCCAGGCTTTTGAGCTTATGTAAAGATTCCGCCACCGGGGCCCCTAGGCTGGCAGGGCCCCTGGGCCTTGTAGGCCTAGGCAGAAATCCGGCACTGGGGACCACACAACCGCCAGATTATCCAAAATGCCGGATTATCAGGATTAAAACAAAACAATAACAATTTTACATATTTTAAACGCGTCACCGTTTGATACAGTTCGCCGATTTCAAAGAATCAAATCATCGTTAGCATCATCGTCATCCGTGGAACAAATTAGGCTGAGGATTTCTTCGTCAGAAAAGGAATGAAAATTTTCTTCGCTGGTGCCTTGAAGCCAAGCTATGTCGTCGTTTGTCAGCGTAACACCAAATTCCGAAGACAATTGCAGAGTAGAGTTAGATTGGTCAGAATCCCAAATCAAGTTTTCGGAGTTTAAAGGTGTCCCTTTTGACTTTATTTCAACTGTGCGCGAGGTTTATATCCGACGCAGGACAACGGAAAGAAAAGACACGTGTTCCCCCAGAGCGCGGGTTGTGCCGGATTAACCAACCGCCGGATTAACCAACTAACCATTATCCAGATTGTACTGTATACGGAGCCCTTACAGTTTTTAATGTGGAAGGCGAGCCCCTACTAGGCGAGTTTTGTCGCAAATTTTACAGTGAAGACTAGGGCCTGATTAATATGTAAATACATATTTTTAATTCAAATTATTTTCGGTCATATTTTGTTTTCCACACAAATTATGATATTTGGAAATAAAGATTACATTTTCTCGTTCCAAATATCATAATTTGTGTGGTAAACAAAATAAAGACAGAAAATAATTTGAATTAAAAATATGTATTTACATATTAATCCGGGCCCTAGTGATAACTTTTCCAGACCCTTGCACAGGAGAACAGTGGCTTATTTTTCTATATTTGTGTCCCCGGATTCGAACCGGGGACTTATGGCTTGGTATTTTGACATCTTAACTACTAGGCCACCACCGCCTAGGTTTTCTTTAAGCGAATCCAAGGTCTTTTTGGTGACTATAAGAGTTTTCTAGATATTTAAAAAATAAACTTGGAAAAACTGAAAAAATATTGAATCTTTGACTTTTGCATAACTTTCGAAAAAAACTTTCCACCAAAATACACCCAAATCGAAAGGAATCGAAACTATTGGTCGATTTGACATGGAACGATCTATATATTATCTATTAAAATATGTAAAACATGCGGCAAAAGAATTATAAACTTAATCTGTAACTAGTTTCTCATTGCCTCAAATGTGCACTGCATATACCTGAGCTGGACATGCATAAAAAAATTTTCGTGTGGCACGATAACCGTTAATTTTGGATTTTTCAATCTAATCGTTAAAATCGAAAAAAAAACAAAGCTGCACCATTTTCAAGGATAAAAAAGGACTTTTCTTTTTCACAAAAGAAAAATACCAGCCGAACTGCGCAAGCGCGATTCGATAACCGACAGACTATAATAACTACCGCGCCGAGTCGTGAAAAACTTAACTAAAACCTGCACAAAAAAGATATGCGGTGCAAAAACAACAAAATTTGGAAATAGCTAACAAAACTACAGTGATTTGTATTCGGAAACCTACTTGTGTCTACAAACAAATGAAAAGAAAAATATTCTTATATGAAACCAATTAATTATGCACGAACTAGATTTACTAGATTATCATATTATCAAAATCAGTCCCTCTCCGTCCCATATTAAATTGTCGTCCCATCCCATCCCAAGCGACTTTCGTCATTATCCACTCATCCCATACCATGGGACGATGGGATCCCATGCTCATCTCTAAAGTGAGGCCGCTTGTGTTAGCTTACTTGAGTCACAAAATCACGCGATTAAATACCGCGGCGGTTTAGTCGTAGTGCGGATTCGGCCTTAGGGTAGAAAGCTGCATCTAGACAGATATATAGATTGTAGACTGGTAATGGTTTGTTAACTTTGTCTTTTTTTTAAGTGTGGTCTAATGTGGATACCGAGTTATTAACTACCCTTCAAACACTGAGGGCGGGACCTGCATATTTGTAGTTAACGCTCTAACTCGCTGTAGACGATGAGGCCAAAAACTTTACCTTTACTGTGACGTTTATAGATCTATTGAACCTCACTCTCTCTAGCTTAGAGCTGCATCTAACAATATAGTGAACACAGAGAACGTAAAAGATTTCAAAACAAAAGAAATAGATATTTACCTACCAGGACAGTATTTAACTGGACAATTACCAGGAACAGTGGAATAAACCTAAGGATATTCAGGAGGGAAATTCGGAGATAAATATGAAATCAGAATATGAAATTTTACCAAAATTAGCATTTTTTAGCATAAAAATGCAAAAAATCAACTGAGCGATGTAAACTAATAATTTGTTTAGGTGTTGCATGTTTCCTCTAAACTTGGTTCTATTAAATATATTTTCCAATTTTAATAAAGCGCGACTTTTATCATCGAATGTAACTTGAATCCAACTTACTTTGCAGCGTAGATGCCACTCTTTTACGGTTTTCTAAGTTCGTTTTAGGCAGAAAGTCAACGAACTTTAATCAATATAGTATATTCTTGGTAATCCGACACATATGGGACCAGACAACCGCCGGATTATCGACATTATCATCATCATATCATCATTTTTTGATTATCGACATAAAAAGAAAACAATAACAATTTTACATATTTTATGTACAATTCTATTTCAGAAAGAATTATATATATATATATATATATATATATATATATATATATATATATATATATATTACATATATTTACATATTATATATATATATAGAAAACCTCAAATACAACATATATATATATATATATATATATATATATATATATATATATATACATATATATATAGCAAACTTTAATTTATTTTGTAATGTTTTTTTCTATTTTCCCACGCTTTCCTCATTTTTTCTCCGTGGATCCTCTTTCTTTCTTCCGTCCACTTTGTTCCGGTCTTCTTGGGCTTCTCATTCTCCGACATCACTTCCCATTTGTTAACCTTTTGTCTGTAAGTCCATAAAATTTGAGTCTCCTTTTCCTGATGTCTGAAGCCAGGTTGTATATTTTTTCTGTTGTTTTTCTGGCGTGTAGTCTGTATCCGTCTTCTGTTTGTTTTGGGCCTAAAATTTTTCTCACGATTTTCCTTTCTTCTTTTAGAAGATTTTCTAGATCTCTTTTTGTGTGGAGTGTAAGCGTCTCGCTCGCATAGAGTGCTTCTGGTTTCACTACAGTGTTGTAGTGTTTAACTTTTGTGTTTATTGACAGGCATTGTTTGTTGTAGATGTCTCGTGTTTTGAAGAAGGTCCTCATCATTTTCTGTTGTCTAGCTTTCTGCGCTATTTTTTTTCTCTTCCTGTAGGTTCTAAAATTTCTCCAAGGTATTTGAAATGGGATACTCTTTTGATTTCACTGTATTTCGTATTCAATTTTTGTATGTTGATTTTTGTGCAAAAGAATTCTGTTTTTGTGAAAGAGATTTGCAGTCCAACTTTTTCTGCGCATTCTTTGAGGACTTCTATCTGCTTGATTGCTGTCTCTTCACTCTCCGCAAGTATTGCTATATCGTCTGCAAAAGCTAGACATGAGGTTTCTACTTTGTCTTTAGTCCTTCCTAATTGTGTGGGTTTCCAGCACTTTTGAGCTTTTAGCTCTTTTTTCCATTCTAACATCACATTGTCTAAAGCCAAATTGAAGAGTAGCGGGGACAGGCCATCTCCTTGTCTGACACCTGTTTTTATTAGAAATTGTTCGGAAATTTCTCCCATGAACTTTACTTTTGATGTCGTGTCTGATAGAGTTTATTTAATGAGTGCTAGTGTTTTCGAGTCCAGTCCTTGTGTCATATGCTTTTTTGAAGTCCACAAAGGTGCATATAACTGGTGAATTTCTGATGGCTTTGTGCTTGAGTACTATTTTTAGTGTGAAGATCTGCTCTGCGCATGAGCGACCTGTTGCCCTATTTTGTGTTCTAGTTGTTCCTCTACTCTTTGGAGGAGGCTCATGGACATGACCTTGTAGGCGACTTATAATAGGGAGATACCTCTGTTGTTGTTCACATCAGCTCTGTCCCCCTTTTTATGTAGTGGATGTATGAGTGCACATTTCCAGTCCTCTGGTAATTTTTCAGTTTGCCAAATTTCTTGAATAATTTGTGTGAATTCTCGTAGTGAGTTTGGTCCTAGATTTTTCAGTAAATCCGCAATGATTCCATCTTCTCCAGATGTTCTGTTGTTCTTGAGCCTTTGAATATGTCTATTGATGTCTTCTTGTGTGGGTTGTGGTGAATCCGGGTGTCTTTCTGCTATTTTTTCTCTGGGGTATCTTGAGGTGGGTTCTTGGCAGTTTAATAGATTAGAAAAATATCTTGATAGTTCTCTGCAGTTTTCTTGATTGGGGAGTGCTAGCTCTCCTGTTTCTCTTCTGAAACATAGGGTTTGTGGTGTGTAGCCTTTGATTTTACCTGCGAATGTTCTATAGAAGTCTCTTATATTGTAGTTCCTGAAGTTTTCCTCTATGGACTTTAACTGTTCTTCTATAAATTTTCTCTTGGTTTGTCTGAAAATTTTTGTGACCTCTCTTCTTGTTTCATTAAATTTCTGTTGTGTTACTGGTGATTTTTTACTGTTGTAGGTTTGGATGTCCGTTTTCGATTTTCTAGTGCTTTCTCACATTCCAAGTCCCACCATGGGTGTTTTGAGTTCTTCTTAAGTGGAATCAGTTCTTTTGCCTTCTGTACGATTTTAATGTGGAAGTCTGCCCAGTTGTTTGCCTGTTCTTTATCCCATTCTTGTTTTATGTTGGTTTCCTTGATCATTTTTGTGTCGAATTTCTGCAGGTGTGTTTTTTTTATGTATTCTATTTGGAGTGAATTTTATTTTAATTCTTGTTAGATAATGGTCCGAGTCTATGTTCGCACCTCTGCGGACTTGTACATCATGGATCTCTCTTTGTGCCTGGTGTGTGATTGCGATATGATCGATTTGGATTTCGCCGATGGACTGTATTGGAGACCTCCAAGTCTTTTGTTTTTTTAGGTGTTTTTCTGAGGGAGGTGGATATGATTTTGAGGTTGTTCTGTTGACAGAGTTCGATTAACCTTACGCCATTTTTATTGGTGAATTTGTGTGCGGGAAATTTCTCAACTGTTTTCTTATACATTTTTTTCTCTGCCAATTTGTGCGTTGAAATCTCCTAGTAGGATTTTAGTGTCTTCCTTCGGGATTTTATTCATAATTTGCTCTAATGTTTGCTAAAATATGTCTGTATATATATATATATATATATATATATATATATATATATATATATATATATATATATATTAAAAGTTAAAAGCAGGGTCTGTTGGTCACACCTTTTACCAAGAACACTATATGGTGTTGTTTTTGACATTAATTTTTCTGTGCGCGAGGTTTATATCCGGCACGGAGCAGCGTAAAGAAAAGCCACGTGTTTACCCAAGAGAAAGAGCGCCGGATTACGGAACGTGCCCGATTAACCAACGGCCGGATTATCAATATTATACTGTATCTCGTAAGCGGTGTAGCGAATCACGATGAAACTTTGCAACAGTTATTGCGAAATTATTAAGGTACTTATATGATTTTTTGGAAATTTTGAAACTCTTGTTATGACATTTTTGGACACTTTTTATGACATTTTTGGACTCTTTTCTCTTGCCGAGAATATAGTGTGCTCATAAGACGCCGTGTAAAAACTGATCAACTTTGAATTGCAATAACTATTAAACGGTTTAGTGAATTGACCTGATTTTTTTTCTATTATTTCCTAACAACATCCTTAACAAAATGTAGAAGTTTCATAACTTTTTCAGTATATTTGACCAATATCTCTCGAACATCCTTAAGTTCAAAAAAAAACATGGACCAGAGCAGCCTTGCAACAAAAACCTTTTAGCCGGTTTCAAGTTCCAAAGGATGAATTTGCACTTTGATGAAAAGTACATGTCCATATGTAGTAGCATAATCATGTGAAGGAAAGAACATACCACATAGAGTGACTACCACATAGTGCTATTAAGTGGGCACAAGTAGACAGCTGGCTCAAAGATGAGGGAATGTAGAGGGGTAGGAGTAGTTGAACCATTGGTACTTCAAATCCAATGGAACATATCACAACCTTGCTAATTTGAAAAATTTGAAATAACATAGAAATGAAAATTAGCTCAAGAATTCTGAGTCTGTTCCTACAAGCTTGGAATACTTTCTTTTTACGGACGTAGCTGGCAGCTGAGAACTGAACAGACAAGTGGCCCTACGAACATCTAGAATCACGCTGGAACTGCAGGTAGCATATCTTCAGCGTTGATGTAGTTAGGATGGTTGTAGATTCATCTCATTTGGGCTTACTGGTGGATCTTTCTATTGCGTCTCAGTTTTTCGCCATTTTCCTTAGAGGAAATAATGAATTTAACGAATCTGGCCATTCTATCCCAGTTTTCTTTATTCTGCAACATGTAACCCTTTCCATCTACAGCAATCAAATATTGTGTGTCTTACAGAGTCCACATCGCCACAGTTTTCACACAACTAATCTGCGGCGGCGCATATTTGTTTCATATAGTCGCGGAACCACCCATGCCCTGTGAGGAACTGCGTCAGGTAAAAGTTAGTCTCATCATGCTTCCAGTTGACCTATGTGGTAATATCTGGTATGATCATCTTCGTCCATTGGCCTTTTCGGACGCCCACAATTTTTGTTGCCATTCTGCTAGGAAATTTTTTCTATCTATTTATTTTGTCTATCACATCCGGCCTCATGCAGTTCAGCTCTCTCCTTTACCAGGTTTTCTATGGGGGCTATAACAGCTATTAACAGAATGCCCCCCGATACAGTTTTGTATGCACTACAAATACTGATTACAGTTTTTCTTTGAATTCACGCAAGTTTGCAAATATTGCTTTCTACTGCCATACTTTAGCCCATATTGGGGCAGCATATAACATGGTGGATTGTATGATTGTACCAAGCAGCTTACGTTTGGAGCTTTTAGGCCCACCTACATTGATATTTCTGTCTAATGCCGCCGTTACCTTCATGCCTTTAGCTGTCTGGACCGAAGGACAGGCTCTTGTCTATGACTACCCCGAGGTATGTGATTTCGTTCTTTGGGCAATATGTTGCACTTTAAAGTGTATTGCGTGGAATCTCCTTAGGCCTGTCAGGAACACTGCTTCAGACTTTTCGGGAGCAAGGTTCAGGTTGTTTGATGTCATCCAATCGGTTACTTGGCGAATTGTGCGGTTTGCCATTTGCATTAACATGGATTCCATTTTCTGCTGAGACGTTTCCGCGAAGCCTATGAGTGTGGCACCCTCCGGAAGTTTCAATCTTAGGACGCCATGATATAAGATATTCCACAAAGTAGGGCCTAAAACTGAACCTTGTGGGTCCCCTCTACTCAGTTCTCTCTCTACCGAAACTGCATGTGCCTGTAGAAGCAGTGTTCTATTATCGCAGTAGCTTCTTACCATGCGCAGGAGGTAAGGCGCTATTCCTATTTCGGTTAGTTCCTTCACTATTATTTTTCAACTAGCACTGTTAAAAGCGCTTCTAACGTCAAATGTAATTAGTGCACATATCTTCCTTGTCTTTTTGGTGCCACTTCTAGCTTCTTCTGCAAGTTTTAGGACCGCTTCTATTGCGCTGATAGTGGATCTGCCCTCTCTGAATCCAAATTATCTCCTGAACAATCCGATGCCTGCCTCAAGTCCTCTTTTAAGCCTGTCCGCCAGAAGCTGCACTAGCAGCTTCCCCAGCGTGTCCAAAATACATGGGAGTTTTATACGATGATGGATTGTCTAATGGTTTGTCACCCATGCGGAGCAGGACAAGCCTTGCGCACTTCCATTTCTAAGCTTGAAATACTAAGGAATCGGAATGCGACAGTGTAGTCTCAAGAAACATCTCAAAACCGTAATGTTGGAGGAAGAAGATGATTGATTACCTCATTTGCCTTCCCCAACACTGGGGAGCATTGATACGCAAAGAAAGTGCGAACCACTACCCAAACCAGGAAGAACTGCTATCTTTGAACCTGCTTCAAAATCACTGCAATCTTTGAAACCACTTCTTATCCACTACAATCTGTGAACCTGCTTTTGATTGCTAAAAGGATTGTAGAGGTGCTCTAAATATGAAATATGCCAAAGATTAGAGCTTATGAGTTGGGTACAACAAACCTATTAGAGTCACAGTACACAGAGTTGTTACCAGCTAAACATCCATGTGAAAATACTCAGTAACTCGAAGTCAACAGTTTACCAATTTACTTATTGAAATTGAATCTCAAATTAGAGATTATATATATATATATATATATATATATATATATATATATATATATATATATATATATATATATTGGCTGGGGTCCACAGCTTCTGCCGCATATCAATCGTCACATGTTTTTATCTCTCCAGGCATCTTCATTGATTGCCCGGTCCCTCATCGTTGCCATAACTCTATGTAACCATGTCGTAGCACATATGTCCATACCATATAAGCTGCCTTGTTTCTATTCTTTCAGTTGTTTTGTGTATTCTATTTGTAAGTCATCTAATTTCTACATTTGGTATGTGTTCTAAACTAGATATGATTGGCATGATCTTCTGAGAAAATCCGTTCCGCAAAAAAAATTGAGATTTTACAACTTCAAATTGGAGATAAAAATCGGATTCACCACTCGGTAGACTCATAGTTTTCACAAAGGAAATATACAGTGAATTAGGTTTATAGTTACAACATTGTATCCAATGGCCAATCTCAAAATGAAGTTTCCGTGAAATAACTTATTCATTATCCCAAAAACTAGATAACTCTTAGCAAATGCCACAAATATATATCATATAATATATCGATAATCTATAGATAATATATAGATAATCATCAATTAGAAATAAACCATATTTACTTATTATTAGAAGATTTATTTGTGATCCTTACTTGAATAACAGTCAATGTTTTTATTAAACCTGAACATGTAAGCTCTATATTAAAATTTCCTTATAAAGAAAAGATGCGTTTGATGAAATTAATGCAAAGAAACACCAAATTGAACCAAAACACAACTTGAAACCATTGACATGAACCTATTCTTTATCAAAATTATCTCAATAGTTACGGAAAGACACGCGAAGAAAAATTAGTTTTATTAAACAACATCCGAGGGGCCATCCACTCTTGCAATACATGTTAATATTTAGATGCATTACCGCACATTACTTTGCATTCCTTAGGATTACGTAAGTATTATATCACAGTACACAAAGTACTCTTGCATTCCTTGAATTACTCTTGCATTCCATGAATTACGTTCACATTGTATTCGTATGACGGCCGCTTTACGGCCACATTAGCTCCCCACTACACCCGCATGAGCTCATCATGCGCCTCGTCATGCGCCGTGCTGCAGTAGGACAGTTAGCTCCTACCAAACTCCTCATAACATAAAGTGACCACACGTCCCGATTATGGCGGGAGAGTCCCGCTTTTCGTAGGCTTGTCCCGCGTCCCGCCGATTTTTAAAAATGTCGCGCTTTTAAGGAAATATCCGCATTTCTTGTATTAAATGTACTATAATATATAATATAATATTTTTCCTAAAAATAATATAATATTTTTCCTAGAAACTTTGACCAACAATGGGTGTTGGTCAAGGTTGAATTTAGAGGCGAGATTTCAGAAAGCTTCGAAATAAAAACTGGAGTGAGACAAGGAGGTGGACTTTCTCTACTTCTCTTCAACTGTGTCCTTGAAAAGGTTATGAGAGAATGGCGCAAGGAAATGAACAATTTGGGTGCTCAGAGTGGTATCTACCTGGGACGTAAGAACGATGGACTGGTTGTAGATTGCTTGGCCTTTGCAGATGACATGGCACTGTTTGCTGATTCTCTTGAGATGGCAACAAAGCAGGTAAACTGCCTCAGAAAACAGGCTGCCAAAGTGGGTCTTCAAGTGTCGCAGGAGAGAACAGAATTCTTCACCAACATTAGAGAAGCAAACAGAGAGATGTTACTAGAACAGGGAAACATCAAGAGGACTGTATCTGTAGAGGATCCTGTAGAGGACAAAAGTATCTCGGATGGATTGAATGAACCCAATTTATCAGAAAGAGCATCATTATCCAAGAGAGTCAGCAAGTTAGAACCGGCCTATCGGCTGACTAAGAACACTTACAATAAGAAATGCCTGTCACGCAACCTGAAATTTAAGCACTACACATCAGTCTTACGACCAGAAGCCCTATATGCCATGGAGTGTCTTTCCTTGAACCGAAGGGGTCTAATAGAGAAATTGGAAATCAGAGAGAGGAGAATCCTCAGGAAGATCCTAGCCCCGGTAAAGGAAGATGTGGAATTCCGAAGACGGCATAACTCTGAGCTGTACGAACATATTGAGATGCTCTCTGACTGTGCAAGGAAAAGAAGGGTAGCTTTCTATGGCCACGTTACAATATTGCCTCCAAACCGACTAACCAACCGTCTGTTCACCTTCTGGCAAAACAAGAAGCTTCGTACCACTTGGTTGACAGAGACCGAGAAGGATATTAAAGAACTGGGAATAACAGCTCCCAAAAACAGACAGTCTGTGAGACGCACCCGAAAGGAAGTCCGTGGATTTCAGGAAAAACCTCGAAGGAAAGGTACCCGCTGGACAGAAGAGAGAAAGGAGTTACCCCGGCAGAAGATGCGACAATACTGGGCAAAGGTCAAAGCCCAACAGTTGAACAAGTGTGGTCCAAAGTAGGCCTATTCGAAAGAAGAAGAAGAAGATAATATTTTTCCACATATTCCCATAATTCCCAATTTTCTAATGTCAACCAATGAAAATTTTTAATATCCTCAAATTGAAATGTCCATTCTTCAAGATATTTCAAGCAGTTATTACAAAATTTTATGACTTCTTTCAGAAAATCCGGTCGTTTAATGGCACCTTGTTCTGAAATTTTCATTGGGTGACATTAAAAAAGGAGATTTTATGGGAATATGTGGAAAAATCTTTTGAATATATTAGTAAACATTTTCCGAAAAATAATATTTGCGAAAATAATCATTTGATGACGTTTTATTAGTAAAATGTTACGTTACTGATGAAAAAGTTAAATGTGGGTTGTTAACAAATGTGGAACAGACAAACAGTGGACGGAGTTATTGCTTCATTTTAAAAAATAATATTTTCCAAATATTTTGATAAATATTTTGGTAATACTATTCTGTTTAACCCTCCATTTGGCACATAGTCCGTTAACCTTTGGTTTGGCACATGTGGTCTGGACAGACTGTATATCTTCATTCAAACATATGGAAATATCGCATTGTTGGAGGCGTTCATTGCTCCTCCGGCACAATTTTTGGTGTAGTGCACGATGGAAAGTATAATTACGGCCCTATTTTTTTTCACGTAACTGCAAATGGAAACCGTATCATGGGATCCAAAATGAGATGAAAGAACAGGACGTGAAGGACTTTTTTTATTTCTTCAGGAACACATCTTCTATTAGATCAAATTGTGGGAAACAAAAGCAATGTCAATTTTAGCAAGTCGCTTTGCTGATTCCAATATGGTGAAAAAATTATCAGCAATAGCTGTACGACCAGGGTTACTATACCGATTTGCTAACTTCAGCAATACATGCATTCAAGTTAACCTTGTTTAGTTTGCTGCATCTTCTCGGCCTGTGTATAATTTTCCTTGCAACGGATATTTTGTTTTGGAATTGCATGCCCACCAAACTTTGTTGTCATATTTTGATGGTTTTGATGGAATGTATTGAGTAAATTTTGCTCTGCCGCGGTATGAAAATAGCTGTTCATGAAAAAGTAAAGTTTTCATGCGAATCATAGTGTTTCGCAAGATTTTCATTGAAAAAATTCCATATATCACGAATTCTTGGTGCGGCTTTGTCAGTTCGTTGGCGAAATGCACGTGTATCACGTATATCATCAAAACGGATATATCGTAGGAATCGCTTATGCGACATAGCTGATCGGAATATGGGTAGCCGTCTGTATGCCAAAGAACTATTGACCTTTGCATGTTATTTGGTGAAACTCCAGCGGCCAAAAATACACTAATAAATGCATCTAATTCATTGCTCGTTAGCTCTTTCCAAACTCTTGTTTTTTTATCGGGATTTTTCAGATTCTACCTTTGAAATGTATCTTTCGAAGAACGATTCGTTTTGGTGATGATGATGAATGTAGTGTTTTGTGAAAAACAAATTTTGAATATCTCAATCGGAACTGAATTTTGTTCTATGAGTCCAGCTGGAAAATAATATTAATATTGATGACGCAAACGACCAACTGCAGCAGGTTCATTTCTATTCCAATTTGTACCGTCTTTGCCAAATAAAAATTCCTCTGTTGCAGCTTGTTGATTTTTAGAATGTGCTTCTCCCTCTACTTCTTATTTTTCGTCACTAGAATTAGACTAGCGTCTAGAATTCGTGTAGACTAGCGTCTAGAACTCTTCTAGACTAGCGTCTAGAATTTCGTTTGGTTCGATTACCTAATCCTCTTCAATATCAGACTCATCTTCTCCAGGTACATAATCAATATCATTATCGTCGTCAATCATTTCCTCAATTTTCATTTTCACAATCAATCATCAATAGAGGTCGGAACTTTAGGTTTTTGCCTATTTTTTTCTTTATAGGCAGATGGAAAAGATAAGCAAATAAATCCGTTTTACATGATTCTCTATCGTTTTACGCTAGTTTTAAAAAACCTATTTTGCCTATTTTGCTGTTTTAAATTTATACTACCTAAAAGATACCTAATGAGCTCTTATAGCGCGCCTATTTGTGACTGAAAATAGTGAAAAATTGTTTATTCATAAATTCTTAGTCTGTATGAAATTACGGAACGCATTCTTTTTATCTACGCATTAGCAGCTGGTACCACTTGGCATCAGCAAACGTGTTCTTCTCGTGTTTGTGAATCCTAAGTTTACAATGTTGTAATAAAAACCAGGACTGGACATCTGTGCCACTAGCGCGCATTCCAAAACGTGCCCTTTGTCCCACGTTTTGGATAAATGCAATTGTTTTATAGTTTGTCCAGAAACTGAACCATTTGCCATTGCCACCCAAACCAATTATCACAAGATGGAAAACTTGGCTAGAAGCGGCATTTTATTACTGCAACAATTTTGATGCTGTGAAAAAGGTTTGTTTTTCTGTGTTCCCATTTGGTCAACCAAACTTTTTATTTTCTTAGGTTGTAATGGAATTTGACTTTAGCAGTGCAGAGTCTATACGCAAGGCACAACATTGTTTTAAAAATACAGACATTAAAAATTCTTTGGCATATATTTAATCCAATTTTCACATTTTACCAGAAAAAAATACAAAATTCGAAAAAACTGGAACCCCATTAACAGAGTCTGTATCATTGGTGGACAATGTATTAAAACATTTGAAAACTGCACCCGGCAAAAATGCACGAAGTGCATTTTTTAAACCTGTGGCTGTTTTAGAAAAAAAAACAGACTTTTCTATTTTACGAAATGTAGGAAAAATTTTAAGTGGCGAAAATGTTGAGCTTCCTGAAAACATAACGCCAGAAACAGCGGTAATATTGTAGTATGCACCGGTAACGTCATGCGATGTTGAACGTTCTTTTTCCGCATATAAAATGGTTTTATCTGACAGAAGGCACAGCCTTACACCAGGCAATTTAGAAAAAAATATGGTAGTTTATTGCAACATCAAATATGACACCGAAACAAACAATAATAATTAAGAAATGTTTTTTTACTTACTTTACTTTATAGAATTTAAGTAATTCATTTTGTGCAATATATAGATGGGCAAAGCACATAAAGCTTTCAACTTCTGCATTTTTTTATAAATTTTAATAAAAAATAAAACCTATTTTCAGCGAACATTTTTGGAAACCTACATATCTTTCTTATCTTTATAGAACCTATTAAAAACCTATTTTGTGTTTTTTGACAACCTAATAACCTACCTATTCTAATAATTTTTAATGCCTAAAGTTCCGAGCTTTAATCATCAATCACATTTTCATCAATCTCTTCCTCAGGATTACGTTAAATTTCGTTACATAAAGCCGCTGCCAATCGTGAAAGAAAATCAGTATCCAAACTTTGTCTACCTAATCGCGTATTATACACAAATTCAACTTCGTCATTCATTTTTGAAAATGAGAGAGTTTTTTTCTAGTATCAATAAAATATGGACAACTGAAAAAACACAGTTGAACATTAAACTTTAAAATCTATATTAAGCGTAAAAAATAATTTGAGTAATTCATATGAGAAATTTCACGACATTTTATTAAATGATCAGAATCTATTGCAGTATACTCGGATCAAAAATATGACCGTGAAAGAAAATAATTGTTTTAAATAAAAAATTTAAATTAATTAAAAATCACTGTTCAATTTATTGCAAGAAAAAAATTAAGAAATTACTGTTATTTAACTCACGCTTGACTTATAAAATAAATAAATATAATTACAAGTACGATTTGGTTTCCAGCACTTTCGTTCGATAAGTCCATACTGATGAAGCCAAAAGGCAGAAACGTGTCTATATAATTATTATTATTTATCAAATTATAGTATTTTTTAGCAACCCACATGGTCTCTCGTAGCACAAAAGTGCAGGAAACCAAATCGTACTTGTCATTATATTTATTTATTTTATCATCGTCATTTATTCATCATCATATTTATAGTCATGAGTGAATAAGAGAACATGGTAATATCTTAATTATTTTCTTGTTAACATTTAATAGTAATATATAGTCCTATGAAGTTAGCTACCGAATTTGCAAAAATACAATATTACATCGGAGTTCCTGGTAGATATCAAATCAGTGCCGGCACGTGCGCCAGGTCGAACAGGCGATCGCCTTACGGCGCCATATTTTTAGGGCGGCATATTATAAGCCCAAATATGATTTTATCGGAATGTGTAAAAATATTAAATAGCGTAAATTTGTTTGTGATGGAATTTCGTATAAATAGTTTTGAGCAAATAATTTGTAAAGCTAAAGAAATAGCTAATGAAATGGAAACAAACGCAGATGTTGAAAGCAGATTTTTTTCAATTCGAATTAGACGTAAAATCAAATTATTTATTTACGAAGGAAATGATAAACCCGACGGGTCGGTCATCCACTCCCTGAAATGTTGCAATGTATTCGTAATTATCCTGATTTTTTTGGTAATTCGAGGTACTTGAAGAAATTATTAGCGTAATGCGTAATTATGTCACGTACTGCAAAGTAATGCCACAGTCCTGTGAAGTTAGCAACCGGATTTGCAAAAATATGATATTACGGAGAAAAATATGACATTATGGATATTATCAGAGTTCCTGGTAAATATGAAATAGTTCTAAAGTACTAAAAAATGGAAAATACCAAAAATGAGATAGCAACACTTTTGAGAAAAACTGTGCGTTTCTGCACCTCGACCATAGTTCTGGAGTACTTGATAAATTTTGCAAAAACTTCTGCAAAAATTGACATTTTGCAAAAACAGTTCTTTTCGCGAATCTAAATAGCACCCTAGGAGTTCTATCGAAGATCCCTTTGACATTTTTTGATCAAAACCTTGGTTCAAAAGATATTTTCAATATCTAATAAGGGACCCATGGTTTTGAATGAAAATTAAAAAAATTCGCGCTACAGTTATGTTTTATATTTTTTTAACATTTTTCTGTGAAGTCAAATAATGGAAAGATATTCGAAAAAAGTTAACTAATGAAGTTCGAGTTCAGCAATGAAGTGCAAAAAAAAGTGGCGCAACAGTTCTGTTCCTATGTGAATTCGTTGGTTTACTGTAAAAAATATGCACATTTTCTACTAATTTACTAACTAAAATTTACTAACTAAAAGTATTTACTACAAGCTCGGCGCGTGGATTTTCGTGCGGATAAAGCCGATCTATTTGCCGACAAAGCAGAAATATTCAAAACGCCGCTCGGTCGCCCCGATATTTTTCTACTTCCCTTCGTCACATCGGTGAAGTTTAATTTTTCGCATATTTTTCTAATTTTTAACTTTACAGAAAAAATTTATAAGGATTTTCGAAGACAGAACTCTAAAAGTTCTACCAGGAACTAGAAACAGAACTATTGCGCGTTTTTTTTTCTTTTTTACTTCGTCGCATCGGTTAAGCTCAATTTTTCGAAAATCTTTTCAACTTTTTTAACTTTACAGCAAAATTGGGATTTTTACAATTATAAGGATTTTCGATAGAACTCTAAGAATTGCCGATAACTGCAAACAGAACTATTGCGCGATATTTTGCAGAAAGTACTCTAGAACTATTTGATGTCTACCAGGAACTCCGATGTTATATTACATTTTTTGCAAATTCGGTAGCTAATTTCATAGGACTATATAGTAACTATTAACACTTATGTCAATACCCGGGTACCCTTTTGCATGTTCTTACTTACATATCTTTTTTATTTAACGAAAAATCATCAAATCCTTTCAGATCCTCGTTATTTGAGTCTATTGACAACGATTCATATACATAAATAATAAAATATGCCAACAAATATATAAACTTTTTGGACATAAAGTCAAATACCCCGTTGTTCAATACCCGGGTACCCATATATAAAAAAATAATTAAACTTATTTCTAGGGATAAAAAATATTACTCAATATACAAATAAACGGATTTATTTAGCTTTTAATTAATCTTATTATAAAACTTATTATAAATAATACATCCAATATTTTTATATTCAATTTATTATTGGCAATATGCGTCACATTTTACAATTGCTTTTACATGATTTTCGCATTTTTTTCTCCGTTTTTTAGAAACATCCTGGTAACAAATGATCCTACAACAATTTTTCGTCCAGTGAAATCTGTCTGTTAAGTAGACCAGCCTGTCTCAGTTGATGTTGTTGCCCTGCTTGTAGGATCTATTGGTTTTCCATAATAGACACACCATAACCCCTTTTATTCGCCCACATCTTACTTGGAGCACCCGACAGGCTTACTTTACCCTCATATACATTTTATCCAACATGCCACCAGCCTTAAACCTTATTCACTCATCGACTTTATCCAAATCGTCATATTTAAGACTTATAAACAACTGGCTATACACTTTGTCTCCTACGCAGTTTGACCACATGATCGCCTCAATATATTCTTAATTAAACTAAATCCATAATTAATATTATATACACCTACCCAAGTTGAAATTCATATAGAAAGGTATTACCGCAAACAAAAAACAAAGATATATTTACGATAAAATTAGAAAAATTTGTAAAACACCAGTGCTCCTTTATTTTATATTATTATTTTTATTTATAACAGCCAAATTTTGATCTATTTTTTATTATTTACTATTTTATTTTAAGTAAACAAAGATTATGTAACAACATTTTTAAGAACCCCAAACCAGGCCACAGGTTTTCCTATTCTGGCTTGTAATTTTTAATATATTACTATATTTATCTTGTACAAATAAAAATGATAATATATAAATATATATATATATATATATATATATATATATATGCTTTCTATTGCAATTCTAGTGGTGAAATTTCTCATAATTTGCATATTTTGAGATCGTTCTTGAATAGCTGTCATACATAATTCTTCACTTAATTTTCGTAAAAATACGTTATTGGGATGATAAATGATATAGCTGGCAAGACTGGCGATATCCAAAATATTAAAAAAAAATGCGAGAGGCCATCGGTTAGTCCGTCTGTGATTGTGTAACGCCCCAACATCTTATCCATTATATCCACACCAATTTTTGTTTGATTATAATACTGAACAATTTCTGGTTTCTTTGTTTGTCTTCGCTGCAAATCTGAGTGCATCGTAGATAAAAGTATAACAACTTTATTTTTTTTAGGAACATAAGAGCATAGAGTAAATTTTTCATGAAACCCAAATAGAGAAGAGAATTCTTCACGATCTTTAGATGCTAGCATTTCTACTAGAATGTATTTTTTTATTTTATTTTTAAATGTTCCTACAATTGTTAGGTTCCATACAATAAATGTAAAGTAGTAAAAAAAATATCCATTGTAATATTTCTTCCAGATTTATATTTTGCAGCTAAATCTTTTACTCTCTTCCACTCTTTCGCCTTTATTTATTTCACGGCCAGTTGTTATTTTACCAGTGTAAATTTGACCTTTCAATGGATATGAATTTTTGGCGTCGCATATCCACCATATTTTATTGGTTTTATTTATAGAAATAGGGTTTTTCGGGTTGTGGAATACTACCGGGTAGTACACGGGTACCCGGGTATTGAACAACGTAGTAATGACTGGGTATTGATATAAGTGTTAAATGTTAAAATTTTATTATTAATATTATACTACCTAATTTTAAACCAATTCCACTTTATTTCAAATGGCATAATCGGCTTCTTTCTATTATGAGGAGTTTAGAAGGAGCTCACTGTCCTACATGCGCAGCACGGCGCATGATGAGCTCATGCGGGTGTAGTGGGGAGCTAATGTGGCTGTAATGCGGTCGTAATGCGAATATAATGTGAAAGTAATTCAGGGATTGCAAGAGTAATTCAAGGAATGCAAGAGTACTTTGTGTACTGTGGTGTAATAATTACGTAATGCTAAGGAATGCAAAGTAATGTGCGGTAATGCATTTAACATTAACATGTATTGCAAGAATGGGGGTCATCCAATCTTGCAATACATGTTAATGTTTAGATGCATTACCGCACAATAATTATCGGATAAACCAATAGGAAATCTGCCTACAAAAATTTGAGTTGAAGTTTTTTATTATCTCGTAAATATTTGTACCAATTCTGTTGCAGAAAGATTTACACAATTGGAAAATCAGAATAAAATTTTTGAATTTTTGTATATTCCATTATTAATGCAAAAAAAATCAGACGAAATTCTTAAAAATCGTCAGGATTTGCAATTGTACCTCATAGACGATATAGAACCTTTATATTTGCCTAACGAATTATAAATTGTGCGAAATATATTAACAACAGGTATGAGACCGCTGGATGCAGTGAATTATATAAAAAGAAATTTTTTTTTTGAAAATGTTGCGGCGGCGAAAGTTGTATTCGCCTTAGGCGGCATATTTTGACGCGCCGGCCCTGTATCAAATAGTTCTAGAGTACTTTGTGCAAAATTTCGCGCAATAGTTCTGTTTGCTGTTTTCGGTAGAATTCTTAGAGTTCTATCGAAAATCCATATAATTCTAAAAATCCCAATTTTACTGTTAAAAAAGATGAAAAGATTTTCGAAAAATTGAGCTAAACCGATGCGACGAAGTAAAAAAGAAAAAAACGGCGCAATAGTTCTGTTTGAAGTTCCTGGTAGAACTCTTAGAGTTCTGTCTTCGAAAATCCTTATAAAATTTTTCTATAATGTTAAAAATTAGAAAGATATGATATGATAAAAATTAAACGGATGTGACGAAGGGAAATAGAAAAAAAAACGGGGCGACCGGGCGGCGTTTTGAATGTTTCTGCTTCGTCGGCGAATAGATCGGCTTTCTCCTTTGTCGGCCGCACGAAAATCCACGCGCCGAGCTTGTAAATACTTTTAGTTAGAAAATGTGTATATTTTTTACAGCAAACCAACGAATTCATATAGGAACAGAACTGTTGCGTCACTTTTTTTGCACTTCATTGCTGAACTCGAACTTCATTAGTGAACTTTTAATTTTCAATCAAAACCAGTGGTCCCTTATTATTGAAAATATCTTTTGAACCAAGGTTTCGATTAAAATATGTCAAAGGGATCTTTGATAGAACTCTTAGGGTTCTATTTAGATCCGAAAAGAACTGTTTTTGCAATTTTCAAAATTTTATTTTTGCAGACCTTTTTGCAAAATTGATCAACTACTCCAGAACTATGGCCGAGGTGCAGTAATATGTCAAAAACGCTCAAAAAGTTTTTCTCAGTATTGCTAGCTCATTTTTGGTATTTTCCATTTTTTAGTACTCTTTAGAACTATTTCATATCTACCAGGAACTCCGATGTAATATCATATTTTTGCAAATTCGGTTGCTAACTTCACAGGACTGTGACATATGATTTAATATTGATATGCAATACAAAAATGTGAAAAAGTAGTTTAGAGCAGGGGTCTCCAAACTTTCCAGCCTTAGGGCCATACTGATTACTCCAGTAAGTTCGGCGGGCCAAAACCATATTATCATTGTTGCCGGTGGTAAAAAGTGAAATAGTCCACTGATGAAAAAAAGTCCGAAAAAGTACGCAACGTTTAAAAAAGGCTGCAAATCGGACTAAAGTCCGCAAAACGGCAACACTGAATATTATTAATTTTTCTGTCATTATCTGTAATTTCTAGATTAGTCGTAGAGTACGAGCCATCAGGAGTAACGTGACACGACATCTGGTGGACACAAGCGGAAATAGGTAGTACCTTCTATCGCTAACAGTTGGCGCTAATAGCACGTACAGAATAATCTCGTTGGTTCGAGAAAGTTCTGGTGTCTTCCACTCACTTCTAGATGGCAGTAATTGGAATATATAAGAGGGCTAGTGGCGCAACCACAAGTCAGTTCCTATGACACTGTTGTGAAATAAAATAGTGCGTACCTCCTTAAAACGTGTTTGTGCGTGTTTAAGTTTTAAGACATCTTTGTAACAGTATTTTGATTTGAATTGTTGCTATTGTGTGTGATTTAGTAGTATGGAAAAGAAGCGAAAAATTGATAGTGAATGCAGAAAATTCAAAGATCAGTGGAACATTCAGTATTTCGTAATTGAGTCCAGTAACAAGGCACTATGTTTGATTTGCAACGAAAGCATAGCCGTTCTCAAGGAATATAACATTAAACGTCATTATGAAACAAAACATTTTCAAAATTACTCAAAATATACAGGAAGTTTGCGGACAGAAAAAATCGAAGCTATGAAGCGCGGATTGAAATCGCAGCAATCTTCATTTACAAAACTCAAAACTGAACAAGAGGATGCAACTCGTGCCAGCTTTCGTGTGGCTCTTGAAATTGCAAAACGTGGAAAACCATTCACCGATGGAGAAATGATCAAAGAATGCATAATTGCAGTAGCCGAAGAAATGTGCCCTGAAAAGGTAAATTTATTAAAAACTGTCAGTATGTCAGCAAACACTGTGGCTCGAAGGGTAGAAAACATCGCTGAAAATATATCCTCTCAACTGTTCGACAAAAATGGACATGTTGAGTGGTTTTCTTTGGCCTTGGATGAGTCAACGGATATGTCAGATACTGCTCAGGTGTTGATTTATATTCGAGGAGTAGATAAAAGCTATGAAGTGCATGAAGAACTTCTTGATATGTATAGTATTCATGGCACAACTACTGGTACAGATATTTTTAAAGGAGTTGAAATTTCCATTAATCAAAAGAACCTTCGATGGAAAAACTTGAAATGTATTACAACTGATGGAGGCAAAAATATGAGTGGGAAAGATAAAGGAGTGGTCGCTCTTGTGTCAAAGGCTGTAGAAAATGAAGGTGGTTCAAAACCATTAGTCTTACATTGTATCATTCATCAACAGTCTTTGTGCGGAAAATGTTTGGATATGTCTGAAGTTCTGAAACCAGTCATATCAACTGTTAATTTTATCAGATCTTTTGGGCTGAATCACCGACAATTCCGACAATTTATTGAAGAGATTGGAGAAAATGACTTACCTTATCATACTGCCGTACGTTGGCTTAGTTGTGGGAAAGTCCTTCAGCGCTTTTTTGAACTTCGAGCAGTGATCGAAATTTTTTTGAATGAAAAGCATCGCCCTCTTACTGAATTACAAAACAACGCATGGCTGTGGAAGTTAGCATTCTATGTTGATTTGACGAAACATGTGAACGAACTGAATTTGAGATTGCAAGGAGAAAACCAGCATCTTCCTGATTTATACACTAATATCAAATAATTCCGGAACAAATTGATACTGTTTCAATCACAACTACGAAGTAAATGTTTTTCACATTTTAAAACATGTGAAATATTCAGCCACACCACTGAGACTGAGTTTCCTATCGATTTTGCAATCGAAACTTTGAGTGCTTTGAAAATAAATTTTGATACTCGTTTCTCGGACTTTGATGCCATTGCGAATCAAATTAAGATTTTTCAGAATCCTTTTGATACTGACATTGAAACCCTAGCCCCGGAACTTCAAATGGAAATGATTGATCTACAGTGCAGTGATATAATTAAGAACAAATATCAAAACTCATCTTTGTTGGAATTTTATAAGAGTCTTCCACTGACACAATTTGATAATTTGCATAAATTTGCTCGTGGACTGTTTTCTGTTTTTGGTACTACTTATTTGTGTGAGAAGACCTTCTCCAAAATGAAGTACACAAAAAATGTTTACAGATCTAAATTAACTGATGAGCATCTTAAATCTCTTTTAATAATTGGTACAAGTAAAATTAGTCCACAACTACAAACTATTGTCAGTGGAAAAATCTCAATTACATAAATCTCATTAGTATTTCATATGTCATTATGCTTGTTATAAGTTATGTTTTTATTTAAAATGTATAAAATGTTAGTTGGATTCATTTCAATAATTTGTTAGTTATTATATACTAAAGTTAAATTTTCTGCATATTATACATGTCTTTACTCATTACAATTCTGTGTTTCTTTATCCAACTTATCACAAAAACAATAACAATAAGCCTACAACAATGTTATGAGTAGTTAGCCCATGACCATATCAATTTAGATGTCATATTAATAATTATTCAACATAAAATTAGAATACTTGAGTAAACTAATTTTAATTTGCTATAAAAAATATGTTCTCTAAAAGGAGTTTTCAAGTATGCTAGCTCTCCGCGGGCCGGACAAAATCTGTCCGCGGGCCGGATGTGGCCCTCGGGCCGTAGTTTGAGGACCCCTGGTTTAGAGTATTGTAATTTTGTTGTATTTCAATCCAATTTCAATAAATGCATAGAAATTCAACACACTTGTGATTTAATGACGATACTACTAACATGATGTCTTCTTCATTACTAGCACTCTTATCTTACAGATTGCACATAGTAATAACAAGTAAATATACTCTAACGTTCAGTGCATTAGATATTTATTTATTTTAAAGTAAATATTTCAAATTTCCTTACTTTACGTGGCATTACTTTGCAGTACCTCAGCATTTCAAAAATTATTTGACATTATAACGCATTACGCTTGTGATTTTTCCCAGTACTTCACATTAGCAAAGAATTAGCATAATTACGTGACATTATTACACATTGCGCTAGTAATTTCTTCAAGTACCTCGAATTACCAAAAAAATCAGGATAATTGCGAATACATTGCCACATTTCAGGGAGTGGATGACCCCTCGACAACATCTTTCAGTTCTTTATGTTTGTTTACTCTATTTTGCACTAGAGTTGCATATTATGTACCCTGTTTTGAATTTACAATTATAATAATAGGAAGAAATGAAGGAACATATATTTACCGTCTGAATGGTCGTCGAGGAACACTTTTATTAGCATCACTTATGTTTGAAGTATTGTGTTCTCTTCTAGTTCTCTCAACATTGACCTTAAATGAAATAATTAAAAGATTATTACGACTTATGATTATAACGAATATTTCCTGGTATTAGATAATATAATTTCCATTGTGTTTATAATGGGTAGGTTTTAAGAGTGTAATCTAAGCAATATCACTTACATTTTGTGTATTTTCTATTTTGTCTTCGGTTGTGGTTGTTGTTCGCTTTGCCGGCAAAATGGTCATGATTGAGCTGATCGCAATGCAATCAGTGCAACGGCCAGAATTACCCAAAAATTGTTATTTCTTTGCGAATTTATGACAATGATCAAAATATTGTCACAACAGCTGGCTGTCACAAATGCTTACCTACAGAGTCGGTTCAACGCGCATGCGGGACGCAAATTTTCCTTCCGGAAATCCAAATCATAGATGTCGCCACCAATACAACAAAAAATTCAATTTAAAATTTTAAATAATTCAAATAAAAGCAGTAATAATAGTTAATAATTAACAAAACTATATCCAACAAAACATAACAAGAAGAATTATTAAACATACTAAAGGAATATTGATTTTGTTGTAAGATAGTAGGTTTTCTGTAAAATTATATTATTAGTTGCGCTTTTAAAAATAGATGGCACAATCATCGTTAAGATAAGTTTCATAAAAAATTCAAAATCTCTTTATATAGGGTCATCCAATAAAAGCTTTCATTTTGATATGTAAAAACAAACTAGTATTTTAAAGCGAAATCATCGGAAGTTTATTTAATTGCAAAGAGGAGTGTATGCCATTAAAAAAGGAAAACAATATTCGCCATATGGCCGGCACGGCTGCATATTTTTCTCATGAAATTTTCCATCATCAACTCGCGCATTTGAGGCTGTATGTCCTCGATAACTTCACGAATTCCATCTTTAAAGTCTTAAATCGATTGTGGGCCATTGGCATAGACCTTATCTTTCAAGTAGCCCCAAAGAAAAAAGTCTAGAGGTGTTAAATCACAAGATCTCGGTGGCCAATCTCGGTTTCCTGGCCGCGTGATTTCTCGAAGAGTTGATCACAAACTCTTCGAGAAATCACGCGGCCAGGAAACTTTGAACGCAAAAGAGCGATGGTATTCTTTACTTTTGTGGCACGTAGCGTTATCTTGTTGAAAATAAACGTCGTCCACATCAATATCTTCCATTTCCGGCCATACAAAATCATTAATCATCGTTCGATAGCGCAATCCATTCACCGAAACAGTTTCTCCAGCCTCATTCTTGAGGGTATGCCTTTAATAACGAAAAACAGTAATAGCCAAATCGCCGCCACGGCTACGCATGCAGGACCATATTCCTTTCATGAAATTTTCCACACTAATTGCGCAATAGCGGCTGTATGTCCTCGATAACTTCACGAATTTCATCATTGATGTCTTGATTTGATTGTGGACCATTGGCCTTGTCTTACAGGTAGCCCCAAAGAAAAAAGTGTAGAGGTATTAAAGCACAAGATCTCGGTGACCAATTGTGATCGCCTCTTCGAGAAATCACACGATCAGGAAACTTTTCAAGCAAAAGAGTGATGATATCGTTACTTTTCTGGCACGTAGCGTTATCTTGTTGAAAATAAACCTCGTTCACATCAATATCTTCCATTTCCGGCCATACAAAACCATTAATCATCGTTCGATAACGCAATTGATTCACCATAACAGTTGCTCCAGCCTCATTTTTGAGGGAATGCCATTCATAATGAAAACCAGTAATAGCCAAATCGCCGCCACGGCTACGCTCGCAGGACCATATCCTTTTCAAGAAATTTTCCATCACCAACTCGCGTATTTGCGGCTGTATATCCTCGATAACTTCACTAATTCCACCTTTGAGGTCTTGAATCGATTGTGGGCAATTGGCATAGACCTTTTCTTTCAAGTAGCCCTAAAGAAAAAAGTCTTGAGCTGTTAAATCACAAGATCTAGTTGGCCACTTGTTCACCTCTACGAGAAATCACACGATCAGGAAACTTTCCACGCAAAAGAGCGATGTTATCGTTACTTTTGTGGCACGTAGCGTTATCTTGTTGAAAATAAACGTCGTCCACATCAATATCTTTTTCCGGCCATACAAAATCATTAACCATCGTTCGATAGCGCAATCTATTCACCCTAACAGTTGCGTACCCTTAGTAGCCTTATTATCGAAAAAGTAAGGTCCATTGTCCCCGCCAGAGCAAAAATCGTTGAGGATGGAGAGGCTTTTTAATAATATTTCTTGGGGTTTCCAAGCCCCAAATGTGACAAGTCTGCTTGTTAAAGTAACCTGTTTTTTATTGGGGGGAGGGGCGTAGCTGGCGGAATAGTCCTGACCAGACAAGTGACCCCCCAGGAAACGCATCCGATCACTCTGGAACTGCTTTTCGCATGACCTCGGAGTGACGGATGGATATATTATAAAAATATGCTTCAACTGAGTCTTTTGCTTGGCTTCCTCTCATCATTTTGTTTATTGCTTATTATGGTGTAGATTAGCCGCTGCATGTTTTCCCAGTTTTCTTTATTCTCAAGCATGTAATTTATAATAGTTCTGGGACCGATAGGTTCTCCCATGTTTGCTGCTGCTGATTCCCTTTCGGCTTGCCAACTCCAGCATTCCAAGATGTCGTGGCTCACACTGTCTCCCCGCAGTACACACATAGTTCGTAGCCCGGTCTATGTTGTGTAGATAATCTCTAAAGGAACCATGGGCAGAAATTGCTTGGGTCAGATGATAACTTATTTCACCGTGCTTTCTTTTAATTCAGGTGGAGATGTTCGGAATAAGTAATCTGATTCCTGTTTCCGTGAGCTCCCACCTTCTCTGCCACTGTTCGAGAAGTTCCTCTCTGGCTTTTGTTTTGATATCCTGTTGTAGCCGGTTTCGTAAAGCTTCTTTCGCTCTTCTGCAAGTAAGTCGATTGGGAGAATGCCTGCAATGACCAGAGCACCTTCATCCGATACCGTTCGATAGCCACTATATACGCGTATAGCCATTTTCCGTTGTATAGCTGTTTTTTTTTTGGTGTGGGGGTCGTTTGGCTGCAAAGCCTTTCTACATTGCGACCAACTTGATCTATTGTGCTTGACCCTACTACAATTACTCTCCCAGGAATTCAACTTCGTGAACGAAGTCTAAGATATTCCTGAGAGGCTGCTACTCAGCTCCAAGGTGGTCAATCTTGCGACTCCGAAGTGGGCAAGCCTTATGTGTGCTAGCGCTACACATGTGCACATTATGTGTTCAGCGGTTTCTTTATCTGACTCACATAATCTCTGCCTTTCCCATTTTGTGAAGTTGATATCTCACCGGACAATGTCCTGTGAGTATGCCTACCAAAGTTATGATTTATCTTCTAGAGAAGCTTAGCATCTGCTGCGTTATTGCGGCAGAATAGTTTAGAAGCATTTTAGCTTACCGCTGTCCTGGCTTGTTCTTCCAGTGGGTTTGCTTTTGCTCTTCTTCCCATTTCTTAGCCCCCTGCCTTAAGTGGGCCTTTGTAAGCCCACAAGTTGGCTCCGGGCCCAAGAAGGGAGCACCGCGAGTGCGTCGGCCATTTCATTCCCATATATGCCCTGGTGACCCGGCGACCACATTAGCGTGAGTCTGTTACCTTTCACCAGTTGCTTTAGGGTTTGTTGTTCCAGGTTACTTTGGAATTAAAGTTGTGGGCTTTTAAATTCCTTAGAGCTACCTGGTTGTTCGTTAGGATGTAGATTTGCACTCCTTTAAGACGTTTCTTTAGGCAGATTTGTGCGCATCTTTCAATGGCTATAATTTCAGCCTGTAGTACCGTGGGAGCCTGGACCAATGCCGTGGACTACCTGTGACTCCGGCTGTATATGCCCATTCCTGTACCCTTAGCAGTTTTTGATGCGTCGGTGTACCACATGGACGCTTTGTCTTTCAGGTTTTCGATTCTTTGAACACTGCTTTGGCGGTCATTCGTAACCACTTCAACGGCTGTGTCAAAGTCCTATTCTGTACACATTGCGTCCCAGGGCTGCTTCAGAAATTTGTCTCCTATTTGTTCCCTTATTTTCATGTATCTTTGAATAGGCGATGTACACCTTAGTCTCAGAGCACTGAGAAGACCTTATTTTTCTACCAGTTTGTGCAGTGGAAGTAGGTCCAACAGAACTTCCATTGCTGTGGTTGGAGTAGATTGCATCGCTCCTGTTATACCCAAGCACGCAAGCCGTTGAAGCTTTTGTAGCATGTTTTGGGTCTTTATTTCCTTTGTTTTGTACCACCATACGAGTGAACCGTAGGTGATAATCGGTCTTACCACTGCTGTGTAAGACCAAAGGACCATTTTGTGTTTTAGTCCCCATGTTTTCCCAAAAAGCTTATGCCAGATCCAAAAGGTCGCTGTGGCTTTTGAGAGCGTTTTGTTCAGATGCGAGTTCCAAGTGAGTTTCTAATCCAAGGTTACCCCTAGATATTTCACCTCCTCGGAAAACTCTAGCGTCTGACCTTCAATGCTCGGAGCTTTCAAGTTCAGCTTCCTCTTTCTGGTAAAGGGGACCATTACTGTTTTGCTCGGGTTAACACTAAGGCCCTCCTTCTTGCTCCAACAGTTGATGGTGTTAAGTGTACTCTGTGCAAGGTTCATGATTGTATTACCAAACTTACCCCTTATTATGATGGCAACATCGTCTGCATAGCTAACCGCCTTATACCCGTTCTTTGTGAGCACATCTAGTAGATCATCAACGACCAGGCACCACAGCAGAGGCGATAACACCCCCCTTGTGGGCATCCTCTCTCTGTGGTTACCGTTCTCGTTGATCCCCCCAGTGCTGCGGTAATTTTACGATTGGTCAGCATGTTTCGAATCCACTCAATGATAGGGTCTTCGATCCCTTTGTTGGTGGCTGCATTCTTTATTGATAAACGGGTTGTGTTGTCAAACGCTCCCGTTATAAAGATACCTACTGCAATTTCTTTGCAGTCCAGTGCTGCTTCGTTATCTCGTGTAGAGCGTCCACTGTAGATTTGCCTGGCTGATAAGCGTATTGGTGCTTATGGAGAAGACTTCTTTTGAGAGGTTTTCAGGAGGAAGGAAGTGAGGCTAATTGGTCGGTAGGACTTTGCCAGGTCTTGAGGCCTGCGCCCTGCCTTAGGGATGAATATCACCTTGGCCTCTTTCCATTCCAGCGGTATATACGCCAGTCGAAAGCTGGCCTTAAATATCTCAGCAATGCAGAGGGCTATGGTTTCGATCCCTTTCTGCAGCATTGCCGGGAAAATGCCGTCAGGTCCGGCAGCCTTAAATGGCTTGAAACTGTTCACAGCCCATGCGACTTTTTGAACAGTAAACATGGTTGTTGCCATGTTTTTGCAGATTTTGGTTGGGCGCTTCATCCGCGTTATCCCTTCACCAGTTATGGTTGATTTAGAGCCAGGAAAGTGCGTCTGCAGTAAAACGCTAAGACTTTCCTTTAAATCATTGGTATACTTACCACTCGGTGTCTTAATAAGCCCGATTTCATTTGAGTGGTCCTTTGCTAAAACCTTTTGCAGCCTTGCCGTTGGGGCACATTGATCAATGCCCTCACAGAATTCACCAGAAGTTTTCGACCTTCTCGATTCTTTGTTGTAGGGGAGACTGGGGCAGTTTTGAACATGGGGCACCTTTGAACATTTTGAATTTCCCTGAAATAATTATTATTTCTATTATTTTGTCAACTCTGGTATTAAATGACAAGCCAGCTGGTAGTTGAGCAGCCATCTCTTGTAACATCAGAATGTCTGTTTTTTCCACGGTGAACTTTTGTGTATATGTTGTTGAGAAGTATGTTTTTGTTTCTACAGTTGCAATGATTTTTTAATAACATATTATCATAAAACCACTGTTTATTTATTGCACATAATAACCAAGTAAGTACACTATTCATCTATAGTTGTAAAACTTGAATATTCTTTATATTTTTTTTGTAATTTATGAGTTTATGCGGTGTTGTTATGTGGGGCACTTTTGAACAAAGTCTAGTGGGGTACATTTGAACAGTGTCCAATAGCCCCTTATCTTGAGATAAACTTATTTTTTTGTTAAAATATAGTTTTTGGATACCTTGGAGAAAGAACATTCCAAACAACTGATGAAACAGACTGCCACAGATGTAGAGCAAATAGAAAAAAACGTTCCCCAACCTTCGACTTCTAAGAAAACATCTCCATCCAACAAGTAAACTTGTTGATGATAGAATAGTAGTTGGAAATTTTGTTATTGTTATGTACGAGGGAGAGCTATACCCTGGAAAAATTACCAAACAATTAGATGCTGATTGGGTACTTGTCAGTGCTATGATAAGAAAAGGCAGGCAATGGGTATGGCCAACCAAGATAGACGAGGTGTCCTATTCTACAACTGAAATAGTTAGCAAAATAGAGGAGCCAGAACCGATCAGTGCTGGACATCGTGACATATTCAGTGTGCCAGAATTGGATAAAATGCTTGGGTACTATTGATTCATTTTTGTATAGACTTTTGTTAGCAGTACCAAAACTGACAATTTTATATTTAGCTACCTACTTGATTTTTTAATTGTGTTCAAATAAATTTATTTCAAACTTTTTAATGCTAATAATTTTTGTTTTAATAATAATTATTTTATTTAAGTGTAATAAAAACCACTTAAACTAGTTTCGGGACTATTTTCTCCAATATATTTGAGGTTGACTATTGGTGTTCAAAAGTGCCCCATGCCTGTTGAAAGGTGCCCCATACATGGGGCACTTTTGAACAAAGGGAGAGGCTTGCGTTAAGGCCAGTTTATGGGAAACAGAATCACTATTTTCATGGGTTAACAATTTTAAGAGGTGGCTTAAATTTTAACTTACGAGAGCAGTGCATTTTGGTGTATTAAATATATAAGGCGGAATAACAAGTATATAAAAACTAAAAACTGTTCAAAGGTGCCCCAGTCTCCCCTAATCAGTAAGTGTTACTCTGTAGGCTTCCCAGTTGCCTGTTCTTTTCGTACCGTTGAAGGCTTTCCTGGCCGTCTTTCTCAGACGTCCTAGCTCTTTGTTCCACCAGGGAACAGCCCTTGCTTTTTGCATCTTTTTGAGAAGACTGCTAATCTCGTAGGCGTGTGTTAGAACGCCTTTTAGATGAGCCGATGCTGCGAAATTTTCCAGCTCGTCTGTTGTGTTTATAATGAGGCGGAGACCTTCGGTTTCCTGTCTGAGGATCTCCTTATAGATTTCCCAGGCAGTACACCTAGAGTTCCTACGCTCTATTACCACATTGTGTGCCTCACCTAAGTGGAACTCAATCTTTTGATGGTCTGACATTGATGGCTCGTCGAGAACTCGCCAATCTATGATTAACTCTGTTGTAAAAGCATCAGCTAGAGGCAAATCTAAAACTTCCTGTCTAATTGCGTTTACAAAGGTGGGTTTACAGCCCTTATTAACGATCGCCACATCGTTAGTACATAGGTATTCGAGTAATTCCTTACCTGTATTATTTGTATCCGTGCTGCCCCACACCGTATGGTGTGCGTTGGCATCGCAGCTCAGAATGTAGTGTTTGTTATTTTTGTTGCACCAGTCCACGAGGTGTATAGTTTCCTCTGGTGGAGGCTTGTCCATATCACCTGGAAAGTAGACCGAGGCCAAAATAATGTACCTCTTGCCCCCTTTCGTAGGGATCTCCACGACTGCCACTGCTTGGTCTCCTGTGGTGAATTCTAGAACAGGTACAAAATTAATATTCTTCCTGAGCATCAGCAATGCTCTTGGTTTAAAGCAGCTAGTGTCATAAACCAGCTTACATATGTCAGTAGGTAGGCCCCTGACAAGTCCCTGGTTAATCCATGGTTCTTGCAGAAAACCAATACCGACACTTGCCTGTTTGAAGGCCATGTGCAGGGCGCTGGTCGCCGCTTTGGAGTGATGCAGGTTTATTTTCTGACACCCCAACATGGCTCCTCATTCTTTTATTAGGCCTTAGTCGCCGGACTTCTTAGGCTTCTTAGAGCCATTAGGGCCCTGCGACTTCGCCATTGTTTTTATAGTGGCGTCTGCTGACCCCTTCCCATCGCCGGATTTGGAACTGCTGGGCTGTGATTCCGTCCATTTCACTTTACGGCGTTCTCTCAACGAGATCTGTCCAAAGCCATAGTTGACCCTGGACCCGAGCTCCCTGATTTTTCCTGCCGACGCGTTGTCCACCGACAGGGTCATTTCCAGCGTTGGGCCTATTGGATTTCTCTCTTGGAAAAAACCACGCCGAAGTTTTGAGGTCGTTTTGACCTTCTACTAGAGATAGAATCATTCGGACTTCTCCTCTATGCTATTTGGGAAGTAGCCGATGAAGATTTCGTCGGGCGGCATCTCTGCCACTTCAACAATCCTCAGATAGGCTCCCTCCCATGGGTGGAGTTGGGCCTCAAGGCCCTTCACCCATGCAGCAGTCTCTTGGTTCGCACAAGTCAGTGCTAACCATCCTGGACGCTGATGCGCCTGCAAGAAAGCGGGCTTGAAAGCCCTCCTCTCCCCATTTACAATAGCATCCAGAATGGTTTTCTGGACCGCTTTAATTTGGTCCTCCGCCATAAGGCTTTCAGGGTAGCCTTTGCAGGTAATTCCTACCTTTATGGAGTTGACCAGTTGGCTGTAGGTAGCCGTACCGGCGCTTACAGTAGGCATCTTGCGCCTTTCAGTCGCCTTCTCTGCCTCCGTTTGCTGAGCCATAGGCACTGCCTGCCTTTTGGCCCGCTTGCTTTGGCACTTATCAGGACTGCTCCCACCAGACCGCTGACGCTTATTGGGTTCTGAGGGTTTGGGATTGATAGGCACTAATGGCTTATCTCTAGCCTGTTCCCCCGTTAAGCCCGATCTGATTAGGAACTTCATCCTTTTCCTGGCAGCGCCGCTCATCCGCCGCTTCTTTGGGTCTTTTATTTTAAGACCCTTAAGATTGACAGCGAGTTCCTCGTCGCTGCTCAATAGGAGTTCTATCTCCTTTGTATGCACCCCAGTGCTTTCCATTTCTGCACTTTTGGCGAGGTCTTTATTTTTTCCCGATTTATTACCCGATCCTTTATTTTTTGTTTCTGTTGTATCCATTTTTGAACCCACGAGAAGCTAGGGAAATAAACAGTCACTTGCAGCAGAGCCCCGCATTACTACAAGAAGGCTGGTTTAAACAGGAGTTCGCCATTTTCCTAAGTTCGACCTACTAACGACCACCGCTTTCCCGTGGCCACGCAGCTATCGGCATAGGCTATTCCACCACTAGCTTAGAGACAAAGATTATTGTGGGTATTATACCACTCGACCCGGGCGGTTAAGCCTAGGTCTCCAGACTCAATGCAGGCAGGACAAAGTCAGCTGACAGCAGAGAGGCCGGTATATCGGAACAGATATCACCAAAGGATAAACTGTTCCGGCGTCGTTAACCCTTGTGCAGACACTTGGCCACAACACTACAGCCCGGTAGGGTGTGTATCTCTCTTAGTCTGATCTTTCACCTTTGACCTGTTCGGCACGGGAGTCCCCACCAGTAGCTGTGCTGCCGCCGACTTAGCTCTTAGGGTCATTAAGATACTCAAGCTCCTTCACCACGGCAAGGTGGAGATACCTCGAAAGAGTGTATAGCTGTTAATTCTTGTAGATTTCCATTTGATTGCAATTCTTTAGCCTATATTGGCGCACCGTACAACATCGTAGCCTGAACTACAGAATTCTGCGTGTGCTACTTTTGGGCCCCCCTACGTTTGACATTAGTTGTTGTAAGCCTGCCATAATCCTCATTTCTTTAGCCGCCGCTTCTGTTAAAAGTGCAGTAAACGATAGCCTTTTTTCAATAGTTACACCAAGGTACTTTATTTCATGTTTTGGAATTATCATTATGTCTTTAAATTTTATTTGGCTATATTTTCTCAGACCAGTATAATATAAAGACCTGTAAAATATAAGGTATTAAAATCAAATGCATTCACAAAAACAACGGAAACGATTTGGAAGGACTCAAATTTGGGAGGAGATCAAGGAAAACCTCATTACCACAGTCGAACGCATAGCACCTAATATAAAAAGTAAAAGTCATGACTGGTGGCAGGTGGTCGCTGGAATGTGATGCCTTCATTAAAACAAGAAACCAGGCATGGCAAAAATTGGCAATGACAGAAAACAGATTATATTTCATTAGAGTTAGAAAACTGGTAGATAAAAGTATAAAAAGGATTAAGAAGGCACATGAAAACAAAACTCTCGTCCAAATTGATGAAGAATTTACAAGAAGAGCCGAAGAATTTACAGAAGAACAACATAAGAAGCTTTTACAGAACTTTCAAACAAAGGTTATCAAAATGCAAAGCACCAACCCTCCAATTTTGAGATATAAATGGGACCATCGACCACAATAAGACGAAAAATCGCAAGGCTACTAGCAAGCTACTTTGAGAAACTCTTGAACTGTGAACCCATCCTTGAAAAATTTAAATCCATTACAAATATCTTTGAGAAGCCGGATTCTGAACCACCAACAACTGAAGAACAAATAAAGGTTATTTCAGGAGTAAAAAACAACAAAGCATCAAACCAAAATAAACCAAATAGTGGCCGAACTATGGAAGAAACCTGGCAAAATTGCAATTACATCCCTTCAATGTGTTTTCAAAAAAATCTGCAAAGAAGAAGAAGTCCCCAAAGAATGGAGAACAGCTCTCATCCACCTTATTCACAAGAAAGGCTTGAAGACAGACCCAACAACTATAGAGGAACATCCCGACAGGATACAACATACAATACCAGGGGTTTTTAGCAAGGGTAGGTCATGCTCGGAACAAATACTAAACCTCTAAAATACCATGGCATACCAAAAATCAAAGGCAAGACGTACGTAATCTCCTTCACTGATTTCAAAAACGCACATGATTCGATTGATAGGGTATCTCAGTTACCAGTCCTAGAAGAAATGTGTTTGGATAAGAAAACATCTAATATAATAAAAGCGACCCTTAAAAATACATTTTCTAAAGCTAAATTCATGGGTGACCTTCGGAACCCTTCGAAATTGATTGAATCATTGATTTCAAAAAAGCATATGATTCGATTTATTGGGAATCTTAGTTACCAGTCCTAGCAGAAATGGGTTTGGATAAGAAAACAACTAACTGTAATAAAAGCGACCCTTACAAATAAATTTCTAAAGTTAAATTGTGCACAACTGTGCACTTGAGAAAGTAGTCAGAGAATGGAACACAAATATAAAGAGTGATATAAGATTGGGTTGCAAAAACAAGAACCTTAGGGCCCATACGCACTTAGCGGCTAGCCGCAATGCGGTCAGCCGCACGGCTGACCGTACACAACAAAATGCATATAACTGTTTATATTCATTCGCATTGAGATGCGGCTGGGCGTCAACCGCTGCGGTCTTGGAGAGCTGTGGCTCCTTCTCCGGTTAACCACGCGGTTGCTATACGCACTATGCGTTTCCTTTGCGGGTGACAGTCGTCGTGGTAAAGAATTTGGAATAAAGGAATGTAGGAACTACATTTTACATTTCAAACATTTTTATTTTCATTTACATTCTTTTACAATTTTACTTTTTGGTAAATAAATAAATAAACAAATATTTAGTCTTTTACAATGGGGGTTTATTTCCATAATAGATCCTTCCAGGTATGGATTTTATAAGATTTTATCCTTTCAAGAATTTCTAATGGTTATTTTACGATGGTTAGTTTACGGTGGGGGTGTTTCTATAATCCCTCGGACAATTTGTAAATCCCGTAATAGTTATTTTTACAATTTTTACGATTTAGTTGGGATTTATAAATTTCGTAATGGATGTTTTATGATCAGAATATAGGAACAATACCCCACGAATGTTTTTTCATACCTGGTGGGACATATAAATACACCCACCCCCCTAACAAAGGCCAGTTCACACCGAGACACAAGTTTAACAGCACGTTGTCCAACATCGACATGTGTCAAATCACAAACGTGAGTTATATTTATTGAAATCACCCACAGGAATTATCATGGATGATGACTTCTTCCACTTCCATTTTTTAAATAATTTTTTTCTGCCCGCAATCAACGACGGTTTCTCAACCGGATACTGCGGTTGCTATTGCGGCTAGCCGTAACGCGGTTACCCGCAAGTTCAACCGCATAACACGGTCAGCCGTGCGGCTGACCGCATTGCGGCTGGCCGCATAGTGCGTATAGGCCCTTAAAGTAAATTGCATTGCTTTTGCAGATTATATGGTCCTGTTTGCCGAAACAATGGAAGAAGCACTATGCAAGAAGGAGGAGCAAGAAGGAAGGAGCAAATGGTTGAACTAAAAAAACAAGCATCTAAAATAGGTCTTCACATCTACTTCGAGAAAACTAATACTGACTAACTTCGTCTTCTTCGTGGCGCTACAGTCCTATCTGGACCTGGGTCTCCCGTATTTTCTGCCTCCAGTCGTCTCATTGCCTTGCTTTTGTTTTACAATTATGAACTTTTAATATTTGTTTGGCGTCCTCTTCAATGTTGTTTATCCATCTCTGTCTTGGTCGTCCTCTTCCCCTTGCACCCTCCATCCGCCCATTATATACTTTCTTTGGTGTTTGGTTCTCACCCATTCTCTCCAAGTATCCCGCCTATTTTAATCTTTGTAATTTTAAAAATTCGACAATATCTGGCTGGTTACATTTCTGTTTTAATTCGAAATTATATCGGATTCTCCATTCCCCATTCTCTACTACTGGTCCATATATTTTCCTTAGGATTCGTCGTTCCCATCTTGCTAATATTTCCTCCTAGTATTTGGTGATTGTCCGCCTGAACTCCGCCTGCAGTGGTCACTGTGTGAATCGAGTAGCTCGGAAGACGCTGTTGCCGGTCCCAAGCCCGGATAAAGGAGGAGGGTTGAGCATGGGGCTAACAACCCCACCCCGTAAAAACCGTACCGTTACGAAAACCCTACCGAAGCCTCAGACCGAACCAGGACGGATATTAAAAAGACGAAAACGGCGAGAAAAGGACGTGATTATTGGAACTTGGAACATAAGAACCTTGCCCCAACCAGGGGCCCTAGACGAATTAACTCACCAAATAGAAAAATACAAGGCGGACATGGTCGCAGTACAAGAAATGAGATGGCCTGGAAGAGGAAGACTTACTAGGAAAGAACACCACATATACTACAGTGGAACAAACAATGACAGGCATGAATTTCCTGTTCCAAATTCATGCCTGCCATTTGTATTCATAATAGTGAAGCGGTTAATGGACAAAATTATAGAATACAAACCAATTAACGAAAGAATGTGCTACATCCGAGTCAAAATGAAATTCTTTAACCTATCAGTATTCTCGGTACACGCACCAACCGAAGTAAAGGATGACCTAACGAAAGAAAATATTCTACACAAAACTAAAAAGTGAATTGGATGGAACACCCGGCAACGATACCAAAATAATAATGGGAGACCTAAACGCTAAAATAGGCAAGGAAACAACATACACTCCAATCATAGGACAACTCCATGAACGAACCTCCGACAATGGGGAGAGACTTATCGAGTTTGCCACTTCAAAAGGAATGATAATTAAAAGCACGATGTTCCCTCACAAACAAATCCATAAAGGAACATGGATATCGCCAGATGGGCGTACCATAAATCAAATCGACCACATTCTAGTGTCACCCAGACATAGCTCAAATATAATAGACTGTAGAACAATAAGAGGAGCAATATCAGAGTCCGATTACATGCTAGTCAAGGCAACACTGAGGGAAAAAATCGACAAGGCAAGATCAATACAAACGAAAAGAACAATACGTTTCAACACAGATAAACTAAAAGACGAGAAAGTGAAAGAGAGATACCAACAAAGAATCAAGGAATGTATGACAGAGCTAGAGACGGCTGAGACCAATATAACAGTAGAACAAAGGTGGGAAACAATAAGAGAAAGTATCACAAAAACAGCAGAAAAAGAAGTTGGGTATAGAACGAAAAATTCCAAGGTAGCATGGTGGGATGAGGAATGCAGAAAAGCAGTAGAGAAAAGAAATGAATCCAGAAGTAAACTTATCCAAAGGCCAACAAGAAATAGAAGAGAAGAATACGAGGAACTAAGAAGCAACACCAAGAAATTGATGAGAAGGAAGAAGAGAGCACTGCTGGATTCCCAAATACAAGAACTGGAAAAATCACATAGAAGGAAAGAAGTGAAGAGGACATATAATATATTAAGAAACACCTGACAAGATTTTCACCCAAGACCATCTATTTGTAAAAAGAAGGAAAATGCATAGTAGAAACAAAAGAGTTATGGAAATATGGCGTCAACATTTTGCGAACCTATTGAATCAAACAGAGAGAGAAAATGACAACTACGAAATGGAAGAAAGACTAACGGCACAACCTCTAATAACAGACCCCACTTACGAAGAAGTTGTTAAAACCATACGAGAGCTAAACACCGACAAGGCACCTGGTATAGATAATATCCCGGCAGAATTAATAAGGAACGGAGGGGAAACACTAGCCAAACAAATACACAAACTGATCACCGAGATATCGAGAGAAGAAAGAATCCCTGAAGAATGGAACACGGCGATCATATGCCCGGTTTACAAAAAAATGTGACAAACTTAACTGTAACAACTACAGAGGAATATCGCTCTGTATAACATATAAAATATTCACTAGTATACTACGCCAAAGAATAGCAGAGTATGGAAAGGAAATCATAGGGGAGCATCAGGCAGGTTTCAGAGAAGGACGATCAACTATTGACCAAATCTTCAGCATCTGACAAATACTAGAAAAATCATGGGAGTATAATGTACCAATATATAAGCTATTCATTGACTTCAAGGAAGCCTACGATAGTATAGACAGGAACAGGCTATATGACATAATGGAAGCTTTTGGCATACCAATCAAGTTAGTGAGATTAACCAGAACAACAATGATAGACTCAAAGGCTGTAGTGAGAATACAAGACCAAATGACAGACAGACTCTCAACCACTAAAGGAGTGCGGCAGAGAGATGGACTTGCACCGATGCTATTCAATATTGCATTAGAGAAGGCAATAAGAAACACCAGTGATAACCTCAACAGCACAATAATACACAAGTCACATCAAATAATTACCTACGCAGACGATATTAATCTAGTGGCCAGAACAGAACGGGAAATCAATGAAGTATTTAGCAAACTGGAAACACAGGCCAGTAAAATCGGACTGAAGGTCAACTAAACAAAGACCAAACTACTGCCGATGAAACCAAGAAGACTTGGCCATAATTACACAATAGGAGATAACAACTTCGAAGTAGTGCCACAATTCAAATATCTGGGATCCCAAATCAACAGTGAAAATGATATCAAACAGGAAATACAACAACGCATACTAGCTGAAAACAGAGCCTACTTTTCACTTTCACATATATTTAAGTCCAAATCAGTCTCAAGAAAAACAAAAATCACAATTTACAAAGCCATTATAAGGCCAGTGGTGACATATGGAAGTGAGACATGGACAATCACCAAATATTGACTAACACTGACGTAAATACCTCAGAGTCCAAGAACAAAAGATTGAAATAGTAAAAGAATTCAAATATCTCGGAGAATGGATTAGTTGGGGAAAGCAAAGCGGTGGAATCCAGGAAAAATATACTTAAAGTGACCTTCCAACTAACAAAAGATACATACAACAAAAAATCCGTTTCGTGGGGGTTCAAAATTACACACTTCAAGACAGTGGTAAAGTAAGAAGCACTGAATGCAGCAGAAACACTAATCATGAACTTCACAGGCCAAATGGAAAAACTTGAGTTAAAGGAAAGGAAAATTTTAAGGAAAATCATAAGACCAAAATTTCAAAATAATAAGATAGTGTACATCAAGAATGAAACTGTGTACAAGAAAATTTAAAAACTTTCAGATACTATGCGAAAAAGGAGGATACATTTTTATGGTAATCTTCTCAGAATTAACTAAACATATCTCTGGCTTTTTCCGTAACCGAAAAACGAAACCCAACTGGTTTAAAGAAACTGAGAAAGACCTAGTAGAATTAAATATTTCAGAAAATTCACTAATCGACCGAACATTCATAAATATGAAAACAGAGTTCCAAGACAAATCCACACAAAACCCAAACCCATCATTTCGGAAGAAGAGAGGAAAAGAAGATCAGAAGAAATGAATAAATACTGGGCACTAAGAAAAGAACAACACACAAAGAAATGATTGATCCAACGTATTCCACAGGGGGTGAAATGAAAAAAAAACAATAGTTATTTACATTAGAGTGCGGAAAGTTTGATTTTACAACGCGACAGTTCGTCATTAGCTGGAGCGCTGTAAAATCATTTCCGCACTAAATTTGTACAATTTTTTTTGGCCGACAATTATTATTTAAGAAACAAATAGATTTAGAGTAGGGAAGATGGTTCGTTCTAGACCAGTGTTTCCCTACCTTTTTTGTGCCATACCCCACCTAAGCCTTTCTAAAATTCTTATGCCCCCCCTATGTAACATATACATCATTTTTAACAATAAAAATTTAGGAAGAAATCACTAAAAAATTGTTACGAAAAAATTTTCAAAACATATAATGAAAAACTGAAATTCAAATTCTAAATAATTTTAATAAAATTTTTTCTCTATTAATTTATTATTTTAATTTAGTGAGATACTTGCGCTTGATGCTTGCTGTACAGAGATTGGCGTTGAGGCGCCATTCAAACGCAGCGACACTGACGTACTGACGCTGAGCGCGTCAATGTCGCTGCGCTCGAATGGCGCCTCATACATTTCCATAGTGCATAATACTATCGTCGGTCTATGTCGCGGCGGCTTTGACGCTGCGTTAGTGACGCCAGAGCTTCTTTTCTCGGAAGTCTACCTTTAGGTTCCAATTTGGTTAGCTTCAGTCTCAAGTCTCCCCGTTGTGTTCCAACGAATTCTTTTATTCGTCCAGACGATTTCTTTTTTTGACCAATAAGCATTTACAGCAGTAAATCCACATTCAGCTAAATATGAAGATGGAAACGGTAACAATAGTTTTCTGGCACATTTGGTTGAATTTGGGTATTTGATTTCTGTTTCTGATTTTAAGTCAAACAATCTTAAATCAGCCGATAGTATTTTCAGATGATCGACAATAACAAGTATAGCGGTATCATTTACTTCACATTTTTGAAGCCAACGAAACTGTTCCAAATTTTTGTTGTTAATATATTTCTAACATAACTCAATAAGGGTAATGAAACCAAATATCTTCGCTTTTAAATCGACAAGAGTTTTATTTGTTCCTTGAAGTTGCTTATTCAATATATTTAGTTTTTCAAAGATATCGGCTTTAGTTTTTCGTGAGATACTCCATTTTAGGTTTGTCGCTTAAAAAATCACAACGAGTATCAAACAGTCCATAAATCTTTTCAAGCAGTTCCCTTTTGAGATCCATCTTACTTCAGTGTGTTTCACATCTTCTGCATTTTGTTCTTCACAAAATAACTTGAAGAGACGCTCACATTTGGCATTAGCTTTAATAGCATTGATACACTTTATTACTGAATTTATACTTTATTTAGAACATGCGAGATGTTTTTAGCTACCAAGTTTTCCCTATAAATATCACAATCCACAAGAATCATTTCATATTCTCATTTTTCATAAATTTTAAGCAGCCATTTTTCTTGCCCATCATATTAGGAGCACCATCTGCAGCACAAAATCGTGCTCCCATCAGGGTAAAAGCACTAAATGAAGTAAAAATATACAAACTAGCTACAGTTCAAAGGTAAACGACCCTACGTATAAGCCATAAAAACATCACGTGATTAATGGACGACCCCTAATCTCAGGTATCCCTCCGATTGAACTGCAAGCGAAAGACCTGAATGAAGCAGGAAAACACAAAATTTAAAGAAAAGAGGCCAGCAAGAAACTCAGATGTGAATGGCAGGAGGTTAAGTTCAGTAAAGGGCCATTGGACAAAAATCCTCATCCCGGTCAGAGAGACGTGGACTAGTCGTAGGCATGGAGAAGTATTATACCACGTAACCCAGGTTCTCACGGATCAAGGATGCTTTAGAGATTACCTCCATAACACCGGGAGGGCATCCGACCCAGACTACGTTTACTGCAGTGAAGTGGATAGCGTAACTCTCACGATATGCGAGTGTCCGAGATGGGATGAGGAGCGGCTAGAACTAAAATCCACAAAACTCAATCCAAAAAATATGATAGATCTACTCTTGAAGTCTAAGAAGAACTGGAACATCATATAAACATCATATCCCAAAAAGAAAATTTGTTCAGGATGAAAGGAGAATGCGTGATGTTTGAAAAATTGCGGGGGAGAGGAATGGCAAGACAGAGTTGCAGATAAGACAGTACCCCAGGCGTCGCACCTCTACAAGACGCACGTCGTCGTCTTCGGGCGACCTTCGGCCGCAAGGCCGCGCAAGCGTCTACGCGCCAGAATCGAAACCTAACCCGACCGAACAAAAAATAGTCTTTTTACTGGGCGTGGCGATGCCCCCCGAAAAACTGTTTTCGTGAAAGCGGCTCGAGTAACTGTTGCAGCGCCGCCGTTCCGCGACGGCACGAACGCGAAGCGAATTCCACGTCTACCTACGCGCACGGCTTTTCAAAATTCACCTGGGGGCGGTGCCGTCGCCGAAAAACCCGTCTTTCGACTTGTGGGGCTCTGGAGTCGGTGTCCTGCGACCGATTTCAGCGCGGGTCGCGCCAGCGTGATTCTACGTCCCTTTCTATTAGACAAGACTTTTTTATGGGTTTAGATGGAACCTTGCAGGTGATTTCCTTGGAAAAAACGAGCACCCTGGGACTGCTATTGGCATTATATCAGTGTGGTTGGTTGACATGTATATTTATACTGGCTCTTATCTACTTCCTCTATGGAACCTCCACGTGTCGATGCGGGCCGTCGGGTTCGAGAACCAGGTCCGTAAAAACCTCGAAAAGGTGACATCCGCGCGAGGTCACGATTAGGGCCACACGTAGAGGGGCCAATTTTACACAATTTCCGACTGGGACGACATTTTTCAAGACACATTCAATTTAGCTTCAGCATAGGACAAAATATGCGGCAGATTTCTCGTACCAGGTCGGCCAACCTTTTGTCCAAACTTTTTGAAAAAATTTCCGATAGAGAATTTTGCAGGTGGGCACATTGGATGGAGGTAATAATAATAATAGGCTGTTTCTATCTCTCTACTTTTGTCTAGTCTTGTCTGTCCCTATAGTTGCCGAAGCCACCCGATGGTGTAATAAACTTGCGTGATCTTCACGTGATTTTGGGGGATGATTCCCTATTGGTCAGTGCAAACGCTTTTGAAACTTTAAAACAGGCATCCCGCCTGAGGTTATTAAAATCGGAGCCCTCGATCAATCAAAAATTGTCCTAAATGTAATGCATTCAGAACTAAGTGTTGGAAACTTTCCCAAGAAACGGAAGTGTGCAAGGCTTATCCTGCTTCGCAAGGTTGACGAACCTTTAGACGATCCCTCACTATATAGACCCCTGTGTATTCTGGACACGCAGGGGAAGCTGTTAGAGTAGCTCCTAGTGGACAGACTTAAACGAGCACATGATGCAGGAATTGGATTGCCCAGAGATTCCGAAACTTGCAGAAGAAGCTAGAAGTGGCACCAAAAGAACAAGGAAGATATGTGCACTAATTAAATTTGACATTGAATTGAAAAATTCACTTTGTTTTTTACCACACCTATATTATGTAAAAATATTATATAACTTATTATTCACAGTTATATAAATTTCTACACATATCACGACTCGAGTTTCGACGTTTGACGGTCATTTTCAAGTGTCGACGTCAAACGTCGAAACTCGAGTCGTGATATGTGTAGAAATTTATATAACTGTGAATAATAAGTTATATAATATTTTTACATAATATAAGTGTGGTAAAAAACAAAGTGAATTTTGCAATTCAATGTAAGTATGGATTACCACGTAGTAACTGTCGCAACCATCCTATTCAATTAAATTTGACGTTACAAATGCTTTTAACAGTGCTACTTGGAAAGTAACAATGAAGGAACTAACCGAAAGAGGAATAGCGCCTTACCTACTGCGCATGGTAACATGCTACTTCCGTAATAGAACACTGCCGCTGCAGGCACATGGAGTTTAGGTAGAGAGAGAACTGAGTAGCGGGGTCACACAAGGTTCTGTCTTAGGCCCTACTTTGTGGAACACTATATACGATGTCGTCCGTGTACGATGAAGACTGAAACTTCCGGTGAGTGCCACACTCACGCTTCGCGGATGATCTGGTGCTCGTGGTCACTAAACTAAACCCATGCTACAACATGCTACAACATGCTTCAAACAACCTGAGCCTTGCGTCCGAAAAGTCTGAAGCAGTATTGCTAACCGGCCTTAGGAAACGCTATAACGTTTAAAGTGCAAGATGCATATATAAGCCCAAAGAACGATATCACATACCGTGGGATAGTCATAGACAAGAGCCTTTCCTTCAGACCACACCTCACGAAGGCAGCAGCTAGAGGCATGAAGGTAACGACGGCATTGGACAGAATTATGCCCAATGTAGGTTGGCCGAAAAGCTCCAAACGTAAGCTCCTTGGTACGGTCATACAATCCACCATGCTATATGCTGCCCCAATATGGGTTAAAAGCTTGTCAGTAGAAAGCAATGTCTACAAACTAGCGAGAGTTCAAAGAAAATTTGCAATTAGAATCTGCAGCGCTACAAGACGGTATCGGGGGAAACAGCTTTGGTAATCGCTGGTATAGCCCCCATAGAGCTCTTGGCAAAGGAGAGAGCCGAACTACATGAGTCCAGATGTGATCTAGAATTGCCTCTAGAAGAAACCTCCTAGCAGAATGACAACAAAAATGGTTACCCGATAACTCCATATGGGTCAACCTGAAGCATGGTGAGACTAAGATTCACCTGACCCAGTTCCTCACAGGGCATATATCGCGACTATTAACAAATACACGCCGCCGCAGATGACCTGTGTGAATACTATGGCCAAGTGGACTCTGTAAGCCACACAATATTTGAATTTGAAAGGGACGAGATAACAGCCAACATGGAGATGCTTTTTAACGGTAATGAATATAATGGATAACATCAGTCGTACCGTTCACGTCGTGACGCGTGTTTTCTATAAATTTTCGATACACACTTAATTGCCCGATAGCCGTTTCGATCGAGCATCTCTCAAATCTTTTTTTTTTATTGGTATATTATTGATATCTTAGTAGTTTTTTGGTGGTTTCTAATCTTTTACAAAACAACATTTCTCCAGCAAAATGACCATTATCAATATATCTTACGTAAGTTATCAATACTGCCTCACGGTCTCTCAAAGTTGATTCATACATTTGCACTGAGTGAATTTTCTTGTTTTCAGCTTTTCAACAAGTTGTTTTTCAATTTCTTAACTCATTTCGTCTATTCTTTTGCTAACAGTTTTGTTAGTGACAATGAGTGGCATATGTCATATGATTAGCATTCTTCGCAGCAAATTTTGCAGCATTCAGTTGGTGTTCACCGAAACACTATAGAAGTTGTGACGGGTCATTCAGATGCGAACAACTGCGTTGTTTAGCGACATTTAAAAGCGTCCGGGGGTTCGGAGGTTAAATTGACGACGCCAAAAACCCAGTTGATATTTTGATTTCGTCAAACGAATTTATAATTTTATTGGCCGCAATTATTTAAGAATTTGCTTTTTCTTTTCAATTTTGGTAACGAAATCTAGCATTACATTTAAATGGCCTGGAGCAAAAGGGTTAAACTCGTGTCGAGTCCATTTTCGAATTGCCCCCCTTAACAATCAAATTGCCCCCTGGGGGGCGTGGGCCCCACGTTGGGAAACACCGTTCTAGACCCTCCACCTCCACTTCCGGTCTTTTGTTTTTGAATGGCTGGCTTCACAAATATCACCAGCTCTTTAAAGGTGCTCACAGACCGGAGCGCAAGTGCGATATCGCGGCGGACCGACTGACACGGCGGCTCATGTACATGTTCAGATCAAATAGCGCGATTTCCGTCATAGTCGCGGTAGTGCAGCGTTGCACGATAAGGACGCTGCATGCGCGGATAGTTTCGCTGCCGCTGTATTTTGAAATGGTGATCTCTTTAATCACATTGATTTTATAAACCAATGTTTAATTCTGAAATGAGTTTTATGTGTTTTAGAAATGCAAAATAAATAGAAAATAACATATTTCATCTTATGCAATCAGTGCTTAAAATAGCATAGCTTCTTGCACTGACACAATGACTACTATATAAACTTAAAAATCGCGTTTTGATATGGGCATTGTCATTTCGCTACGGCGCCGCTAGCGATTTTTTCGTTGCGGAAATTTCGCGACGCATACGCTCCGCGCCGGTCTGAAGGAGGCTGAAGGATATCACAGACTGGCGCGGAAGTTTCGCTACCGCGACCGGTGCGTTATCGCGGCGACCGATTGACGTGGTGGCTTATGCAAATGTTTAGAATAACAGACACGATTTCCGCCACAGCGGCGGTAGTGCAGCGTTGCACGACAAGAAGACAAGAATTGCATGCGCGGTCAGTTTCGCTGTCGCCGTGTTTTGAAATGGCGATTACACAGAAGTTGATTCATAATTTTAGAAAATGTCCTATATTGTATGACCTGGATAATGAAAACTATAAAAACATAACGAGAAATGACAAAATTTGTAAGCAAATTGTATTAGAATCGGAAGAAAATGCCGAGATTATAAATTGTTGAAAATTAAGTTTGTTGATTTTATGAACCCACATTATTTTTGTTTTATTTCTTAAGGAGGTTTGGGTGTTTTAAAAATCATAAACAAATAAAAAATAACAAACTGACCGATTTTCTTCTTCTGTGGTCAATACTAATATTAACAGAGCTTCTTCCTTTGAGGAACTCATGACTATACACCTAAAAATTGCATTTTTCGCTGCGTAAATTTTGCGACGCAAACGCTCCGCGCCGGTCTGAAGCAGCCTTTGAAAGTATTTTTAGATATTCTGTAAAATATCTGAAATTTGGAATCTTCCGCTAACTTCCGCTCTAGTTGAGTTTTTTTTAAACATATGGACACCCAATGCTTCCTTTTTCTTTCTACGCAAGTTATTTTTCTTTCGACGGAAAATTCATCTCCTTAAAGGCTCCTTCAGACTGGCGCGGAGCTTTTGGGTCCCGAAATTTCCGTAGCGAAAAATTCTCTAGCGGCGGGGCAGCGAAATGGCCATGCCCACATCAAAACTCGTCTTTTACGTCTATAGTAGTCATGATTTCCTCAGAGGAAGAAGCTCTGGTATTATTAATATTGAGCACAGAAGGAGAAAATCAGTCAGTTAGTTATTTTTTATTTGTTTTGCATTTCTAAAACCCCTAAAACTCATTTAACATTTTCTTCCAATTCTAATCCTCACATTTGCTTAGAAATTTTGTCCTTTTTCCTTATGTTTTTATAGTTTCCATAAGTGTTTCCTCATTCGACATTCGTGCACGCAGTTTTTCCTAGTGTATGATCCGAATCCGTTTGTACATACAATATAGTAGGTCATACAATATAAGATATTTTAAAAAAATTCACTGTAATCGCCATTTCAAAACACAGCGGTAGCGAAACTATCCGCGCATGCAGTGTTCTTGTCATGCAACGCTGCACTACCGCGGCTATGATGGAAATCGCGCCTGTTGATATGAACATGTACTTAAGTGGCCACTTCAATCGGTCCGCCACCATAACGCACCGGTCGCGACAGCGAAACTTCCGCACAGGTCTGTGAGCTCCTTAACTTGACAGCTGTAAGGAGCTTACAGACAGGCGTGGAAGTTTCGCTGCCGCGACCGTTGCGTTATCGCGACGAACCGATTGACGTGGCGGCTTATGTACATGTTTAGATCAACAGGCGCAATATCCGTCATAGCCGCGGTAGTGCAGCGTTGCATGACAAGAACGCTGCATGCGCGGTTACTTTCGCTGCCGCTGTGTTTCGAAATAGCGATTACAGAGAAGTTAGGGCTCCTTCAGACCGGCGCGGAGGGTATGCGTCGCGAAATTTCCGCAGCGAAAAATTCGCTAGCGGCGCAGCACCGAAATCTCAATGCCCACACCAAAACGCAATTTATGTGTGTATAGTAGTGTAGTTGTCATGATTTCCTCAGAGGAAGCAGCTGTGCTATTATAAACGTTAACTGCATGAGATGAAAGATGTTATTTTGTATTTATATTGAATTTCTAGAACACGTAAAACTCATTTCATTTTTTCAATTAAACATGGACTCATGGTTCATAAAATCAATGTGACTGCAGAGATCTCCATTTCAAAACACAGCGGCAGCGAAACTAGCCGCGCATGTAGTGTAATTGTCGTGCAACGCTGCACTACCGCGACTATGGCGGAAACCGCGCCTGTTGATCTGAACATGTACATAGGCCGCCACGTCAGTCGGTCCGCTATATCGCACCGACGGCGGCAGCGAAACTTCCGCTCTGGTCTGTGAGATCCTTTAATAGAGAATTAAAAAAATATCCTATATTGTATGACCTACTATATTGTATGTAAAAACGGATTCGGATCGTAAACTAGGAAAAACTCATCATCAATGGTCTTCAATCCGAAGATTAGTTTTCAGCAATTCTGCTCTGTTTTCAGCCTTCTGCTTCATTTCTTAATCTCTTAAGCAGCCCCCACCCGGAGATCCGATCGGATGATCATTTTACCTCCGGTTAATTCCACTGAAGAGTACTCCATCCATGAATAAATTGCTGATGCCTGAGATATCCGAACGGATCTTTAATGATTTTATTTAAATTTCTCGTTGCCTTCTCCATCCTACGCCGTTGGTCATCAAGTGGCTCTTCCGCCTTTAGAGGCAGTTTCACACCCCAAGGGCAAGAGGGTGCCCTTTACCTCTACCCGCACATCCGCCCTGCGAAGAGACCGTTGGCACTTGGTATAGGGGGACCACTTACACCGGTGGTCACTCGTTGAAATAACATTTAGACCTTGTTTACCTTAATTTCTTCTTGTTTAATGGCGTTTGCCAAACTACAAACACATGTATGTTTATTTTGAATTTGAAATCAAGTAAGCGATGGAAATGAAATGTCAAAATGAATACCGAAAAATATTTAAAAATTAGAGAAATATTTAAAAAAATTCGATGTTTCTGTTGGTTGCTGGGGCTTGCAAATGCGCTTGGGTTTCACTAGGGGTTACTTTAATCTGTGAGCATTTTCACACCGGCGGGGTGAGTTTTTCCTGGAAAATTTCTGGAAAATCGCGGAGCCCAAACACCACCCGTTGACAGCTGCATTAAGTAGGAAAAACTACTATACACGTAAAAATCGCGTTTTGATGTGGGCAAGCCCATTTCGCTGCCGCGCCGCTAGAGAATTATTCGCTGCGGAAATTTCGCGATGCAAACGCTTCGCGCCGGTCTGAAGGAGCCTTTAAACTTTATAATTTGACGCTTGAAAATCGCTTCGTATGCGGATCAACAGATGTATCGTCATCGTCGCTACATGACAATTGCACGACGCGACGATGACGATACGAGTCGTGTGCGGATAGCCTTAGACTACTTTAAATATTAGCAATTACATTTAGTAAATTACGCGGATTCTTGTAGGTTTTATGTATACAGAAAGTATACAAACGCAAGGTTGATCGAGAAAAAAGTTGAATGGCCAAAAGTAGGGTGGCAACCAACTTTGTAGAAAGCGATTAGCTGAAAGTAGGGTTTTTCGGGTCAGAGTACCCGGACCCGGACTCGACGAGTCCAAGGGTAAATACCCGGTACCCGATACCCGATCTAAGACTCGAGGAGTCTCTGGTCTGGAATGTTTGGCTTTGTCTAGTACACTATGATTTAGCATTACACTTGATGAATGGACGAGTATGCAAATTCGAACATATGTAAATATCGATTTGCATGGAATTGACTCTGAAATGTATAATCTGGGTTTATTGAGAATTTTTAATTCATCTACTGCTATACAGTTAGTCGAAAAAGTAGAACAACTCTTAAACCCATTTAATATAGAATTTTTAAAAACATATAGTTGTTTCAACCGGCGACGGTGCAATTTCTGTTTGAATCACACTATACACTTATCTGTTTGTGATGTAGTATATAAAAAGAAAAATATTACCTGCTTGCAAAATTAAATTGACCATGGTCTAGATCAGGGGTCTCCAAACTACGGCCCGAGGGCCACATCCGGCCCGCGGACAGATTTGGTCCGGCCCGCGGAGAGCTAGCATACTTGAAAACTCCTTTTAGAGAACATTATAGCAAATTAAATTTAGTTTACTGAAGTATTCTAATTTTATGTTGAATAATTATTAATATGACATCTACATTGATATGGTCATGGGCTAACTACTCATAACATTGTTGTAGGCTTATTGTTATTGTTTTTGTGATAAGTTGGATAAAGAAACACATAATTGTAATGAGTAAAGACATGTATAATATGCAGAAAATTTAACTTCAGTATATAATAACTAACAAATTATTGAAATGAATCCAACTAACATTTTATACATTTTAAATAAAAACATAACTTATAACAAGCATAATGACATATGAAATACTAATGAGATTTATGTAATTGAGATTTTCCACTGACAATAGTTTGTAGTTGTGGACTAATTTTACTTGTACCAATTATTAAAAGAGATTTAAGATGCTCATCAGTTAATTTAGATCTGTAAACATTTTTTGTGTACTTCATTTTGGAGAAGGTCTTCTCACACAAATAAGTAGTACCAAAAACAGAAAACAGCCCACGAGCAAATTATCAAATTGTGTCAGTGGAAGACTCTTATAAAATGCCAACAAAGATGAGTTTTGATATTTGTTCTTAATTATATCACTGCACTGTAGATCAATCATTTCCATTTAAAGTTCCGGGGCTAGGCTTTCAATGTCAGTATCAAAAGGATTCTGAAAAATCTTAATTTGATTCGCAATGGCATCAAAGTCCGAGAAACGAGTATCAAAATTTATTTTCAAAGCACTCAAAGTTTCGATTGCAAAAAATATATAGATAGGAAACTCAGTCTCAGTGGTGTGGCTGAATATTTCACATGTTTTAAAATGTGAAAAACATTTACTTCGTAGTTGTGATTGAAACAGTATCAATTTCTTCCGGAATGATTTGATATTAGTGTATAAATCAGGAAGATGCTGGTTTTCTCCTTGCAATCTCAAATTCAGTTCGTTCACATGTTTTGTCAAATCAACATAGAATGCCAACTTCCACAGCCATGCGTTGTTTTGTAATTCAGTAAGAGGACGATGCTTTTGATTAAAAAAAAATTCGATCACTGCTCGAAGTTCAAAAAAGCGCTGAAGGACTTTCCCACAACTAAGCCAACGTACGGCAGTATGATAAGGTAAGTCATTTTCTCCAATCTCTTCAATAAATTGTCGGAATTGTCGGTGATTCAGCCCAAAAGATCTGATAAAATTAACAGTTGATATGACTGGTTTCAGAACTTCAGACATATCCAAACATTTGCCGCACAAATACTGTTGATGAATGATACAATGTAAGACTAATGGTTTTGAACCACCGTCATTTTCTACAGCCTTTGACACAAGAGCGACCACTCCTTTATCTTTCCCACTCATGTTTTTGCCTCCATCAGTTGTAATACATTTCAAGTTTTTCCATCGAAGGTTTTTTTGATTAATGGCCATTTCAACTCCTTTAAAAACATCTGTACCAGTAGTTGTGCCATGAATACTAACATATCAAGAAGTTCTTCATGCACTTCATAGCTTTTATCTACTCCTCGAATATAAATCAACACCTGAGCAGTATCTGACACATCCGTTGACTCATCCAAGGCCAAAGAAAACCACTCAACATGTCCATTTTTGTCGAACAGTTGAGAGGATATATTTTCAGCGATGATTTCTACCCTTCGAGCCACAGTGTTTGCTGACATACTGACAGTTTTTAATAAATTTACCTTTTCAGGGCACATTTCTTCGGCTACTGCAATTATGCATTCTTTGATCATTTCTCCATCGGTGAATGGTTTTCCACGTTTTGCAATTTCAAGAACCACACGAAAGCTGGCACGAGTTGCAGCCTCTTGTTCAGTTTTGAGTTTTGTAAATGAAGATTGCTGCGATTTCAAATCGCGCTTCATAGCTTCGAATTTTTCTGTCCGCAAACTTATATTTTGTATATTTTGAGTAATTTTGAAAATGTTTTGTTTCATAATGACGTTTAATGTTATATACCTTGAGAACGGCTATGCTTTCATTGCAAATCAAACATAGCGCCTTGTTACTGGACTCAATTACGAAATACTGAATGTTCCACTGATCTTTGAATTTTCTGCATTCACTATCAATGTTTCGCTTCTTTTCCATACTACTAAATCACACACAAAAGCAACAATTCAAATCAAAATACTGTTACAAACATGTCTTAAACTTAAACACGCACAAACACGTTTTAAGGAGGTACGCACTATTTTATTTCACAACAGTGTTATAGGAACTGACTTGTGGTTATTGACTTGTGGCAGTAATTAGAATATATAAGAAGGCTAGTGGCGCGCCTTCTTATATATTCTAATTACTGCCATCTAGAAGTGAGTGGAAGACACCAAAACTTTCTCGAACCAACGAGATTATTCTGTACGTGCTATTAGCGCCATCTGTTAGCGATAGAAGGTACTAGCTATTTCCGCTTGTGTCCACCAGATGTCGTGTCACGTTAATCCTCATGGCTCGTACTCTACGACTAATCTAGAAATTACAGATAATGACAGGAAAATTAATAATATGCAGTGTTGCCGTTTTGCGGACTTTAGTCCGATTTGCAGCCTTTTTTGAACGTTGCGTACTTTTTCGGACTTTTTTTTTTCATCAGTGGACTATTTCACTTTTTACCACCGGCAACAATGATAATATGGTTTTGGCCCTCGGAACTTACTGGAGTAATCAGTATGGCCCTAAGGCTGGAAAGTTTGGAGACCCCTGGTCTAGATGGTATTGATGACGATCAAGATGAAAATTATTATTCCGACGAGAGCGTCTATAATGTCGAAGATACGGTCAAGTTGAATTAACTTTAGACAATTTAGAAGGGAATTCATCCATTTGCCTTCCGCTATTAGCCTCTTGAGGAGTTTTGTTTTATTTACCTATTTACCATAACATTCTCCAAATCCCTTGTTTATGTAAGTCCCATAACTTAATCGGAAATGTCGTACAGTATCGCTTGAGTAGGGAAAGATCCTATGTTCTAAATCCTCCTCCTCCTCAAACCTCCCCTGACCTTGACCCCTAACCTAACCTTGACCTTGACCCCTAACCTAACCTTGACCTTGGAACTTCCGGTTTCGACTTCCGGTTTTGACTTCCGGTTTCCGGTTTCGACTTACTGTTTCCGGTTTCGACTTCCGGCAGCCATTTTCGGAACTTCCAGATGCGCGGGAAAATTCAAAAAGTAGACGCGAGGCGGGGAAATTCAAAATTAGTTCCTGTTGAGACAAATGGGGTGTGAAGTTGGTTGCATACATCAACGGGACTAAATACATGAGACTAGATAGACGGGACTAAATACATGAGACTAGATAGACGGGACTAGATACATGAGACTAGATACATGGGGCTAGGTACATGGGGCTAGATAGACGGAGCTAAATACATGAGACTAGATAAGACTGAACTAAAATATATAAGGGATTGTTTAATTTAACTTAATAATCTACGTTTTAATTTTGATTACTGCTCTGACTTGTTGATTAGGTTCGACTGGATGTTTGCTAGCAATAACAACTTTCTGTTATCTTATCAGCGGTGAGCGAGTGTTAGTTTCCAAGAGAATTAAAGGTTGTAAAATAAAGAAAACTCCACATAAAATTTATGGTTTTATAAAATTCTAATAATAATACATTTAAATTTACATCAAAACATTTAAATACCTATATAAAGATTTCTTGCAATACATATAGAATAGTCGCTAATATGATTTATACATACAATGGTTCATTTTAATTAAATTTTTAAATTAATTTTCGACCTCTCCCCGACAAAGGGGTGTATTCAACGGCAGCTTCACATAAAATAAGGCAATAGGCTCGAGTGTTTGGTTTGAATGCTTGCGTAGCTTCAAATTCAATTTTTAAATCAACAGCAGATGATTTAATACTCTCATTTTGTTTAGATACATCAAACACAAAAAGAATATGATCCTTGAATTGAATCATATCTAATATCGGCTCATTTCTGCGTTCATAGTAACTGCTTTGGAAAGTGGCATACAGGTAATAAAGTTGTGCATAATCACCACTATCCATATTAAGATTTAAGCTTTCATATGGATATGAATCCGAGTTTAGGTCAATTTTCATATTTCGCAGCGATGCATTATCAAATTCGGACGCGTTTTTTACATGAGCATCTCTTCGCCCCTCTTGCAGTGCAATTATAACGTATCGTAACTAAATTATAACTTCTCCAAAGTTGTAGATGTTTTTACAGACCAGATATCTCTGTCGGTATTTTTTAAAGCAGGTAGTTCATGCAACTCCCACCTACAAAACGGTATTATTATAGGTTTTTCTTCTTCGAGTGTATCCAATACATTCAATCGAGCTTCGTCGTTGAGTTGGATATGGGGAATTCGCTAGTAAATTTGATCAATATTGAATCTTATATTTGCATCTCCTTTGTAGCAGTTCACGTCAGTTCTAGCTCGTAGTAGAATTAATTCCTGCTTTACATTAATTAACATTTTTGTATAATCCTCAGCAAAACCCAATAAATATTTCAATGGAATTAGAGCATAGAACTTTCTGTTATTATCAAAGTATGTAACATTTGTAACATTTTCAGCCCAGCCGCAAAGGTCGAGTATATGTTCATCTCGCTTGGTGTTGGAGAGTAATTCTTTCATCGTGCTTGTAATTCCTACATCTCTATTCTTATCTACTTCAACTCCATTCAATTCATAGCGAATTTCATCAAACAAAAACGCATATGCGTTTTTCACAAGTTCAAAGTTGTGTGTAGTTGCAGGTGGAATGAGTTTCGGAAAATTAACGGTTCCGCTTACATAAATATAACTTTCGCTAGGATAAGTGTAAATATCCTGGTGTTGGATCCTAATACGAATCTCATCATTGTTTCCATAATTTTGAACTATAGGATAATAAGTGTGAAATTCACTCTTTGTAATAGTATCCTCATAGTCAACATTGGAGAATATATCTATTTTATCCATACTGTCGCTTTAACTTATATCCTAGAGATAATAGTTTATTTTTTAATATAGGTGTTAACTCTTTGAGATGTAAATGTCGAGTGGTAGAATTGTCCGAAACAACCGCTTTTATACGTTTTCCGTGAAAATTAATTCCCATCTCTCTCTCTCTCTCTCTCCCTCTCGCTCTCTCTCTCACTTAATACTCTGCAGCTCTAATCGGTTATGTGTAGCGTGGGGTCACATAGACCTCACACCCTGTTTAGCGTGGGGTCACATAGACCTCACACCCTGTTTAGCGTGGGGTCACATAGACCTCACACCCTGTTTAACGTGGGGTCACATAGACCTCACACCCTGTTTAACGTGGGGTCACATAGACATCACACCCTGTTTAGCGTGGGGTCACATAGACCTCACACCCTGTTTAGCGTGGGGTCACATAGACCTCACACCCTGTTTAACGTGGGGTCACATAGACCTCACACCCTGTTTAACGTGGGGTCACATAGACCTCAAACCCTCATTGATGCAAAGAACTCTGCACGATATAAATAGGGTTGGATAGCATTTATACTTTAGTGTTAACGCTGATGTTTTACTATCAAGATGGGGATTGTATTTGGTGAGAAGCGTGCCCGTAATAAAACCATCTATTGGACTCCACTTAGAATATCTACTAGTTTATCACCATCATATAAGACGCTTCCTAGACGTCAAAAGAATAAAGTTGAGAGTTTGAATGGTGACTATGATAATAATAGAGAAAAATATGCACATATTCCTGATTCAATAAACCAATCAGCTGTTTGTTCATCCAACGCTAAAGATAGTGAACATTCCCTCGAGAAAACGGATGTTAAATGTCAAAAGAATAAAGTTGAGAGTTTGAATGCACATATTCCTGATTCAATAAACCAATCAGCTGTTTGTTCATCCAATGCTAAAGATAGTGAACATTCCCTCGAGAAAGTGGATGTTAAAAGACGGTGTGTTGGTTGTTATAAAGCAAACCGAATGATATTTGGAAGACAAAAGACCTCAAGTAAAACTAGTTGTGTAAAGTTTCGCTGTAATATGTGTGCAAATCACTATTGCTTAAGCTGCTTCTTCCGAACGCATAACATATACAAAGCATGACCACTATTTGTATTTAAATGTATTGATGTAAATTTAATTGTATTATTATTAGAATTTAATAAAATCATAAATTTTATGTGGAGTTTTCTTTATGTTACAACCTTATCTATCTAGCTCCGTCTATCTAGCCCCATGTACCTAGCCTCATGTATCTAACCCCGTCTACCTAGTCTCATGTATCTAGCCTCGTCTATCTAGTCTCATGTATTTAGCTTCGTCTATCTAGTCTCATGTATTTAGTCCCATGGATCTAGCCTCGTTTGTCTAGTCTCATGTATTTTAGCCCCGTTGATGTATGCAACCAACTTCACACCTCATTTGTCTCAACAGGAACTAATTTTTTCCCCGCCTCGCGTCTATTTTTTGAATTTTCCCGCGCATCTGGAAGTTCCGAAAATGGCGGCCGGAAGTCGAAACCGGAAACAGGAAGTCGAAACTGGAAACCGGAAGTTGAAACCGGAAGGCGAAACCGGAAGTTCCAAGGTCAAGGTTAGGTTAGGGGTCAAGGTCAAGGTTAGGTTAGGGGTCAAGGTCAGAGGAGGTTTGAGGAGGAGGAGGATTTAGAACATAGGATCTTTCCCTACTCGCTTGCTTTACCATATGCGTGAACATGAAAAATTCTTTCGTGTTTTTGTTTGTGTGAAATTGCGCGACAGATTAGACCCGGACCCGGACCCAGACCCGAAAAATCGGACCCGGACTCGACTCGGACTCGGCGAGTCTAAAAAGACCGGGTTTTCCCAAACCCTAGCTGAAAGGTCATTTATACAAAACGATTTTCTCATTTAACTAAAAATCGCGTATTCCATCGCCAGCTTTTCAGCATTTTCAGCACGTTTTAAAGACGTATATCAAAAGGAGTACATATAACAAGTAAGGGAGGGCAAAATATGGTAAAGGAGAATATGTCCGCCTTTTGGATACCATCTGTCAACCCCCTATTCGATAAGAAGCTTCAAGCAAAAGCTTTTCAACTGCTGCAAGGTTAATTTTGTTATAGTATCGCTGGTATCAAATCGCGTTTTTTTAGACTTCAAGATATTAAGACTATATCATGCAGATTCGCCACTATGCTGATTATTTAAATGTTCTAACAACTTTGATGTTTTAAGATTAGTGTTGGAAAATATTTTATCTACGACCACTATGTATGTGTAAATGCCCATTATTGTACAGTCCGTGGACGATGTAAATACATCATTTAACATTTTACACAACACACACATATGTAGGGCTTCACACGAGACGAGATAGGGCGGGAGTTTCAAAAATCTCGTCTCGCTCTCGTTTATTGTGTAAAAAATTACTCTCGTCTCAGTCTCGCTCTCGCTTTAGGAACCGCTATTCTCGTCTAGCTCTCGCTATCGTAACCGTTAGTCTCGTCTCGCTCTCGCTCTCGTAACCGTTAGTCTCCTCTCGCTCTCGCTCTCGTAACCGTTTGTCTCGTCTCGCTGTCGTTACCGTTTGTCTCGTCTCGTCTAATCTCGCCAAATATCATTTTTGCTAGAACGTATTGTTAAGATAGTCCAAAACGAGGTAATCATTCATTTTATTGTAAACTAATCACTGTCTCTTTACATAAATTTTCTATTTGGTTAGTATTAAAATCTTCTAATTTCGATTTCTTCCATCCACATGAAAATGTAGCGATAACACACCATAAATGTCTGTTTATATATACATTCTATTTTGTTGACGATTTAAAATTAATAATAAAAACGAACATAATTTTAAATTGTTTACGACATCTATTTCATATTACGAAATCTATTCTTTTATTTGTTATATAATGAAATGTAACTTGCCCGAGCCCGTAGTTCAAATTTATGCAAGAAAATATTACGGCTGCCCGTATTAGAATCAAGGATTGAAGAAGAAGTATGACCGGGATCAGAAACGAGACTCTCGTGTTTCGCGAGAACGAGACCACATGGGCTCTCGCTCTCGCGAGAGCGAGACCACATACGATCTCGCTCTCGCGAGAGTGAGACCACATGCGTTCTCGTCTCGTTCTCGTCTCGCTTTTACGAGACGAGACGAGACGAGACGAGACAAGACAAATATCGATCTCGTGTGAAGCCCAACACATATGTAATAGTCCGCGATTAATGTTAAGTTATGATTGATAACACACACGTGCGTTTGGTTTACGATTCGTAGATTGGTTGAGAGCTGCTACTATGTGTTCATCCGTTCAGCGCCCCCCGTCGTGCCACAATTCAAACTAACGGAAATTGACATTGCGTACATTGGGTTGCCTATATCTATGACCACTCATATTTCAGTTTAACCCAGATAAGTACTAAATAATAAGGTATGTAACCATTAAGAATGTATTTCTTTTCATTTCTATCAAGTTAAATACTGTCGAGTAACAGTTATATATGAAAATACAACTGTTTGTTTATTATAATGTTAAATACTGTACCTAATAAGAAATAAATTTGTTACATCAAACATATTTTTTTTATTAAACAGAAACAAATTATTGTGGTCGTAGATGAAGTATAGTACATAACTCCAGTTGTAATGCAATTACGTACTCGCAGAAGTACGCACGCCCCGCTTAACTGTTGCGTAACTGTTCCGCTCGTACGTAATATGCTTCTTACAATGCTCGTTACGTAATATACTATTGCAATATAAATTATACTCTGTGAAGAAATGCAACACCAAGGAGACGTGGGAATTTTTGGACGAAACTTGGAAGAAATGTTTTACTAGTCAAAGGTAGTAATTGATTTGAAAATTTCAAAGAAATTAAACAAAAGATAAAGGCATTTTTTTATTAATAAAGTGGTGGACCACCCCTATTAGTTTCACACTCCCGCACCCTTCTGCGCATGGATTCCACCAGGTTGTCCATTTCTCCCTGAGGAATTGCATCCCAGGCAATCTGTAGTTCATGTCGGAGAGCCTTTAGTATCTGACGAGGATGGGCTAATTGCTTGAGTCTTCTACTCATCATGTCTCACACATGTTCGATGTGAAACGCTCCATATGGGTGTATGGATGGTCATTATCCTGTTGGAAAATACCATAACCCCCACTGTGTGGTGCACATGCCGCTCAACAGAAAACTGCACATGGCGACGTTCTCCACTTCTACGTCTGACCCTCAAGCAATCATCGTGCATTCGCAAGCAGAATCGGGATTCGTCACTAAAGACCACTCTATACCATTCCACGTTCTCATCCAGTCGCAAGGTACACCACTCCAAACGTTGTTGTCGATGATGAACCGTTAGCGAAAACACAAGATGTAGTCGAATGGACTACAACCAAAAGTTCTAATTCGTCGAAAAATTGTACGGAGGGTAAAATTTATAATGAAGTATGCTCTTCGACGGTTTGTAAAAAACACGGTCGCCTAATTCGTATTTTTATATTAATTTATAATATTTCTCACGCACCCCTGAAAATGCTTTAACACCCCTGGCTAAGAAGTAGGTCTAGCCTTATCTGGTTAAATAGACTTTTGTTCGTTCATTTATGAAAAACTTAACTTGTCTGTCTAATCTTATCTGGGCTTATCTCTAGAAGGATAAGCCTAGTGCTTATCTTTCTTAGTCTTTTCTGTGTATTATTATCTATTTTGTCTTGTTCGTTTGAAATTAACGATCGCAGAGGTGATCAAACTATTGACAACCTTGGTTTCCAAACCATTGATCGGCTATTAAGCTTGTACTCGAGAATCGGTGTCTTAATGCGATTAATCGGAGATGGTGGTCCTGAACACATGTGTCTGTCTTGGCCGTCCACATCCTCTTCTACAATGTTTTTGGACTTCTGTAGATCATGCTTGATAATACCGTATTACAGAGGATTGGTTACGGTTAAGACGATTAACAATTTCTTTGAATGAAAAACCCCAGTAAGGTTTGCCAATAATGTCGAATTCACTCAGTTGTCGATAATTTTTACGTTGCCGTACTGTATACATAATCGCAACCTCAAAACGCATAGAAGATCTCAAAAAAAGAATTGCAACCAAAAACAATATCGAAATCGACTTAATCTTGCAAGAAATACACCCGATAATTTTGATTGTAACAACAAGTAAAACGTCAAATTTGCCATGGCTACTGTATTATTTTTAATGAAATTTTAATCAATTACTACCTTTGACTAGTTAAACATTTCTGTCAAGTTTGGTCCAAAAACTCCTACCCCATCTTAATGTTGAATTTTTATGTCACAGAATCATTGTGTTGGTTGAGCACCATCTTTGTCTGTCCTACAAGGGAATCTACAAGCGATATAGTCGTCATTCCCTAGGTGCTTTTTGGACATAGCGGGGGTTACTACAATTTAAATAAATACATAAGTAAATTGTTGTTTCAAACCTAGTTTACTTTATTATTCAAAGCATGCGAACACGTCTCATCTAGTTTCTGTACTGCACGTGACGATGTAAGTGAATAAAACTTTAAATTCAATGAATTCTCGTTTCTGTGCAGATGACATCACCGTCTTCTCTAATGGATTATGCTCTTCGACGGTTTGTAAAAACACGGTCGCCACATTCGTATTTTTATATTAATTTATGATATTTCTCACGCACCTCTGAAAATGCTCTAGCACCCCTGGCTAAGAAGTAGGTCTAGCCTAATCTGTTTAAATAGACTTTTGTCCGTTGATTTCTGTAAAACTTGCCTTGTCTGTCTAATCTCATCTGGTTTTATTTTTCTAGGCTTATCCTTCCTAGTCTTTTCTGTGTATTATTACCTATTTTGTCTTGTTCGTTTGAAATTAACGATTGCAGAGGTGATCAAACTTTCTTACCCGCAGGCTACAAGATTGCGTTTCAAGATTACATTTGCGTATTTCCTTTTCTTCCGATTATTGTTTGGCGGTGTGTTGAGTTCCTCATTTATTCAAAATGGTATATTAACCCTTTCGCTGCTATGGACTGCTATAGTAGTTCAATTGATTTGACGTCCAGGTGCTATGGACTGTTATAGTAGTCCAATTGATTTGGGGGCCAGATGCTATGGACTGCTATAACAGTCTACCGACTTCATGAATTCATTGAGGCTTTTTAAAACATAACAAAGAGATTAATAAATATATACGCTCTCATTGGAGCGTTGCGTTACCCTGGGTAAAAGATTCGGGACTCACCCCTGCACATAGGGTCTTATCGTTGGAATGATGATTATTAAAAAAAATCCCAAAAAGTAAAATACGGATTTATATTTATTTTTTCATTTTTTTTTTGTCTAGTATTATCTAATCTTGTCTAGACTTGTCTCCTTTTTGTTTATATCTAGTCTTGTCTCCTTCTTGTCTTGTCTATGTAGTCTATTAGATTAAAATGTAGTTAATTTAATGAATTCTCTACAATGCTAACTGAATTGGACTAGATGGTTTAGATTGTGCTTTCCACGATCCACTTAATTATTATAAGTTAGTAGTCTAATTAAAGTTCAATATGAAGTTATTCGAAACCGCAACATGAAGTTGTCGCAACATGAAGTTGTTTCAACATGTAGTTGTCCCAACATGAAATTGTTTCAACGTGACTTGGAAGATGAAATGAGGACTCAAGGTGAAAAAAATCTCTTCTCGTAGTTGAAACTAGATAGATTGTTTGAAGTCGCTTCAACATGAAGTTGTTGCAACATGGAGTTGTCGAAACATGAATTTGTCGCAACATGAAGTTGTCACAACATGAAGTTGTTTCAACTTGAATTTGTTTCAGGCAAGAAAATACAAGATAGACAAGTTTAGACGGACAAGACTAGGGCAGACAAGACTAGGACAGACAAGACTAGGACAGACAACACTAGGACAGACAGGACTGGAATATACAAGACTAGGACAGGCAATACTAGGACATTCAAGAATAGGACAGACAAGAATAGGATAGACAGGACTGCGATATACAAGACTAGAATAGACCACACTAGGACAGACAGGACTATGATATATAAGACTAGGACAAACAAGACTAGGACATACAAGACCAGGACAGACAAAACTAAGACATAAAACTAAGACTAGACTTGCAAATTATTTTTTCGTTTTCGTTCAATTTTGACATAAAACAAAAGAATTTTCCAAAGTGTGTCTACTCAAATCAATAGAAAAACAAAATTTGTTTGGAATAGAGATTTTGGTTTTTGAAAATTTGGCAATTTTTGCAAATTATTTTGACGTTTTCGTCCAATTTTGACATAAAACAAAAGTATTTCGCAAAGTTTGTCCACTCAAATCAACAAAAAAGCAAAAATTTGATTCTAATAAAGATTTTGGTTTTTGAAAATTTGGAAATATTTGCAAATTATTTTGACGTTTTCGTCCAATTTTGACACAAAAAAAAATTTTTTTTGCAAGGTTTGTCCATTCAATTCAACAAAAAATAGAAATTACGAGTCGAATAGGGATTTTGATTTTTGAAAATTTGGCAATATTTGTTAATTATTTTGACATTTCGTCCAATTTCGTTATAAAATAAGAGAATTTTGCAAAGTTTGTCCAGTCAAATTATCAAAAAAACAAAATTTGCTTCACATAGAGATTTTGGTTTTTGAAAATTTGGCAATTTTAGCAAATTATTTTGACGTTTTCGTCCAATTTTGACATAAAACGAAAGTATTTCGCAAAGTTTGTCCACTCGAATCAACAAAAAAGGAAAATTTGATTCTAATAAAGATTTTGGTTTTTGAAAATTTGGTAATATTTGTAAATTATTTTAACGGTTTCGTCCAATTTTGACACAAAACAAAATAATTTTGCAAGGTTTGTCCATTCAAATCAACAAAAAATACAAATTATGAGTCGAATGAAGATTTTGGTTTTTGAAAATTTGTCAATATTTGCAAATTATTTCGTCCAATTTCGTTATAAAATAAGAGAATTTTGCAAAGTTTTTCCACTTAAATTAACAAAAAAAAAAAAAAAAAAAAATTGCTTCGCATAGAGATTTTGGTTTTTGAAAATTTGGCAATTTTTGCAAATTATTTTGACGTTTTCTTCCAATTTTGACATAAAACGAGAGTATCTGGCAAGGTTTGTCCACTCAAATCAACAAAAAAGGAAAATTTGATTCTAATAAAGATTTTGGTTTTTGAAAATTTGGTAATATTTGCAAATTATTTTGACGTTTTCATCCAATTTTGACACAAAAACAAAAAAAATTTGCAAGGTTTGTTCATTCAATTCAACAAAAAATAGAAATTACGAGTCGAATAGGGATTTTGATTTTTGAAAATTTGGCAATATTTGACAATTATTTTGACATTTCGTCCAATTTCGTTATAAAATAAGAGAATTTTGCAAAGTTTGTCCAGTCAAATTAACAAAAAAACAAAATTTGCTTCACATAGAGATTTTGGTTTTTGAAAATTTGGCAATTTTAGCAAATTATTTTGACGATTTCGTCCAATTTTGACATAAAACGAAAGTATTTCGCAAAGTTTGTCCACTCGAATCAACAAAAAAAGACAATTTGATTCTAATAAAGATTTTGGTTTTTGAAAATTTGGTAATATTTGTAAATTATTTTGACACTTTCTTCCAATTTTGTCATAAAACAAAAGAATTTTGCAAAGTTTGTCCACTTAAATCATCAAAAAAAAAATTTTCTTCGAATAGAGATTTTGGTTTTTGAAAATTTGGCAATATTTGCAAATTATTGCAAATAAAGTTATAAAATTATTGCGTTATTGCGTACATTATATAATGTAATGTTCAGAATATTGAGCACACAATCACATCAGTTCAAAAAGTTATTCGCAGCGAAAGGGTTATAGAACGAGTTCAATAAGCGCGATTTTTCAGCACGCGTCCATGTTTAGAAAACGACAAGCGTAGCGAAGAGATATCTAATGGACAAGTGCGAAAGACGCCTCATGAACGAGTTTTTAATACCATTTTTTCTATTTTGCGCCCTTTTATGCCATTTCTAAATAAAAAAAATCGCCGATACATATTGTGAAAATTGTATCGCACTGGGCGAGCCATTAACGAACCCATATGAATGCTTTAATGACTTGATTATAGACGCAAAATAGAAAAATATTTTTAAACTCTTCGTACCGCAAACTTTACCCGTGTGCCTCACAAAACCCTGTCACCTGTCCTAGTTTGCCCACCTCTTCTTCTTTTGGTACCATGATTGTTCAACGATCGATGGCTATCATGTTGGCTACCATGTTGACGCTGATTGTTTTGTTGACAGCGGCCAGCGAAAATATTCTAATTTTCGCCGTTTGATAGTTTTTACTATTTCCAGATCTTTTTCCATGCGATTGAGAACTCTATTGTTGTTGACTTTGTCCACCCAACTGATCTTTAGTAATCGTCAGTACACCCACATTTCGAATGATTCGAGGCGTTTAAGCATTACTTCCGTGAGTGTCCATGCCTCCATGCTATACAAGAGAACTGGAAACACATAGCAGCGTGTCTTTTCATTCTTAATTTTAAAGTTAGATCGTGACTGGTTAGCACTTTTTTCATTTTTATAAAGACGCTTTGACTTTCTCTATTCTGGTTTTGATCTCGATTATCGGGTCCCATTGATCGTTGATGTTGCTACCCATATACACCAATTTATGCACCCTTTCCAGATGTCCGCCCTCGACCATTACCTCTAAAGTCCGGTGCTTTACTGATGACTAAATCCCGGATTTTTAGGCCCTTAAAAACGCTAAAATAGGCAGGCACTTAGGCCCTCAAATCCCTAAAATAGGCGGTTTTCTAGGCAACCTAAATGCAGATAGGCACTATAAAATGAAACTAAGTAACACAATATTACTTATTAATAAAGTACTGTATTATAAAAGAAAAATAAACATTGTAAAACAAAAATAAATATAAATGTAAAAGAAAAATATTGCAGATTCATATCTATTAAAACATAACGATTAAAGACTAGTATATCAAAATAAAACAATAATTTATATCTCTGTATATTTTGATTCACAAAAGATAACAAGCATTTGTTCGATATAATTTTGTGATAGAGACTGCCGTCGTTCGGTGAGCACTTGCTTGTAAGCAGAAAAGCTTCGTTCCACGTCACAAGATGTGATAGCGGCATATTTATATTTAGCCATATCACCTGGAGATAACTCAACCCAGTTGATGAATGGTACAGGCCCAGTTGAATTGCCGCATAATATATTATTTATACCTGGAAGAACTTGAAGGTCTGGATTTTTTCTAAAACGTTACTTAATTTTTGCAACATTTCCCGGTGTTTTTATTAAAGATTCCTTAACATTATGTAGAGGAAAGTAAGCAAATATGGAATACTGTTTTATTTTTTTCGCATAAAAAACAAATTTAAAAAATCAAAAACTTTTAATTCGCTATTATCAACAGACATATATTTGCGCTTTAGATAGTAACAGTCTTGTATTATATTTATTAATTATAAGTACTATAAGTTCTCTAAAACAAAATCAACACAAAGCTATCTAATTATGGAATAGGTACCCCAAATATGGAACACTAGAAATACTATACAAAATCAACCATAATTTCTATGAGATACTTTAGGAACTTTGTTCAAATACAAAATATAACTTAAACTATTTGCAATAATCGCAAATCCAGGTATCTAATTCTGCATCAGCGCAATCATTATTCGCACATCATTGTAATCATTGTTCGTAAATTGCAATCATTGTTCGCACATGAGGCATTTTTCTTTCTTCTTTCTTTTGTCGATGAGGTCGTTTTCGTAAGGTGAAGACGTGATGATTGCTGCAATAGATATTTTTCTTCCCCTGTTCGATGTTTTCTTTTTTTATCTGGCACTGGACTGATATCACAGGGAGAAACCAGATATAGACGGCTGCGAGAGAGTAACATTGACTATGCAGCCATATTTAACTACATCCTATTGTGCAGATAGATAGTCGAACCCGCTAAATATGTTTTTATTCAGTGGCTATAGTCCTGTGACACGAAACCCATTCTTTGTAATCTCACCTGTTTGCACTTTTAGGAAAGCCTTGCCAAATAGCTCGATGATGTCATAAGGACTTAGTGGTCTGTTATCATTTCTAATCCACATTCGTATTTCTTCACTGTAATGAGACTTCAGTGGTCCCATAAAAGTTTTGTCAAGTGGCTGGAGCTTATTGCTTGTGTGTGGAGGTATAGACACAATTTCTTCATTGTTTCTCTCGGAAGTTCTATCACATCGATGTTTTACGAGTGTGATTATTATTTTGGGTGTTATTAACGTGACCATCTAAATGAACAAGTCTTTCGATTCTGCGGTGAGGATTGTGTGTTTCATTAAATGTTTGAACCAATCAGTAAATATATTCATTTGTATCTACCCTGATGGATGTGCAACGACAACAGCACCTGGTGAACTGCCTCTCATTAGCTGTTCACTGTCGGCCGACGACTTGGGGTATCTTGCTTAAATAAATTTAAATAGTTATCCAGTCAGCTGATATTTTGGGATCCAAATATGGAATAGTCCATTATTTCCATATCGTTGATCGCTATTTCCATATCGTTGAATCCTTAGAGGAGCTTTTAAAATATTTCTTTTGTATCTTTTATCAAGGATCACGTTAGGGTACTGATTTCGTATTACTTCACAAACTAAACTCAGTGCATGAGCCAGGCAAGTGATGTGAATTAGGTTTGGGAAAAAATACCTTCAAAGTTGTACCACATTTTTTCATGTAAGCTGCAGCATCAGAATAAAGAATTTTCACTCGCTCATGGAAAATATGGTCAGGCCACAATTTTTTTTATAAAAATGTGATTTAGCCAATTTAGAATTGACACATAAAAGAATACACACCTAAAGAAGAATTAATACATCGGGAGACTGTTGCATGATTGCACTTGGACAAAATTTTACAAGCCAACAAGTGAGGAACGCCTGGTGTACCACCACATAATTTTCCGACAATTACATTGCAACGATTACACCTTCCACGAACAAACGTTGTTTCATCCACAGTTACATATGTCATTTTAAGCAATATCATTTCGAATACTCAAAATTTTCTTGAAAACATGAAACATTTAAATAACAGTAGAGTGTTTTAACAAATTAAAATAACAAACCTTTGTACACTTGAGGTAAATAATTTTTACTCAAGGTAGATTCCGAGGGTATTTTCTTGTTACAATATTGAGAAAAAATCTTTGAAACCCTGGATTCTGAACCTTATTCCAGGGTATCATGCATGAAGTCATTAGATTACAAAGATCGTAAAAAAGGGATTTTTGGCTACTTCAATTTGTTCCGTAATTAATCGCTGCTGTAGAGCACTATGGCAGATTTTCTAGTTTGTCCAGAAATTTAGAAAAGGATGATAGGTGACGCTAATTAAAAAAATATACCTATTTTGGTTATTTATGGAAGGAAAATTATAGGAAATAGTCAAAAATAGGCCAAATAAGCTAAAATAGGCACAAAAACAAATATTTAAGAAAAATAGGCACAAAGGCGCTAACAAAATTGTTTTATTACACATAAAAACAGTTTCTATGTGCATAAAAGCGAAATTGCCTATAATATATTAAATCTAGGCAATTGCCTAAAACCCGGAGTTTACTGATGAGCATATATTTTGTTTTCTTGACATTGAGTTTTAAGCCAAATTGAGTACAGGTGTATTCATTAGATTTTGTAGATCTTCCTCGCTGTTCATTGCAATTAGTGTATCGTCGATGTATCTTATATTATTAACATTAACACCATTTATATTGATTCCTTCACTGGCATCGCGAAGATCTTCAATGAATATCTCTTCCGAATAGAGATTGAAAAGCATGGGAGACAAAATGCAGCCCTGTCGCATTTCTCTTTTGATATTGACTTCCTCCGATAATTGATGCTACACTCGTATTTCAGCTGTCTGGTGGCAGTACAAATTGGCAGTCGGTCGAATATCTTTGCCATCTATTCCAATCGTTTTTAAAATTTGATATAATCATTATATCATAGCGTACTTTGTCAAACGCTCTTTCAAAGTCGATCGCACAAAGGAATACATGATTGACGTCGCGACATCTTTGGATGAGTACATTAAGACAGCGGCGCTTTTAGGCATAGGCGCACTAGGCGCGCGCCTAGGGCCTCCGATTTTAGGGGGCCACAAATTGCCAACTAAGCAAGGTCAAAACAACTTTTGGCGGTTTACGACAATAAGCGGCAAAATTTGACAAATTGTGGTGAATAAATTGGCACTTTGCGGTGGTTAATATTGAAAAAAATATTCAGAAAAGAAAAGTATCATTGCATAGTTGTTATTTTTTGTATCATTGAAAATTAATCGCATGACTGTTTTTACTAAAGGACACCACAGAATCTTACAGAGGATTCAAACCCAAAGAATGTAGTTCATGTCCCTTCCACCACGTCGTCCAAGTTTAGAAAACGACGAGCGTAGCGAGGAGTTTTATAATGGACAAGAAACATCCAATGTCACTATAAACGTTTTTAATGATAGTACCATTGATGGACAAAATTTAAATTAAATTAAATATATAGTGTTATATCGTTTATTACCATTAATCAATTAAATTTGTGTATTATTGCGATTTCCACACATCACATAACCTCAAAACTTTGACACTGACACCTCTGAATATCAGTGCCAACATTGAAAAAATTAACTCATAACAGCACTTGGCGATCCATAACCGCACACATATGAGTGCAGTTATGAGTCCATTACAGACGCAAAATAGAAAAAATGTCATAACAATTCGCGATTGAAATGTTTACGTTTCATTGATTAATTTATTAAAAATTATGCTTGACATTTATCAAATTATTACTTTTTTTATAAATCTAAGTAAATTATTAATTTATATTCTAGGTAAAACTTTGTACGATACACGTATCGTAAAATACTCTTACGTACCTAATTGTTATTTTTTAATGTGGTATTACTATAACCTCGCATATAGAGAATTGGGACTCCCTAGACTAGGGCCACATAATCACCTATCGCCTAGGGTCACAAGTAATGTAAACGCACCCCTGCATAAAGACCAAATAATGCCTCTCTAGTTCCAAGGTCGTTTCTTAAACCTGAAAAAAAAACCTAAAAACTGACTGTTCCCGACCCTTTCCTCTAGCTTCTTATATATCCTGCCATGAATTACTCACATACATATTTTTAACACATGGCTCATTAAACTAATTGTTCGATGGTCATTACATCTAGTAACTTCGCACTTCTTTGGTATCATGACAAAAGTAGAATTTAGCCAATCGGACGGTAATATGCCGATATCGTGGATAGAGTTAAACAGTTTTGTAAGAGATGTTATTCCTTTATCGCCTAGTAGCTTTAAAATTTCCGTGCTCACTTGATCCGGTCCAATCGCTTTCCCATTTTTTGCTTGTTTTATTGCTTGTTCTACCTCGCTTTTGGTAATTGTTGAGCCTGATGTAGCATCAATATCACATTTAGATCTTTCATTCTCAAAAAGCTCTGTTTTATACGTGGTCTGTTAGAAAAGTATCCGACTTTTAGCCGGTAAAAAAAACTGGCATACCTGGAGCGTTGGGAACCTAGTCACCCTCAAAGTAGTCTCCTTGGGACTCCACACATTTCTCCCAGCGGTGCCGCCATTGTTGGAAGCATTCCGAAAAAGCCTCTTTCGGAATCGACTTTAGCTCGGCTGTCGTTGCAGCCATAATGTCCTCTCTTGTCTGCAATCGCGTTCCTTTCAATGGCTTCTTGACTTTGGGGAATAGCCAGAAGTCGCAATGGGCTATATCAGGAGAGTAACCAGTCGAACCAGAGGAGTCTGGTTTTTCGCCAAAAAAATGTGAACCAAGTGCGAAGAATGTGCTGGAGCATTGTCGTGATGGAGTTGCCAATTTCCTGATGACCACAACTCTAGTCGCTTGCGCCGCACAGCATCACGTGGGCGATATAGGACATCCCTCATTTCACTTGTCGTCATTTTACTTACATTGAAAAACCGACGAGAGCTCTACACACTACGTCACTCGAACACTGCTCAACAGCAACTGACACTATCTACAGGCGGAAAAAAAATCACGCATGCGCACGAAGGTTCAAGGTCGGCTCATACAAGCGTGCTTGATTCAAATCCATAAGGTTTTCAAAATAAAAAAATAAGGTCGGATACTTTTCTAACAGACCACGTATTCCCTCCATCTGTCAAGTTGTAAGTCTACGTCTTTCATTTTTTTCCTTTTTTATCTTCCAGATATTGAGTTGGACTCGCCAGTCGATTACTGTCAGTAACATATTTCATCTTCTTATGTAGATTAAAGAGATCGTGCTTCGCCTCATAGTCTTCAATCTCCCTACATTCTTTAGTATGCCATTCTGCTTTTCCTGGCCTTATTTTGCGTCTTATTTCGGAGTGTATTCTCTTATATTCGTCTGCCTTTCTATACATACACTTACGTCTTTTTTCCATAAGGTCCAGAATGTCATCAGTCATCCAGCTTTCCGTCTTTTGTCTGGGTTCTCTCACTTCACTATCTTGTGTTTCTTTCAGTATCTCTCTGATTCTGTTCCATATTTCTTCTATGCTACCTTGCTCTCTTTCGACGTCTTTTTCGACGTCATACATCTTTTCTTCTAAGATACTTGTTATGTGCCTTCTCGTGTTTTCTTCTGTTAGCAAGTCCCTATTTAGCGTGGTTGTTCTGTTGGGTTTTTAGATCTTTTAATAGAAGGCTATGGTCCGTTGGTACATCTATACCTGGATATGTTTTTGCAGATAGTATCGAGTTTCTAAATCTTTTGTTGATACAGATGAAATCAATCTGATTTCTAACAAATTTTTCAGGTAAATCAGAAGGTTGTCTCCATGTGTACAAACGTCGTTTTGGTAACCTATAAAATGTGTTTGTGATTACAAGTTCCTTTTCTATACAGAATTTTGCAAATCTATCACCTCGTCATAATCTCCTATAATGGTTTCCTGTGGTCCTTCGCCTATCTTAGCGTCGCCCATAATGATGGCGATTTGGTTATCCTTCGTCAATTTTAACAACCTGATCTAAATCATTATAGAAGCTCTCTATTTCTTCGTCGTCGTATTCTGCGGTGGGTGCATAAACTTGTGCATAAACTATGTTAAATCTCGTTGTAGTAATCTGAAGCTGTATAAGTATTATTCGGTCAGAGAAATATACTACATTTGTAAGGGCTTTTGAAATTTCCTGAGAAATGATTATTGCGACTTCTTTTCTGTGTTATGGACTGTCCTCTCCTGTGTGAACGATTATATGGTCATCTAATAATATTTTTCCGAAGTTAGGGCAACGCATTTCACTTATTCCAAGTATACTGATCTGTAATCTCCTTGAGACCTTTGTGTATCTTTCCGGATACGTATAAACTTCTTATGTTCAAGGGTAGTGCATGCGCACCGCACGACAACCGCACAGGAAGAGATTGTCGCATAGCCTCTCCTACCCAATTCCGACTCTTACCTCCACGTGGTGAACCCTGGTAACCTGAGTAACCTCGTCGGAGATGCGGTAACCAATCCGTATGGAAGGCGAGGTCAGGGCGAACGAGAGCGGGAAAGATGGCCCTCCGCTAAGGGGGTTTAGCTTGGGGCTAACAACCCTATCTTAAAAAAAAACCGTTACGAAAACTCTAAGAAAAAACACCGGACTGAATCTACGATGACGAATTGGTGAGAAAACGGACAAAGATCTGACCCTACATACATGGAATGTGCGATCATTATACAGGCCCGGAGCACTGCACAATCTACTACAAATACTGGACAAATATAAAACGGATATCATGGCAATACAGGAAATGAGATGGACAGGTAATAAGATCATCGAGAAACGAAAACACACAATATACTATAGCTGTGACCCAAGCCAACATACCTTTGGGACAGGATTTATCGTAAACAAGAGATATCTGATAACCGACTTTAATGCAATATCTCCACAAATGTGTACTATCAGAATGAAAGGAAAATTTTTCAACTACAGCTTTATAAATGTACACGCACCTACAGAAGAGAAGACGGATGAAGAAAATGGTGACTTCAACGAGTCTCTAGAAGCAACCTACCAGAGATGCCCCAGAAATGATATCATAATTATAATAGGCGACCTAAATGCAAAAGTAGGACAGGAAGACCTGTATGCCCCGACGATAGGCAAACAGTAAACATAAGGAGTCAAACAACAACGGAATAAGATGAATTCACTTAGCAGCCTCATTAAATATGGTCGTCGCGAGTACATGTTTCAAGCATAAAAATATACATAAAGGCACATGGACATCCCCAGATAAAAGAACCGTCAACCAGATAGACCATCTGATAATAGACGCTAGATATTTTTCCGACATAATGGATGTGAGGAACAGACGAAGGGCTAATATCGACTCCGACCACTTTATGATAGAGACACGAATAAGAGCTAGGATATCTAATGCAAGAGAGAAAGAAACAAATAACAAATGGGTGATATAACATAGCAGAACTAAAGAATCCAACAAAAGCTGAGAAGTACCAAAGCGCAATTAAAAACAAGATAGAGGCGCAAGTGACTGAGATACCAAAAACGATCAACGAACGCTGGATAGATTGTAAAAAAACCATCGAGGAATCAGCAATCGAGGTCATAGGAAAGCAAGAGAGCCATAGACGCAGGCCAAAAGATAAGTGGTTTGAGGCGGAATACGAAGAGGCAACTAAAAACAAAAATCAAGCATATCTAAAGCTACAACAGACACCCCAGACACCGTTGAATGTTGCAGGAATGGTGCAGCAATGTTCCGAAGGCTGCACAACATTCCGAATGTTGCAGCAACATTCCTGAACATTCCAGTGGCAACGTTCCAATGTGAATGTTGCAGCAACATTCCTGCACATTCCAGTGGCAACATTGCAATGTGCATGTTGCAGCAACATTCCTGCAACATTCCAGTTGCAATATTACAATGTAAATGTTGTAGCAACATTCCTACAACATTCCAGTAAGACTGCGGCAATTATATTTTTCATTATTAATATTATCATTTATTTTTATTGTGATTATTTTTACTCGTCTCACTTTTTTTTATTCTTATACTCAAAAATATTATATTTTTAGTTATTTCTCCGATCGGCGCGCATATTTTCCGCCGATCGGCGCGTGTATATGTCGTAGTCACATAGTGAAATTCGTCAGATTGTGTAAAACACAGTCATTTCATGATCTGACGGCAGATCATGTAGTTCATAAAACCACCGATTTTAGGCGGCATTATAATTAACTACGATTAAAGAATCTGAATTACTTACCGTTTTGACGTTTCACGAAATGACTAAGTGCAATCATTTGATAGTATAAAACTACTTGCCTTAATTATCAGACCTATTAAAAAAGATATAAATAAACAAATATATGTGTGGCTGTTTCATGAACTGCCTAGTCATATGGTGTAATACATGAACTGCCGTCAAATCATGAAAAGACTCTGTTTTACACAATCTGACGGATTACACTATATAACTACGACATATATACTCAATTAAACGGTGCTGTATTTATCTACGCTCTCTCTTCTTTCTGTACTCCTCTCTTCCACTTTTATGTAGTGTATTAGTGTATGAACGCTGAGTGCTTCCTAAACGTGTTTACATAACCTACTTGTACAACAAACACGTTGCCTTAAAATTCAGTTGGTAAGGTCGTTCGAATAAGAAACGATGTTTCAGCCAATTGATGATTGCGAAATTACTCTGCATTAAGTTTATTTATTTAAAAGTGAACATTTTTATATTTTTGTCAGATATTTTTACTTATATTTTATAGTGTCCTACAATTTTACAGAGACTTGGCGGAGATAAATGGTCGGAAAAAGATATAGAAGAGACTATGGCGAAATGGCTAATTCAAACTCCAACAAGAGTGAGTCGAGCTAAAAAAGCAAATGTTAAAAAAAGCAAAAAAGTTTCCTCCGATGTGAATAACAATAATAGTACATGAATTAAAAAATTAAAGTGAAAGTGAAAGATGTAAATAACAGGAGAGAAATAAAAGAGAATAACACTAAAAATATAATTTTCAATATTCAATATATTCCTGAAATATTCGCAATATTCCTGCAACATACATGCAATGTTCGCAATCTTCCTGCAACATTCATGCAACGTTCGCAATATTCCGTTAACGTTACGGGAACATTACGAATGTTGCCGTAATGTTCCCACAACGTTCCTGCAATGTTCGTAATGTTCATCGTAATGTGCAGGAACATTGCAGGAATGTTGCGAACATTGCAGGAACGTTGCGGAAACATTACGGCAATATTCATAATATTCCCGCAACGTTCTTGCAATATTCGCAACATTCCCGCAATGTTCCTGCACATTACGATGAACATTACGAACATTGCAGGAACGTTGCGGGAACATTACGGCAACATTCATAATGCGGGAACATTATGAATGTTGCCGTAATGTTCCCGCAACGTTCCTGCAATGTTCGCAACATTCCCGCAATGTTCCTGCAATGTTCCGTGCAACGTTCCCACAACATTTCCGAACGTTGCAGAGAGGCGGACATAGGAATGTTGTAGGAATCTTGCAGTAATGTTTAACGTTGTGAAAGTAACATTGCTGCATCATTCCTGCAACATTCAACGCTGGCTGGGACATCACACAATGGGACCTGAAACTACCTATAAAGAACTGAGAAAGAAAGAGAACAAAATCCACAAACGAAAAAAGAAGGAATTCTTGAAGCAGGAACTGCAAGAGATGGAAGATCTAAATTCAAAGGCAGAAACTCGAGACATCGATCAAGTCAGAATGAACCCAAATCAAGATGACAGAGAATGAAACGAAATACCAACCATCATAGATATAGAGAAAGCCATTTATAGGTTGAAGAACAACAAAGCACCAGGCAATGATGATATAGCACCGGAGCTGATCAAGAAATGAGATAAAGAACTAGCCACACGCATCCAAGAACTTATAGCGGAGATTTGGCTACAAGAAACCATACCAGACGGATGAAACACGGGCATAATCATTCCTATACATAAAAAAGGTGACCAACTAGACTGCAACAATTACAGAGGCATAACTCTCCTCAATACTGCCTACAAAGTACTAGCCAATATGTTACTCGACCGCATCCGACCTTATGCAGAGAAGGAGATCGGAAACTACCAGTACGGCTTCTGTCAAAATAGGTCCACAATAGACTAAATATTTACACTACGGCAGATCCTAGAAAAGAATCGGGAATATAACGTTGACAAGTACCATCTATTTGTTGACTTCAGAAGCGCGTATGATACTGTCAATCGAAAAGCACTATTCGAAGCAATGATTGAACTAGGCATACCACAACATCTGGTACTTTTACGAAGGTAACTCTTTCAAGAGTGGAAAGCAGAATTAGGATCCATAAGAGGGTATCTTTTACTACACACACCGGATTACGACAAGGAGACGCCCTATCGTGCATCTTATTTAACATCGCCCTTGAAAAAGTAATCAGGGAATCTAGAATAAACAAAATAGACACGATAATCAACAAGTCAGAACAGCTACTAGCATACGCGGACGATATAGATATAATAACTAACTCGAAAAATAAGATGATCCAAGCATTCACGGCCATTGAAGCAGCAGGAAAAAGAATGGGTCTAGTAATAAACACAGATAAAACAAAATACATGTTTGTTTCTACGCGGGATGCACAAGTACAAAACGTAACTATCGGGACACGTAATATCGAAGGCGCATCGGAATTCATATACCTGGGCTCCCAAATTGCGAAGACTAACACCTGCAACAAAGAGATAAAAAAACCGGCCAAGTGCGAGTTGTGACTCGCGCACCGAGTGTTCCGTACAAACTTGTAAGTAAGGTATCTTTTTTTTGTGGAGGATGTAGCAAGCACATTCAGTTAACTTGTTAAGGCGTTAACTATAGTTAAATATAGTTAACTATTGTAGCTCTCAAAAGCTGTGTTTGTCCAAAATTGGTTGAATTATAAATTGAAAAAGCTATAGCATGAAACAAGCAACTGCCATCGCCGGGCATAAATATTACATCGTGTACGATAATGTTGTCGTTAACGGATAAATGAACTGTAGCCATAATTTATTGAGTAAGTAAGGATATGCTGGAGTACGAAGTTATTGAATGCAAAACAAAATTTCGTATTTCTGCCGCTCACTACAAAAGGGCCGACCTCCCGCCCTTGTACTTGCCCCGCGTAGCCCTGCTCGTGCGCGTCTAGTTTTATCCTAAATACAAGAGGTCATTGAGTAGTTAGTTAGGTACTTAAACACGAAATCTTACTTACTTATATGATATGAAATTCTTGACGAGAGACCTATTTCAAATTCCAAGCCAAAACTAAAATATTTTAAAAGTTACCAAAAGAGAGCGAATGAAGATTATAAAAAATCGATTACGATAAATCTTTATTTTACTATTACCCTTATTCACTAACTTACATTAAGTATTTACTGAATTACGCGATTATTTTTACTTATAAAAAGGAAACGAACAGACGATTATGATAAAACTTTATTTTAGTATTACACTTATTCACTAACTTAAATTAAGATCTAACTATTTCTAGATCTAATATAAAGTGATATATTAACTATTTCTAGATCTATTCCGATACTCTTAACATTCATTTGTTCAATTGACTTCTTTTGGGCAATTGACTACCAAAAAATATAGGAGAAGGAGGACCTAACTGTATGCAACCCATATGCTTCTGCTGCCTGACAATACCACGCAACACATGAGTGTATTTTCATAAGTTTCTAATAGTAAATTCGCATTTTTCTTGTAATTAAACTGCATATTTACGGTTTTCAGATTTTTCCCTTTACATGTGCTGTAAGACGCCGGTTCTTGCCAAATTTCATGATTCTAGGTCAACGGGAAGTACCCTATAGGTTTTGATTCCCTTGTGAAATCGCAAAATATGCGACATAAACGGTCATATCTTTTGATCGCGTTGACTTACAAGTTTGATTTTTTCACAGCTGAAAGAGACCGGAGACCCGAGTATTTGATACAAATTTCAACTTGTTACCTCTACGCGTTCCTGAGAAAAATGGTCTTGACAGACAGACAGACGGACAACAAAGTGATCCTATAAGGGTTCCGTTTTCGGTACGGAACCCTAAAAAGGAGATTATACCTTGCAAATAGAGCATATTATGGACTAATGCGACACCTAAAACTCCGAGACTATATCCAGAAGAACCAAATGTCAAATCTATAGGAGCCTAATAAGACCTGTACTGATATAAGCAGCCGAAACCTGGACCCTAGCCAAGGAGGAAGAAAGAATCTTGGGATGTTTCGAAAGAAGGATTCTAAGACACATATATAAAGGCGTACAGGAAAACGGAGAATGGAGACGGCGATACAACCATGAGCTGTACCACCTTTACGAACACACGGATGTAGTTCGTACTATACAAATTGTAGATTAAGATGGATAGGTCATATCGAGCGAATGAAGGATTCAGAGCCAGCAAAACTTATTACACGACAAAGACCAGTAGGGAAAAGGACATGGGGCAGGACAAAAACGAGATATCTGGACCAAGTTCAGGAGAATCTATTAGCAATGAAGGTGACCGGATGGAAAGCTCCACAACCCATTATGGGTCTTGGCCTCCTCTAGAATATTTTTCATTCCAATCTATTCCGGGCCTTAGGAATAGATTGGAATGGAATAAAAATCTAGAGGAGGCCAAGACCCATAATGGGTTGTGGAGCCAAAGCTGATGATGACATACTTCTTATGTTCCATGTACCTATATTGTGCATTCTTTATGGATCGAATTTGATTTTAGCTGATCGGGAGATTCTTAGCACCCCTGCCTCATTTAAGGGGTGCCGGTACTCGGGGCCGATGGATTTATCAGCCATTATCATGATTTCCTGGCAAAATTGTGTATCTACTAGTAAGTTTTCCATTGCCTTCCTAGTATCTATCTTTCAGCTGCCCAATCTGGGACCGACGCTGTTTGTAGCCGAAAAATTGAAAACTATAGCAGATTGTGTCGCAAAACAAATTGAATGAAAATTTGCTTGTGATCTTGATTTGCTTGTGACCTGTTGCTCTTGGTATGGTCTTGGATGCTCTACGTCTTGGAAACAAATGTCTTTCATTTGTGTGGTTCGCATTAATAATTTAGTTTTTGTCAAAACCATAGTTTTGAAATCATCTCTTTAAATCGCGATTTTCACTTATGCCCAGCAGATCGCAACCACTGGGGCGCGACCCAATTTTGGCTCGTGACAGTTTAAAAATGGGTCGCGACTTGCAACCACTCATGTACATGTAAAGCTTTGCATCCATAACTAATTTTAATGAATCTTTGCAACGACATACTTGGCAGAAACTGGCTTTTCAGCTCTCACTGCAATTAAAAATAAATATAGAAATCGAATTCAAAGCATTGACGCAACGTTGAAGATTGCATTAACTAAATCAATTAACGCAAGAATAGACAAGTTGGTGCACGAGAATCAGAAGCAGATAAGCCATAGTATGTACTGATATAAAAATATAATATGTTATCTAAAATATTAATTATTGGTCAGCACTTGCATCATATTCTTTTCAAATGCACGAGCACTCTTATAATTTTGTTATTATTTTTGGGTAGATAGACCAATGGTTGTGGAACACTTGTTTAGTCGGTTGCATGTTTAGTTTGGTCTTCCTATTAATTTTTATCTACTCTTGTCCCTCTAGTATAATTAACTACATTATATAAGATTGTTTACGATAAAATTATTTTGTTTGTAGATAAAGGAATTCTTGGAACTGTCGCATTTCAATCCTACGCAAATTTTATTATATAAGTACACCGTTATTGATTTGGGTAATTTTGCATAACATTGTGAAAATCGAAAATTCAGATTATTGTTGTATTGTATTGTTAAATATTTTTTTGAATGTTTGATTTATATTTTTTATGAATCAGTGGGCAAAGGCACTGGGCATTGTTTCATAGTTTTGGACCTTTGCTCGATACCTTTCCTTTGTAAATTTTGTAACTTAACAGAAGGCAGATTCTGTCGAGAGATAAAATTTGCCACAATTGTAAAATCGGTCAAATACGTAAATTTTATATTTTATATCTAAATAATAATAATAATAACAATAATACTTATTGTTATTGTCCTCAAGGTCTTTCTGACAAATATTGTATATTTTTGTTAGTTCCCTTATGTGGTAGTTAAATATGTGGTAGTTAAATATGTGAAATACATATGTGAAAGTTTTTTATAGTTTGTGTTAATTACGGCAAGTTCAAATGTCAAGTAGGTTAATTTTATTTGCTTTTTCGTAAACATGTTACGGGTAATGAATTATATCCGCTTTCTCGGAATTATCGTAAAGCAAACGCTGAACTTCCTGAAAACAATATATTGATTTTGTGTATTAAGAGCCAAGATTACGTACCATTTCAAATTGTGCAACACTTTTCATAGATATTGCTAATATGAATGTGAAACAAACATTTCTATATCGCACAAGGATTTCAATATTAAAATCTTACATCTGTGGAAACTTTAAATTGTAAATTTAAAATTGTAAAAATTGTAAAAAAAGTAAACGAAAATTTCCCAGGCATTAATTTCGAAGATGCTACATATACCAAGACACATATTGTTGTTATAAATAACAATACTAGACAAGACAGACAGGACACTAGATGTAGATTTCGGTGTTGACTTGTACTACGACCTTTATAGATCTATTGTACCCAGGCGCGTTTTTAAGCTATTCAACTGCTCGGTGCAAGTTCTTGGCGGGGCCCGCTCTCAGAGAAGAGAAACGTACATAGAAAAACATCACCAAGAGTTCTGTTGGACATTTTTTTTGCACACATTGTGGCGTCACGCTGCTACTTCTGTAAACTCCAAAACTCCCTTAGGCCATAGCCACTTCATCGTGGCCGTGCCTTATCTCTACAATTGTTTCTAAACGCGAAAGAACTGATTTTAAATTTTGTAGTAAAGCACTTGATTGACCACCTTATGTTGGACAGATCTTTAAGTGTGTGTTGCTTTTCCTTCCTTGAAAATACTTCATCTTCTTCATTTTGTTTATGTTCCGTTTCCTTATCCGAAAATATTCTAGCATCTTTACAAGCTGCCTTTAGCATTGCCCATCGGCTTTGAGGTGAGTCAGCAAAAAGTTTGTAACATTTTTGGACATTTCCAAAAAAATCTGATTTTGAACAAACATTTCCAAAAAAAATCTGACTTCAAATACCTTATTTTCATCTTAGTTTCTAAATGATACTACAATTGTGGACAGTATCTTGAAAGAAATTTAATAAACGTTAGGTACCACAGTCGGCACGATTCAAGTCACTAAAATGACCTCATAAGGGTTAAGTTAAGTGTAATTATCCGCAGGAGATCAAATTGCAACGTGAGAACTTCTTTCCATCTTTTCTGCTCTGAGTCACACTGTCTTTTAAGGGATGTATCAATTGACTTTTCCTCCAAATATGCCCGTGTTCCAGTTGTAGCCATTAGATGAGATTTACTTCGGGAATGTTCATTGATTCTGGTGGATAGATGTGTCCAATCATTCCACAAAACCACGTTTTCCTTTCCAAATAACCAACATGTATGGCAATAAGCTACATCCATTTGAGGTGAATATGAAAACCACCATCTGGTACGTTTTCCATCTAAGCTATCCTTGGAAGTATTAAGTTGAAGCATTTCTCTGAAAAACCGCGATTTTTTGTTTAAGGGTACGCAATACATCGTGGTTGGGAAGCCCTTAAACATACTAAATCTAATTTATAATAATTTTTATAATAATACTTTCGGAAAGTGTTTCACTTTTAAATGAGGCGTAATCCGAGGAAAATTTCGTTTAAAAAGTATCCTTCTCGGCTCCGTCCGTATTATTGGTTCCTTTCTCACTAATTTCAGAGTTTTCTGTTTTTGTAGTAAACTTATCTAAAGACTCGAACTCAGCGCTAGGTGTAAAATTCAACGATGGTGTAAGTTAGAGATGAGCACGGGATCCCATCGTTCCATCCCATCCCATCGTCCCATGGTATGGGATGAGTGGGATGAACGTCGCGTGGGATGGGATGGGATGGGACGACAATTTTGTATGGGACGGAGTGGGATGGTTTTTGATAATCTAGTAAATCTAATTCCTGCATAATTAATTGCTTTCATATAAGAATCTTTTTGTTTTCATTTTCTAGTAGACACAAGTAGGCTTCCCAATAAAATCACTGTATTTTTGTTAGCTATTTCTAGATTTTTGCTTTTTTGTGTAGGCTTTCGTTAAGTTTTTTACGACTCGGCGCGGCAGTTTGTCGGTTACCGAATCGCGCTTGCGCAGTTCGGCTGGTGTTTTTCTTTTGTGAAAAAGAAAAGTCCTATTTTATCCTTGAAAATGGTGCAGCTTTGTTTTTAAACGATTTTAACGATTAGATTGAAAATAGACAATAATCCAAAATTAACGTTTATCGTGCCAATACGCAAAATATTAACACATGTTCAGCTCAGGAGGTTTCTGGGATAACAATGTAGTTCCTGAAAAATCTTCCGATCCATTAGTGACGAAAACGAATTACCAATTGTCGAGAAATCGAAAAGAAAGTCTGCTGTATGGGAAAAATGGGATGAATGGGATGGGCCCAGCGACCGGGATGGAATGGATTGGATGGGATGGGACGAAAATTTTACGTTTATGGGATGGGACAATGGGACGAAAATGTGATGGGATGGACAGTGACTGGGATACGTCCCACGGGATGGGATCTGGGACGAGAAATTCGTCCCATGCTCATCTCTAGTGTAGGTGACAGAAAAACAGGCAAACAATAATTTCATCAGACAAAACTGATTCATTTGAAACAGCAGCAGAAGTAGAAGGTGAATGTGAAAGGAGAAAAAAATCTGACGTTTTCTTAAATTTTTTTGCAGCTTTTTCTCTTATTTTTTATTAGATTTTAACGCTTTTAAGCGCCCGGTTTGTTGTATACTTTGATTTATCCTTAAAAGCAAAAAAATCTTACAAATAAATATTTAGATAAAATGACAAAGAAAAATGTTCTTCCATTAAAAATTAAAAAATGTGCACAATTACTGCACTCAAATCACATATTATAATATAATGAATAATAGGAACAAGGAACATAAACTCATAAACAATGTTAATAGCGTAAAGACTCGAGATGTTACTTTTTAGAAGAAACGAATTGAAATGTTTCCAGGCAAAAAATAAAACTGTCAGAATAGTTTTTTTACCACCATTTTATGTAATATTCTCAGAATTATTTGGCCCTTTCCAAGGGCCAAATAATTCTGGGGCCCTTTCCAAGAACCGATGAGTTTATCACATTCTATTAATAATGAAATTATTGCTTTGTTAATAAAATACGCTATATTACAAATTATATTTCCATGTAAGGTATTATTTTGGAAGTACAAACTGCATTTTTTAAATTTAAAAGAATAGCTTTCACCCTTGGTTGAAAATATTTTTTTTTCTTTTCTTTTGGTCATAAATATGTGTATTGTAAAGTATTATCACAGTGGCCCGCCCGCATTGGAGCCCGTCGGTGCTACGCACCGATTGCGTTACGTTAAATACCGTTACGTTAAATACGCCTCTGATTGAACCCCACCCTCTTCCTCTAATCGTTGTTTTTTTATAATCAACAGCCGATGATGGTTGGCAGCAGCTCACCATTCTTCCCGTCTCTCCGCCTTCTTCTTCAGTTCAATGTATGAGCCACAACTCATATCTTCCAGTATTTGGCTCATGTACTCCAGTCTGTAGGCTGTGGGAGGAGGTCCAAGGTCCTACACAGGACAGTAGCACCATTAGATAATGATGTATGGATCCAGGGTCGTCACTCCAGTCTGGGTCTTCCTCTATAATTCTTGCCGTCTACTGTTCCCTCAATTATAAGCTTCGGGCCTCGAGGAGATTCCGTCTTCTTTTTAAATATCTAAGGAAGAATCCTCTCTCTCCCACTCTCCTAAAGACTTCCTCATTTGTGATCATTTCTTTCCAGCTGATTTTCATAATCCTTCTAGAGCACCAGGTTTCAAATGCTAGTTGTCTTTTCCTCTCTATCTCTCTCCTATTGTCCAAGATTCGCGGCCATGTAGCGCAACGCTCCATACATAGATCTTCAAAATTTGTTTCCTCACATCAAGACTTATGTTCTTTGCAGTAAATAAATTCTTCTTTTTATAGAAAGCGTTCTTGGCTTGGGCAATCCTATTTAATATCTCTCTGCTGCTTCTTCCATCATTCGTTGTTTAAGTTCCCAGATAATTAAACTCATTTACTTCTTGTATCATTTCATTTCTTAATTCTATTGCTGTCTGGTTTTCGCCATTTCTACTGCAGACCAAGATTTTTGTTTGTATTTATTCTCATATTAAATTCTTCCTCCAAGTTCCTCCAATCTTTTGTAAATCCACTTCATTTTCTGCAATTAGCGCTAATTCATCTGCAACCTTATCATGTCAACTTCATCTCCATGAATATTCACTCCTGTGACAAATTCTTCTCTTATTCGGTCAATCGCCTTTTGTACATATATATTGAATAGGTATGGGAACAGGGAACAACCCGGCCGTACACCCTTTCTGATATGTGCTGTTTCTTCCTTGCTACCACAATAAACTATTCCAGTTTCCCTCTTATAGATATTATAGATGAGTCTTCTTTCTCTAAAGTTGACACCTGTTTGAAGCTGAATAGAACATTCCAGTTCACATTGTTTTTTCCTTGCTACCACGACAAACTATTCCAGTTTCTTGCTTATTGATATTATAGATGAGTCTTCCTTCTCTAAAGTTGATACCTGTTTGATGAAGGATGCTGAATAGAACATTCCAGTTCACATTGTCAAACGCCTTTTCAAGGTCGACGAACGCTAAAGTAGGTTTGCCTTTCTTCATCTGCTTCTCCATCACTTGCCTCAATGCCAAGATTGTCTCTCTTGGTCCGACACCTTTCCTAAACCCAAATTGATCATCAGAGGTTTTCATCAATATGTTTTTCTATTTGCTCTTCACAATAATTCACGTGACTATTTTTGATGCATGACACACCAGACTCAATGTTCTTTATTGTTTACATACATGACCTTGCATTTGATTTTTTAGGTATAGGTACTATTATGCATTTAACAAAGTCTTTAGGCAATTCTCCAGTCTTGTTAATATTACTACTACACACTAATGCCTGATTTTTTCAATAGTTCTCCCCAGTGCCGTCGTTTGGATTTTGAGGCCCCGGGCATATATATTGAGGTGGGGCCCCCAGTAAATAAAAAAAGTGATTAAACAAATAAATTCTTTAATTTTTAAGACATACAAGAGAGGAACATATGTATAGAAGAAATATAATATAATAATATGTTAATATAAAAGAATAACAAAATTGAACTTTATTTTCCTTGCTTTAATTTCAGCAAAATGGGGGGAGGGTCCCCAAAATGGGCCCCCCTAGCTCGTGGGCCCCGGGCATTCGCCCGATTGACCGACGCTAGCGACGCTATTGGTTCTCCCGCTATGTTATCCACTCTAGGTGGCTTCTTTCCTTTAAGGTCCTGCAATGCCTTCTCAAACTCTTCCATGATAGGTACCCCTATGTCATCCTCAGTTATTTCTTGTTCTTTCTCCATGGGCAAGTTAACACCGTTTCCACTGTACAGTTGTTCCAAATATTCTTTCCATCTTTTCACTATCATTTCGTCATCATATATTAACTTCCCATCTTTGTCCTCAATGCTCATTGTTTTTGGCTTTCTTGTTTCAAAGAACCTCTTAGTATCTCTATACTGTCCAGTTTTCATGTTATTTATGCCTGCTGTTATTTATGCCAGATTCCCATTAAATACTGTTCCTTCTCTTCTTTTGCCCTCTTATTTATCTTGTTTCTTAAGGTCTGGTAGGTATTTCTCTTTTCATCATCATCATTTGTGTTTTTATACTATTCATTGGTATTTACCCATTTAGAGCGTCTCCTCTAGTTCCGATTACTTTGAGAATTCTCAGTATCTGGGTGGAATTCAAGGATTGCAACTCCTCTTCGTGCAAGCACTACTAGATAAGTTCTAGATAAGCACATATGGACTTCAGAAAAGTCACCAGACGACTGGAAATATGCACAGATCCACCCTCTGCTAAAAGGGCGACCCCACAGATGTAAACAATTACAGGGGCATCTCACTAATACAAGTCACATACAAGATATTCTCGGCGTGCATACTCCAAAGGACACAGGACCAGCTGGAGCACAAGATCGGCGAATACCAGGCAGGCTTTCGCCCTGCTCAAAATCAATCAAAACAAATCTTCAGTCTGAAGACTACCCTGAAAATCGAAGCCCTCAGTAACACTCCAGTCACCTTCGTTGACTTCAAGAAGACATATGACTCCGTCGACCGCCAGTCGTTGTTCAACATCCAACACGAACAAGGTTTGGACGACAAGACACTTCGACTGATCAAACAAACACTGACAAGCACAACATCCAAGGTGAAGTTCAAGGGGGAAATCTCCGAACCTTTTGACATCAAGACAGGCATTCGCCAAGGTGATGGACTCTTATCGCTCCACTTAAAACCTAACCTAACTTAACCTAATGCTGAATAAGGTCATCAAGGAATGGGAAAAGGAGCTGAAAATACAAGGTCACTGGAAGCCAGTGCGATTTGGACAACACAAGGATAAGCTAGAGATCGGCTCACTCACACTACTCACACACGGATCTGGCACTACTCACAGACAACGAAACCACAGCACTATCAGACAGATAGAAGTACTCAAAGAGTGCACAAAAAAAGTAAGGCTACAGATCTCCTTTCAAAAAACTGAATTCTTCTGCACGAAAGTAAACATACTAAATTTGAACACAAAATATGGCAAGATCAACAGGGTCACACACTTTAGGTACCTATGTGAAGTGATCGAATCAACACGAAAAGAAAAATCGCGCAGAACCCCAGGTTATTGAAAATGAAGAGAGCCTTATACAAAACACAGGGTATCTACAACAAGAAATGTCTGTCCACCTTCACCAAAATTCGTCACTATAACACACTAATCAAACCTGAGTTGCTATACGCCAGTGAAACACTGATGTTACACACAAAGACCGACCTTGAGAACACCCTCACACAGGAACGAAAAATAATTAGAAAAATTATTGGACCAAAACTCACAAACGAAGGCTATAGGAGTACTACAGAGTTCACTCCAAGAGTACCACAGAGATTTCTATTTGGGCGCTATGTCAGCACTTATAATTTTTGATCAATAGTCACTTATAGTTTTCATTAATGGAACTATCAATTTGGCACAAAGGTTCAAAGCCCGGGTTATTGTTCAAAATGTTTTCAAACATTTCTTTAAGGTTGTGCATGTAACTACTTCGGATTGAGACGATGACGCTACGTACTTACTTCGATATTATTGTAACTATATAGCAAGAACCACTTTACACTTAAAGGCTTATTTTCGTACGCAGCAATAGCAGTTTCGAATGTATAGGCATAGGCTGTTAAGGCACTAGGTATGGACGTTTTTGTAGGCACGTCAGCAGACTTCCACAGACCAGACTCACCAACTAAATCGTAAGGTACATCCAGGGCCTCAAGACCACTACAACCTGGATAACACATGATCTGGAAAGGGCAAAGATAGACTCAGCGGATATCATTTTTTTATTTTTTTTCCTTCCCCCAATGTGGATCGGGACATATCGTTCAGCCCTACAAACAGTGCGGCCCAGTGGCCTATTATATTTCTCCACATTGTGGGACTAAAGGAGATCACCGATTGTGCTTTGGTAAGTCTTCAACAATGGTCAGCCGACTGTCGACTAAATTTCAATCCCAAAAAGATTGAAGCCCTATTCTTCGGCAGATCATTAAGACAAAGAAGTCCCTTTTCACTCTTGAGAATACAAGGATACAATGCCAACATCATCTCAGGTACTTGGGTGTCATAATTGATAGATCCCTTAACATTAAGGAACACATTAAACTTGCATGTGGAGAAACAATTTAGTCAACGATTGGGTTTTGCTGTGGAGAAGGAATGGGGTCTAGGGAGATGAGAAATAATTGACATATATCATGGTGCGGTTGAATTAGTATTACTGTATGAAGCTCCTATATGACACCGGTCTTGCGGTGTTAAAGGAAAGCCTAAGCTATTGGGAGTAAAGCGCCGCACAGTCTCCAATGTGGCGGCTTGCGTGATTTCCGGTATTTTTCCGGTCGACATCCGCTTAAAACAGTTGGCACTTAAGTTAGCTGGCATTCCTCAGGGCCGATGGATTTATCAGCCATTATCATGATTTCCTGGGAAAAGTGAGTATCTACTAGGAAGTTTTCCATTGCCTTCCTAGTATCTATCTTTCAGCTGCCCAATCTGGGACCGACGCTGTTTGTAGCCGAAAAATTTAAAACTATAGCAGATTGTGTCGGAAAACAAATTGAATGAAAATTTGCTTGTGATCTTGATTTGCTTGTGAACAATTTAACACTTACGAATGTCCTCCAACTTCGGGTGTATACAGACGGTTCAAAATCCAACAGTACAATTACTATAGTCAATTACTTTGGCGGAGAGGAGGTACAATATAAGCAGATTAGACTAGAGTATTACTTCTCTATCTTCCAGGAGGAGCTTATACGCCTTGCGTTATGTGGAAGAGCAATACAACTGCTCTTGCTTTATTTTATGTGAAAGCCGCTCCATTCGTGACGCATTGAAGCACCTGAATTCGCCCACTGAATTGTTAATGGAAACCTGGAAAATAGCTGTTCGTGTATCGAAGAGGATCAAGCTCCGATGGCAGTGGGTTAAAGCTCACGCTGGAATCGAGGGTAATGAGCGAGCAGAAGGCTAGCCAAACTTCCAGCAGACAAGGAAGATCTCCCCATCTCTTATAGCAGATTGCCTAGGCAAGCGCTTAAATCGAATTCCATGGAACACTTTGGGGAACTCTGGCAGGATAGATGGTGGACTGCTAAAACAGGATTATGGACCAAGATGTTTATATCATCCATCACAGCCTTATTATTTTTTTTAATTTTTTTATATGTGGTTTGGGGCAAGCTCAACCAGCCTGTGTGTGAGGCTTTCACTCACTAAACCCCTTCTTACAATTGGCTTGAAAGTACGCCACCCCGGTATCGCTTGCGCATTCCTTCAGGGTGAGCAGCCCGGACGGTTTTTTACCGCCCTAGTTTTTCTGTTTTCCTTTTATTTTGATCTAGGGTTGGCCTTTGTTACTTGCCACACCATCCCTTCCTTCGTCTTCGTCCTTACTTTTCAGGATTTCGGAACACAGATTTGTTATTGTTTTCCAGTTGTCCTCGCTCTTAATCATGAGATTGACCATATTTTGCGTGTTAATGGGTTCTTTTACCTCCTGTTTTGCTACGGCCCTAATATCAGCCCATTGCGAACATTGAAAGAAAGTATGTTCAGCAGTATCCGTTGCTAGGCAGTATCGGCAGCTGTCGCTTTCTATTTTTCGTATCCTCTTAACATAAGCGGCGAAATTACCATCACCGCTTTGTATTTGTGTGAGTTAGAAGTTGACTTCCCCGTGTTTACGATTGTAACATGAGTCAATTTCGGGGATGAGGGTTCGGGTCCACCACCCTTCCTTGGCGTGGGCCCAGCGTTGCTACCATTTGCTCATCAGTTGGTTTCTGTTTAAGGTCCTACCCTCTTTGCTCGTTCCTTGGTTGGAAGCTCTTTCCTTCGCCATAAGATCTATCGGCGGGACTGCCGCTATAACTTGTAGCGCAACGTTGGACACTGTGCGGTAGGCACAGCATATGCTTATGAGCATGGGGCGTTGTGTTCTTATCAAAATGTTCCTATTAGAAACAGCTTTTAGACCATCGGCCCAGGCCGGTGCCGCATAGAAGAGGATGGAGTTTACGACTTCGCTTAATAGCCTTCTAGTTTTAGTAGCAGGGCCCTTCAGACTAGGCATTAGTTTGCGGAGTGCTGCTCCAGCGCGTTCGGCTTTCATAGCCGCGTTTTGGATGTGTCTACTCTAGGATAGCCGTTGGTCAATATGGACGCCGAGGTATTTTATTGTCGGTTTTGAAGACTTCAACCTGCCTAGGATGTTTACAGTTGTAGCGCCTATTCTCTTGCGACCTATAAGTGCGATGACCTCGGACTTCTCTGGAGCTATTTTCAGTTCGTTGCTTTCCATTCAACGATGAATGGCTTTTACTGCAATTTCGATCCTGGCTGCCACGGCTTCCTCATTGATGTCCGCGGACACCACAAAGAGGTCGTCGGAGAATGCTAGCAGTCTACAGTTCTTAAGGTCTTTTGTCTTTTCTAGGTCTAGAACGCCATCGTAGAGAATGTTCCACAGGAGCGGTCAGAGAACCGACCCCTTCGGGACACCACACGTCACCCGCCTGGTTGTGCTTTGTCTATTATTAGCCTCCTGTTCATGAAGTAGCTTTTAATTAATTCTATTAAATATGTAGATATTTCTTTCCTTCTGCTTGCGTCTACGATTTGCGGTGTTAAACGCATTAAACGCCCAGGGCGCGGTGTTAAACGCATTCTTAACGTCTAGTGCAACGGCTAGACATACTTTTCTGTGCCTACGTTTACCAAAGTTGGCATAGTGGACGATCTTGATAAGCTCCTGGATGGCCTCTGTGGTCGACCTCCCCGCTCGAAAACCATATTGTGCTGTTGATAAGCTCTTGGTTTATCCTGGTGTCTACTATACGCTCGAAAAGTTTGCCTAGGCTGTCTAGTAGGCAGATTGGGCGTAGCGATGAGGGCTTTCCTGGCTCGGGGACTAAAACCAATCTGGCCTCATTCCATCTACCTGGTATGTTTCTACTGCGAATGACCGAGTTGAACATGTTGGCAAAAATCTCTGTATGAAGCCCTGTATGAGGACAGTCAGTCTTACGACATCCGGTGAGATGCCATCAAGGCCTGGAGCTTTGTTAGCTTTTATTCTCGCAGTAGCTTCTAAGATTTGAATTCTAGCCGTGATTTCTGGGGGTACAGTGTCCACGACTTCTCGGTCCCAGAAAATGGGTTCTTTCTGCGGGAACAATTCGTCGGCTGCTTTAATCTTGCTCGCAGTGGTAAGGTTTGGTGTGAGGCATAATCCTAACCTTTTGTATACAGTTTTATAGCCGTCTCCCCAAACATCGACGTTCACCGCCTCAATGAATTTTTCCCAGCACGCCCGCTTTGCCTCTTTTATACTGATCATCAAATCTTTCCTAGCGAGCAGAGTCGTAAGCTGCGTGGCCATTTGCTAGTTCTTCGAGATCTGCGTTCCGTTTTGATTTGAGCCTTGACCACGATCTTTTTTTCCCGATGCACACTTTCCGTAGGTTCGCGATTTCTTGGTTCCACCAATGGACTGGTTTCCTCCGACTCGCTCCCGCTCCGGGTGTCGATAGGATTGCTTCGCAGGTTCTAGAGAGAGCCGCAGTGATGGTGGACACGTTGGTTATCTCTATCTGACTGAGCTCTAATTGGAGATCCTTCTTTATGGCGTCTTCTTTGTGAGAGTTGCATTTCCACCCGCTGGTTGTTTGCGCATTTGCCTTTAACAGTGGTCAAATAAACCAGTGATAAATGGTCATCCATCACGGCCTGGAAAAGCTTTAACGTCGGTCTGTCGCACAACTCGGTTCAACTAATAACTGGCCGTAGTAACTTCGGGGCGTATCTTCACAGATTTGGGAGGAGAGAATCTCCGTTATGATAGTGTGGCGAAAATGACACTGTGGAACACGTTACCTTTTCGTGCCCAGATACCGCACAGTGGAGACAAACTCTGGAGCTAGACTACATACAAAATGACCTTACCTGGCCTAATAACTTAAGGCCTCAATAATAAGAGCAATAATAAGAGCAGTTTAGGTCAGGCGTCGGCAACCTGCAGCTCGCGAGCCGCATGCAGCTCTTTCGTTGTAAAATTGCGCCTCTTCAGTCCCACAAGCAAAAATTAATTATTTTATTATCGAAACCCTTAAAATCGCGCAATCTCACATTGTCAAATCAAACAAATCATACTGTATAAAATCACATTCGGATTTCATTTCATTGCTTATCGTCTTTCGAAGAAGAAAATCGAGAAATTAAACGGGATTGGACGGACTCGTTTCCGTTCATATGCAACACAGATAGGCTTCCGACTTGTCTCATTTGCGAAAAATTGCACACAATTAAGGTCGATTCCCATATGCGCGACACTCAACTACGCGGAGTCGTGCGACATCGCCTGTCAAATAATGATTACATTGTTTTAAATGGGCAAGTCGCGTAGCTGTTGCGTAGCCATAGTGAGGACGTGCCCATTTAAAACAATGTAATCATTATTTGACAGGCGATGTCAAATGTGGCTTGTCGCGCATATGAGAATCGGCCTTTAGAATAGAAATTTGGAGAGACACTTCGCTACTGAACATAGCCAGTTCGCTGGCAAATATTCAGCAGGTAACTCACAAAAAAAGCTTTTGAAGAGCTTCAAAAACAAAAATAGGGGTCATGGAGTTTTGCTAAGTAAGTGGGTGCAATCTCCAAATAATGTAAATCTGGCAAGCTTTGCAGTATAACTAAAAATTGCAAAAATGGTGAAATCATTCATAGATGGTGAGTCGATGGTTCAAGAACAAAGCAGACATCATGAAAAAATCAAATATTTGCCATTATCTGCTAAAACAGTAGAAGATAGAACTGCTCAAATGTCTTCAAATATAACCCATTTGCAAGTGGAAGATATTCAAATGGCTCTTGCCTTATCCCTTGCTATGTCTTGCGGAATAAAAGACACGGCATAAGTTGTCCTTGGAGAAAGAAGAACTGCTAGGATTGTTACCGCCCTCAGGGCAAACTCGTGGGGAAGATAAAGCAAATTCTGTGCAAAAATGACTGGAAGAGAATGGAATCGGTTTAAATAAAATCGTTTAAATAACTGATGAAGACAGTAGTATGGCAGGAATAAATAGAGCGGTAATAACGATTCTTCAGAAAAAAATAAACCACGAAATTCTAACGTTTCACTGTGTTTTTCGTCAAGAGGCGATTTGTGCCAACATTTTCCAACCGAAATAGTTGAGGGCATCAACTTGGTAATACTATTAACAGCATATAAAGAGGAGAGTAAATGCACTCTACCATCGCCAAATTAAAGAATTCCTTGAAGAAATAGGGAGTCAGTAATCGGTACTACTTCTGCACAATAAAGTGCGATAGCGTTCCAGAGGTAACGTATTGAAACGCTTTGTGCTTGAGCGAAATAAAAAACATTCCTCAATGAAAAAGGTAGCATCACCAATTGGAAGAAGACAAATGGCTGCAACAATTCAACTTATAGATATCACAATGAAACTAAATCTAAAACTGCAAGGAAAAGAAAATGCTTTGTTGTAGGCCTATGCTTTGCTGCAGAAAGTAGTTTGTTTGGAAAAAAAAATACTTCTTAATGTTGAAGATATGGAGAGCAGTAAATTACTTCATTTTAATAATCTAAAGCAATATCGCTGTGAAACCAATACAACTATTTACACGAGTCACTTCAGCGCAGCTTTAAAAATATTAAGGATGGATTTGTTATTAGATTCGAGCAATTCAAAACAAACTTGATCAAAACAGGAGATCAACATTGAGCAATTTGGAATTGATGCTGATGAAATGTTATTTATGTACCTGCAAAGCAAAGACTTGTGGAGTGGTAAGTTCACAGAACTCAATAGGAAGTTGGAGGAGTTGGAGGTCCAGAAATGCATGCACGTCGCGCAGCACAAGTGGACAGCCCTAAAAGACATGCCGCGAGTCGAGGCACTCATATTCGGCACATGGAATAGCCATCCAGAATGCTACAGTGAGGTTACAGCAAAAGCTTGTAGTGGCTCTTAAAAAAATGGAAAAATTTGTAAATTGTAATTTTTGGCTCTTCCGTTTGAAAAGGTTGCCGACCCTTGGCTTAGGTCAATTAAGAAGACTAAAGAGTGGTGGCATACCTTCGACAATAATGCGAAAAAACTAACCAGACTAAACCACGACAGTCAGTTTAGTTAAAAAGATCAATCTGATATAAACTGATGATAATATGTCTTGGCATCAGTAGATTAAGAAACGCAGCCAGCATAGTGTCGAGCTCGACGGAATGCTGACTTTCATATGCACACATATGAAAAATCAAACAAATAGGCTGTATTTCTCCACATACTCGATGGTTCATCCATTGGAAGTTTGATCTTATAAAGAGATAGTGTATGAGAAGTACGAAACAGTTGCTTTTCTCCCCTTACAATGATGGTTCAAAGCAATTTTTTTGGCCAATTAATCATTTCCAATAAAAGGTTCTTTTTGGTAGATTACTTTCGGCGGATATCATAGACCAGCGTTTTTCAAAGTGGGCGATATTGCCCTCCAGTGGGCGATGACGTCGTTTTGGGGGTCGCTAGGTAACCAGGGGGCGATATAGGGGGCGGTAGGTAGCCAGGGGGGCGATATAGGGGGTGGTAGGTATCACGAGCTATACAATGTATTTCTGTTTATTTAAAACAAACAAAAACGTTCGACAAAATTGTTCCGTGTTCAGTATTATACGAGGGGTCATCCACTCTTGCAATACATGTTAATATTTAGATGCATTACTGCACATTACTTGCATTCTTGGGCAGTACGTAAGTGTTACACTACATTACACAAAGTACTCTTCTATTCCTTGAATTACCGTTGCATTCCCTGAATTACGTTCACAATATATTCGCATTACGTCCGTATTACGTCCTCACTACAGTAACAGTGACAGTGAACTTATACTAAACTCTTACTGGGGAAGCTCTGAGAGAAGCTCCCAAAGAAGCTCTTAAAGACAATGGTAATTCTGCCGCAAAAAATAATTTTTTTCAGAAACAGGATGATGTATAGTAATAATAATAATTTTGACGTTACGCAATATAAAATAACTGACTTTTTAAAACTTGTGAAACAGTACAAAGCGCAATTAAAAAAAAAAACCTTAGACCTTGCAGAATTTCAGCTAATCTAAATATCGTTGGTGACACACAAATATTCAAATCATTTAGCAAAGAAAATATCACAGGATTTTTTGAAATGTTGAAGCACTCTGCCACAAGAAACTCAACGGAAAAATCAAAAGCAGAAAATCGATATCAGGATCAACTGAAAAAAAATGCTTTGTACTAGAGATGAGCATGGGATCACATCGACTTATCCGAGCCCATGTGGATGTCCCATGGGATGGCATGAGTGGTATGAACGTCACGTGGGATGTGATGGGATGGACGACTGTTTTGTATGGTACGGAGTAGGACGAGCTTTGATAATCTAGTAAATCGAGTTAACGTGCATAATTAATTGCTTATCGTGCCAATACGCAATCTTCCATAATATGTCTAGCCCAGGAGATTTCTGTGATAACGATGTTGTTCCTGAAAAGTCTTACGATCCGATTGTGACGAAAAAGGATTACTCATTCTCAGATAAAGAAATTAGGGAAACATTAAATTCAAACGAATTAAGAGAGTCTGAACCGAAAAGAAAGTTTTCTGTAGGCATGGAAAAATGGGATGAATGGGAAGGGCCGCGCGACCGGGATGGGATGGGACGGGTCGAAAATTTTAAGTTTATGGGTTGGGACAGTGGGACGAAAATGCGATGGGATGGGACAGTCACAGGAATCCGTCCCACGGGATGGGATTTCGAACGAGAAACTTGTCCCATGCTCATTTCTACTTTGCACCATTTAATTACTGCTGGACAATTGGCATATGAAACTTTGATGGCAAATATGAACTTATACAATGTATGCAGAACTATGGGCAATTTTTCAAAAACAATCCTAAAATCTATCCTAATAAGTTGGTTTTTCAGTACTAAATCTAGCAGACTATCATCAGATAGAATTCATCGGGTAAAAGGAATTAGATCTCTGAAAGAAAATGAAAAGGTGAATTATGATCTAGAAGCAATTTGTACTTCTGAAGACAGTTATACGAATAAAAGTGACAGTGAATTAGAAAACGCAATAGACAATAGACACAATTGACAATATTTAATGACGATGCCACGAACATGATGTCTTATTACTAGCACCTTTATCTTTATAGGTAGTAACAACACACGGTATAGAAAACAAACGTATAGTCCTGCTATAGTTTGACTATAGCTGTGTGGCTGCTTCGTATAGTTCAACTATATCAATAGTTTTGGACTATGCGAAATGGTCACACCAAGTTATAGTTAAACTATAACAAGACTATACGCTAGTTTTCTATACCGTGTGTACGTAGCTTAACGTTCAGGGCATTAGAAGAAATTATTTACAATTTCCATCAAACATTACTTTGCAGTACCTAAGAATTTCAAAAATTATCTGACATTATTACGCATTACGCTTGTGATTTCTTCCAGTACTTCGCATTACCAAAGAATTAGGATAATTAAGTGACATTATTACGCATTAGGCTAGTAATTTCCTCGAGTACCTCGAATTACCAAAAAATCAGGATAATTGCGAATACATATGCAATATTTCGGCCAGTGGATGACCCCTCGGTATTATACAACCGGCCACGCTCATTTGCTATTCGCTGCTGCTCGAGTATCGATAATCGCACGCACAGACACACTAGAGATGAGCATGGGACGAGTTTCTCTTTCCAGATCCCATCCCATGGGACGGATTCCTGTCACTGTCCCATCCCAAGACATTTTCGTTTCACTGTCCCATCCCAGAAACCTAAAATTTTCGTCCCATCCCATCCCATCCCGGTTGCGTGGCCCGTCCCATTCATCCCATTTTGTCCCATAAAGACTTTCTTTTCGGTTCAAATTTTCTTAACGATAATTCGTTAAAATTTATATTTTGCGTAATTACTTTAGCTGACAGTGAATATCCTTTTCGTAATCCTTTTTCGTTATTGCACTCCAGGAAACTAAATGGCTTGGCAGCGAGATAACCGACATGAGGTCGCACACAATATTTAAAAGTGGAAAACTATCGGGAAGCCGTGAGTTTGGAGTAGCTTTTGTCGTCAGCAAAGCTTTTAAACAGCATATTACCAACTTCAAACCCATTAACGAAAGATTGTGTGCACTTCGCATAAAGACAACATTTTTCAACATCTGGCTCATTAATGTTCACGCCCCAACGGAGGATAAGGACGAGGCCACTAAGGACGAGTTCTATAGTCATCTTGAATCAATTTATGACTCATTGCCCTCAAATGACATCAAGATCATACTAGGTGACTTCAACGCGAAGGTTGGGAAGGAGGAGACACAAAGAGGAACAACCGGAGGGCACAGTCTCCACGACATTAACAATGACAACGGCCAACGTCTAGTTGATTTCGCCTGCAGTAGAAACGTAATAGTAAGCTCAACGTGCTTCCCGCATCGAAGCATTCACAAAAGAACCTGGGCGTCACCTGATGGAAGGACGTATAACCAGATAGACCACGTTCTCATTGATAAAAGGGCAGCCTCCAGCCTCTTAGATGTAAGAACCTACAGAGGGGCTAACTGCGACTCTGACCACTATTTGGTCAAAGCCTCATTCCGGTGTCGAATCGCAAACAGAAGACCTGCAAAATTCCAACCGACACTCAAATTCGACATCGAGAAGCTGAAAGACGAGTCAACCGCAGGCGCATACGCATCAGCTTTAAACAGACATTTTGACCAAATATCCAACCATCACGAAATGCCAATAGAGCAGTTATGGCTCTCCATCAAAAATGGCATTAAGTCTGTCGCAGAGGAGGTTATAGGCCACCAGTCCCGGCGAAAGAAAAACGATTGGTTCGATGATGAATGCCGAGATGCAATAGACAAAAAGAATGTAGCTTACAAACAATTCACCGAACGACCGACAAGAGCCAAGAGAGACATATTTGACGAACTCAGACGATCTGCAAACAAAATTTGTAGAAAGAAGAAAAGAAAGTACCTGAATGACGAGCTATGCAAAATGGACGAACATTTTAAGTCAAATAACACAAAAGCGGCATATGCAATAGTTAAAAACCAAAAACGAGGGTTTCAACCAAGTACGAGCCTATGCAAGGACGCTGCAGGAGGCATTATTAGCAGCACAGAGGAGATAAAGACGGGATGGGGGCAATATTTCCAACAGTTGCTTAACCCGAATTCACCACCGTCCACTACCGTAACTGACAACTTGACCGAGGCAGCTACTGACGAAAATATAGTGAGCCTCCCTACAGTAGAAGAAGTAAAAGATGCCCTCAACAAATTAAAAAACAACAAGGCGCCGGGCATAGACGACATTCCAGCCGAACTCCTGAAGAGCGGTGGTGAATGCGTAGCTACAAAAATTCACACCTTGCTGCTACAAATATGGACACAGGAAACACTACCTGACGATTGGCGAAAAAGCATTATATGTCCGGTATACAAAAAGGGTGACAAACTGTGCTGCGAAAACTATAGAGGGATTTCATTGCTGTGCACATGCTATAAAATCTTGACGAAGATCATTGAGTCTCGATTTAAACCCTATGCCGAAAATATAATTGGAGAATACCAAGGAGGATTCAGAGCCGGACGATCAACTACGGATCAAATTTTCTCAGTAAAGCAGGTGCTAGAGAAATGCTGGGAATATAACATCGATGTGCACCAAATATTCGTAGATTTTAAACAAGCTTATGACAGTATCGACAGAAGTGTACTGTACACGATAATGCTGGAACTGGGAATACCAGCGAAACTCGTTCGACTGACAAGGCTTACAATGACCAACTCAACATGCCAAGTAAGAATCCAGAACGAGCTGACAACAAGCTTCCTAACGCTCTCAGGGCTGAAGCAAGGAGATGGCCTTGCACCCACACTGTTTAATCTGGCTTTGGAATATGTCGTACGAAAACTCCCTGTTGACACCAGAGGGACGCTATTATTTAAATCAACCCAAATAGTAGCTTACGCAGATGACATAAACATAATGGCGCGCTCAAAACTAGACGCCAAGGAAGTATTCGTTAATCTTGACACGGCAGCACTAGAAGTAGGGTTACGCATAAATGAAAACAAAACGAAAGTTATGGTACAATCACGAAGAAACACGCCAATCAGACAAAATCTAACGATAGCAAACTATAACATAGAAAATGTGGACAATTTCATATATCTGGGAGCCAATCTCTCCAAAGACGGCAATGAAATCAACGAAATAAAAAGACGCATAATGATAGCAAACAAGACATATTATTCGGTACTTCCTATAATCAAATGTAAAGACGTGCACAGAAAAACGAAGCTGCGAATCTACAAAACAATAATAAGACCTGTACTCTGCTATGGCAGTGAAACGTGGACCTTTATACAGGCATCAGAAAAAATGGTCAATGCTTTTGAAAGAAAGGTATTGCGACGAATCCTCGGACCGGTGAGAGAACAAGGCGCATGGCGAATTCGGTACAATAAGGAATTGTATGCTATTTTTGAGGACCCAGAAGTCTCCACTCTCATCAAACTCCGAAAGCTACAGTGGGCTGGTCATGTACAGCGAATGGAAGACGGAAGAATACCCAAGCGAGTACAAAAAGGAAAAGCGGAAGGAAAAAGACCAGTCGGAAAACCAAGAAAACGCTGGGAGGATTCCATTGACGAAGACAGCAGATCGCTTCTGAAATTTGCAACGTGGAGGACGCGGTCATTGGACCGAGAAAACTGGAGACGGAGCATTCAGGAGGCCAAGGCCCGACTCGGGCTGTAGCGCCATTGATGATGATGATGATGAATCCTTTTTCGTGGCAAACGGATCGTAAGACGGAACTACCTTGTTATCACAGAATGTAATTTCCTGGGCTGTATATATTATGGAAAATGTGCGTATTGGCACGATAAGCAATTAATTATGCACGAACTAGATTTACTAGATTATCAAAACTTGTCCCACTTCGTCCCACCCATAGAAATTTGTCGTTCCATCCCACCCCATCACACGCTATGTTCATACCACTCATCCCATCCCATGGGACAATGGAATGGGATGGGTTGATGGAATCCCGTGCTCATCTCTAACACACAAAGCCAGCGTTAATAACTCTACCAACTTTTCGGTAGATACCACCCTTTAGTGTCTGTCCCAAATCCACTACCCTGAAAAAATATCTACCTTGAAACTATTCAAGTTTCTGAAAAAAAAAAAAATATTATTTTATTTCTGTAAAAAAATATTGGAAATTTGAATTGAAAATTGGAATATTGAATTCTTTTCTAAATATTCTTTTCACGAATTTTTCTTTCTACAGGGATCCCCGCATGTCAATTTTTATTTGAAATATTACTAATCACAATTATTGTTGCTAATTATTTAAGAATTCATTTATTATTAATCTAAATAGATTGTCAGACCTAAACTTACAATTTATTTCGCATTATATATTTTTTAATTGATTTTCAGTGATGATGTTACAAGAAATCTTACTTTCAACTTTGCGTTCTTCAAAATTTCGTTGTTTTATAGTAAAATTTCGTGATTTGGGGGGGCGTTATTAACTTTAGCATATCACAGGTGGGCGATGAGACAAATAAGTTTGAGAAACACTGTCATAGACAAAGGCGTATTTAGGCACAAAATATACAAGTGCGAAGTGATGTCGGAGAAAACAGCACCTAAAGTCCAAAGGCCAAAGTGGACTGAAGAAAGGAAGCTTTAATTATAGAATGAAGGAGTACTGGTACAACAATTAATTATGAATGTTTCGCGTGGTCTGATAAAAGGCCTGTAACGTGTTTAATAATAATAATAGTGCAAATATGCATCATCACTAGATCTTATATAAAATATGCAATGATCGCTGAAAATGGACTAAATATGCAAATGGATGTAATGCGGTCTCAACTTATGACATTTATTTTTTACTGAAAATAGTTTTGCAAACTTTTCAGAAATTCCATGTATTTTGGCAATTAGACTATTATTAAATAGAGGGCGCAATGGGTAGTGTCATTCGGATTTAAAAAAATTACTTTCATTAAACTTTGCAAATAGGTAATATAAAAGATCTCTGTGGATTTTGCAAATGCCAATTTCTCATCTGGTAAATTGCGGCTTTAGCTCAAACCAAATCACTTGAAATTACAACAAAACAGCATATTTATTTTAAAAGGCTAATTTGCCTAAGGCTTTGTTTTAAGTTTGATAGCTTTTTCAAAACTTTGACTGCTTTTAACAACAGATGCGAAAATTGCAAATGAAAACAATTAGTTGTTTTAAGAAAAATGGGGTAATCAACCAGAGGGCGTATTTTATTTTGTAAAACATAATATTAATTGGTCAGGGAAATTGATAAATAAAAACGCTTTTTGACTAATAGTTTAATCGTTTCAATGATTTTGGAGGGAAAATTTGGTGAGAAAGAGTTAGGGATAAAATATATTTTTTTGGGTGTAAAAAACGAGGACACGCCCGGAATTCGGTATTGGCGTCTCTTTTGGAAGTGAGAACATTTGATGATACTATTCTATGACGTCATAGTGGGGGGTAAAGGGGGCTTGACTGACGTCAGAACGGCGACGACCATCTTGGTAGGACGAGGCGAATGTAATATTCTAGCCCGTACGCGTTAGTGTGCTGTGCTAAACCGAATACATTTTACCACATTTTGTGGACTACTAGGAATAAATTTATTTCCATTTTCAATGTGTATGGCTAGTGTGGTGAGTTTAAATCAAATTCAATTCATAATTCGCCAATTATTTCGCTCAAAAACGTTATATAATACCAGAAATTTATTCATTTATCCCAACTTTTTTTCCGTAAAAGAATACTCAATGAAACTAAATTTTTGCTCAAATTCCTGGAAGAACAACATTTGCATTGAAAATAACTTGGTTTTCATTCACTAATTAAACTTAAAAGATACTTAACAAAACTCGTCACTTTCTCCTTTAAGGTCAAAAATGATACTCCCTTGTATTCACAATATAAAATATATGTATTTTTAAACTATCCACTCGCAATATTGCAAATCTTAGTCAATTTCCCTCGGCGCAAGAAAAAACTTTTAAAGTCGTACTTTTTCTGCTAATTATTTCCAAACAATCCAAATTCAAACAATATTAATAATTCATAATAAAATATGTGTGGTACAAAAATATTAAAAATAAGTTACTTTCATAATAAAACAAGGTCCTTTATCTTACAACCCCGCCCAAAAATTCCACTTTAAATCCATTTAAAAAAATATATTTTAACCATTTTTTCCACATCCAATATACGATGTTGGTTAAAATACATATGTTTTCAAAAATACAATTTTGGTAGCCAAATGTCTTGGCATGAGTGCAAAATAATACTACGCTGTATGATAATTTTAATTTTCTGTTGACCCAAACATCTCAATCTGCTTGAAAGCTTTTAAAAAAGAGACGAACATTTTTTTCCCCTGTAAGTGGTTCTCACTTGAAACCAACAAATATTTGCAACAAATTTACGGTAAGTTTGTGCCACACGAAAACTAGGTCACTTTTTGAATAATAAAGGAAATATTACATTATTCCCAAGCTTTTAACAAATATTTTCTCGAGGTCATCAATGAAAGTACTTTCTTTTTGCATCAGCACAAAAATAAACAATTAAATTAATATTAACATATTTACCAAACATCCCTAGATCTATGAAAAATATTGTTTTATTAGTCTTGTAAAGTTTGTTTGGTGTTTAAATACCCAAAAAAAAACGAGTAAATTAAATGCTGTTTATTATATTATGAGTGAATTGCTATTATATATTTAGTAATTTCCTATTATTATATACTTTCGTACACAAGCACAGAAAGCACTAAAACAATTTAAATTAATATTAACACATTTACCAAACATCCATAAAATTTATAGTTCAATTAGAATTTTATAGGTTATTGGGTATTTAAATTCCCAAAAAACGAGTGAATTAAATGCTGTTTATCATATTTTAAGTGAATTGTGATTATACATTTAGTGATTTCCAATTTTTTTTACATGCGTACTCAAGCATAGAAAGCACAAAACAACATTTAAATTATTATTAACTCAATTACCAAACATCCTTAAAAATTATATAATTTTATTACTCTTTTAAAGTTTATTGGGTATTTATATACCCAAAAAATGAGTGAATTAAATGCTGTTTATTATATTCTAAGTGATTTGTGATTATACATTAAGTGATTTCCAATTTTAGGGTTCCGTACCGAAAACGGAACCCTTATAGGATCACTTTGTTGTCCGTCTGTCTGTCTGTCCGTCCGTCCGTCTGTCTGTCTGTCAAGACCATTTTTCTCAGGAACGCGTAGAGGTAACAAGTTGAAATTTGTATCAAATACTCGGATCTGCGGTCTCTTTCAGCTGTGAAAAATCAAACTTGTAAGTCAACGCGATCAAAAGATATGACCGTTTATGTCGCATATTTTGCGATTTCACAAGGGGATCAAAACCTATAGGGTGCTTGCCGTTGACCTAGAGTCATAAAATTTGGCAAGAAGCGGTGTCTTACAGCACATGTAAAGGGAAAAATCTGAAAACCGTAAATATGTAGTTTAATTACAAGAAAAATGCGAATTTACTATTAGAAACTCATGAAAATACACCAATGTGTTGCGTGGTATTGTCAGGCACCAGAAGCATATGGGTTGCATACAGTTAGGTCCTCCTAAAGATACCTTACTTACAAGTTTGTGCGGAACCCTCGGTGCGCGAGTCACAACTCGCACTTGGCCGGTTTTGTTTAATGCGTACTCAAGCATAGAAACCACAAAAGAACATTTAAATTAATATTAACACATTTACCAAACATTCTTAAAAATATATAGTTTTATTACTCTTTTATAGTTTATTGGGTATTTAAATACCCAAAAATGAATGAATGAGTGATAAAATGCCGTTTATCATATTCTAAGTGAATTGCGATTATACATTTAGTGATTTTCTATGTTTTATACTTTAGTACACAAGAAAAGAAAGCACAAAAAACATTTAAATTAATATTAACACATTTACCAAACATTCATAGTTTCATTTAAAATATAGTTTTATTAGTCATTTATAGTTCATTGGGTTTATAAATACCCAAAAAACGTGTGAATTATATGTTGTTTATCATATTCTAAGTGAATTGCGATTATACATTTAGTGATTTTTAATTTTTTTAAATTTCGTACACCAACACAGAAAGCGCAAAAATGCATTTAAATCAATATTAACCCATTTACCTAACACCATGGATCCACAAAAAAAAATTGTATTTGTTTATTGTTTCATTAGCCTTTTATAGTTTATTGGGTATTTATATACCCAAGAACGAAGTGAATTATAAATTAGCGATTTCCGATTTTTTTATACTTTGGTGTTTAAAATTGGGTACAAAAATCACTGAAACTGTACAAATCCTTACAAACCCTAATAATTAGCAAATTTTATGGTTAATTAACCCAAGAAACGAGTGTTGACAGATTTCCTTAGTGCAATTCGGTTAGAAAAGAATTCCATTACATTTAGAAAATAATCTAAATAAAACAATAAGAGAAGTAAACTCACTAACAATTTAGTGATTTATCAACTACAAAGTGTAAATATATTCAACCTGTTCGTAGCTCTATAATATTAAGTCTTATTAAGACTATGACGAATCTCATATTGAAACTACTTCCCTGGCTAATACCACGCAGGATATTTAATTATACAACAGACATTTGCATGTTATTTCTAGTACCAGTTATCAGGACATTTGAATGTTATTAACAAGCACTAGAAAAATAACATAGTTTTTAGGATCATTTCCCTCTATTTAAGTTAAGATGAAATAAAAAAAAATGAATAGCCATCTGCGGACGCGTTCCGAGATTTATCTCTCACCAGTGCATAAATCTCGAACCGCTAGTAATACTAGTAATAACATGCACATGTCTGTTGTATAATTCAATATCCAGTGTGGTATTAGTTGTTTCAACATAGGATTTGTCATAGTAGTCTTAATAAGACTTAATATTATAGAGCTACGAACAGGTTGACCATATTTGTACATTCAACCTACATTTTGTCTTTAATAAATTTATATGATATCTATAATTAATATGGTTTAACTAATATTCAACTTCAAAGTGATTTACTATTATAATTTTATAAAGATATTAATTATTTTCTTTTAAATTCGCCGCTAAATTCTATTTGATTATAATTATCTTACAATTCCATATTAACTGTAGGGTCTTTCATTAAGCGCTTCCTATCTTTAAATTTAAATAAAACAAAGTGTATGCGTGATATAATCGTTTTTTTTAATTTGTTTGAAAGGCCTATCGATGCCATTATATATGGAATATAACATCCTGCAAATGTGAAACGCGGCTTCGCTGGGTGGCGTGCATCCGAAATGTTCAATTTTCCATGACTCTGGTGCATTAATCAGGCTGAATTTAGCCGATGGCGTGAGTTATGTTGGCTTTGAGGACCGCTGTGGTTTATGACTTATTCGCATAGACATGCGACTTAAGAAAACCCCACAAGAAAAAATCTAACGGGGTCAAATCGCACAATCTCGATGGCCAGTTCACATCTACTCCACGTTGTAGTGATTTCACGCTATTTATTATACGCTATTATTTTACGCTACTGTAACCTGTATTATTAATCGTGTGTCCTCCTCCATAGTGAATTCTCTTTTAAGAGATAAGAGTCGAGTCAGGTGGTCGCAGACGAGACTTTGGCCTCTCTGCTCCCACCCTTCGAAGTGTCAAGACGTTCTTTACAAGGTCTAGTGCTATTAATATACATGGTTACTATAAAAGAAATAGACACCTTTGGTATTGTATAAAACAAAAGTTATTTTTGATATTGACATGCATTTTGCGCTGTCAGATTGAGGAACTGTAGAAGTTTCGATAATACAGTTGGTAATACTGCGCAAGCATGATATCTACAATGGCTGCAAACTCTACTGAGAAAGCATATCGCACCGCCAACAGAAAAGTGACACAAGTGCGAAATGGCGGATGAAAAATCGCCATTTTTTAAACTGAAAATTGAGTATCTAGGATGTTGTTTTTAGTATTATGAAGTCGATTTGTGGTTTAATTCAATTATGGTCCGCCAGAAAGCGGAAGTGTCTTTTTTTATCTGACCAGATTTTCAACAGAAAGATAGCAGATAAACAGTTGTTCTCATAAATTAGTAATTCGCACTTGTGTCACTTTTCTGTTGGATGTGCGATATTGCGTGCTTGAATTTTCCAAAACTAACTCCGTAACTGTCGTCCAACGACATTTTCGAACACGATTTGGAAAATCACCACCTACTAGACAGTCGATCTACGATTGGTACAATATCAGAACAAACAGTGTCAGAACAAACAGTGTAACGTGTTCGTGCTGTTTACCGACAAAATTCACAAAAGTCAACAACACGTGCAAGTTTGGAACTACAAATTCCGCAACCAACTGTGTGGAAAATTTTACGTAAACGACTAAAACTGACGCCTTACAGATTGCAGTTGGCACAGCAGCTATGTGAAGATGACGACGTTAAACGTAAAGATTTTAATGAAATGCTGCAACGTAATGAGGAAGATGAGTTTTACGAGCGGATAATTTTCAGCGACGAGTCAACGTTCCACATTAGCGTGAACAAATGTCCGAATATGTTGGACTGAATTTCCGAGAGTGTTGGTGGAGCATTTTCGTGATTTTCAAAAGTTAATGTGTTCTGTACTGTATCTCGTGCAAAGGTGGTATGGTCCTTTTTTTGAAGAAAACACAGTAAAAGGAGCTACATATCATCAAATGTTCATCAATTGGTTGGTGCCTCAACTACATGAGGACAGGGGGTACTTTATCTTTCAACAAGATGGAGCGCCTCCTCACTGGCACCGTGTAGTTAGAAATTATCCGGACGAAACACTTCTACAGCGCTGGATAGGCCGTGCAACAGCCGACAACCGCGTTCTCGTACGGTGGCCACCAAGCTGCCCCGATCTTACACCGTGCGATTTTTTTCTATGGGGATATGCGAAGGCCTGGTTTACGTCCCTCCGCTTCCTAATGATTTAGATAAGCTAAAGCAACGCATCACGAAAGCTGTGGAAAGTGTCAGTGCAGATATGTTACACCGGGTTTGGAATGAATTAGGCTATCGCTTTGATGTGTGCCGTGTGACAGGAGGAGCCCATATTGAGCACCTATTGAGTTCCCAAAGTAAACTTTAAGAACCACTCTATAAAATAGTTTAAACGAATTTTGGATTAATAAAACATTGAAAGTGTCTATTTCTTTTGTAGTAACCCTGTATATACGTTGTTAAGCCTAAATAGTTATTTAATATACCTCTCCACTGAACACCCACTTGACCACTTCAATACATATTACTCGAGAGATGACCATACCCTCAAACAGCTCGTGCAGAATGTCCAATGTGAAGAAGGAGCTGTGTAGCACGTAACGCTGTCCTGTTGAAACCACATATCATTGGTGTCCATATTATCCAATTCAGGCCAGAAGAAGTTTATAATCATCGACCTATAGCGTTCGCCGTTGACGGTGATGGCCTGGTCAACGTCGTTCTAAAAGGAATATGGACCGATGACTCCGTCAGCCCAAAATCCACTCCAAACAGTGACTTTTTCGGAATGCATTGGACGCTCTAGGATCTCATGTGGATTGGTATCGTCCCCAAATTTATTTATTGACGTACTCATTTATCCAGAAATAGGCCCCATCGCTGAAGATTTTTTTATGAAAATTAGGATCAGTTTCCAGCTGCTCCAGGGCCCATTCAGCTAACACACGTCGTTATCTATAGTCGTTTACTTTCAGCTCCTGGGTCAGTTGAATTTTGTTCGGTTGCAGGCCCAAGTTACGACGCAAAATTCGCCAAGTTGTGATCTGCGAAAGGCCGAGTTCTTTTGATCGACGCGAAATCACGCGACAGCGGTGATGTTTTCGGCAGATTTTGCGTTTCGTCGTCGTACTGGGGTTGTGTTGTTTACTGAACCAGTGGACTCAAATTTATCCGCTACACTGCGAATAGTAAACTCGGTTGGACGATTATGGGGATCGTAAAATGGGCGCAGCGCTGGAAACGTTGCCCGAATAGAACACGCACTTTTATAAAACAATTTTATCATTTGCACGTGTTGTTGAACGCTATATCCGCCCATGGTGATTTGGCAAAACAGACTGAATAAATGACAACCAATTCGACAGGTGTAGCTTCAACATTATGGCCACTACCAACTGTCAAAGTTCGCAAGTCCCTATTGCAAAACCCAATATAATTATCTTACTCTGAATTGGTAAATGCACTACGTTTTTACCACTAATTTTTGTGAAAATATTATATAACTTGTGAATTTATATAAATCTACACACTTCACTTGAAAATGACCTTCAACCGTCGAAACTCGAGTCGTGTAAAGTAAAGTATACAGTATATGGGGCTCTCGGTTCTACAACAGAAAAATGTACAATCCTGTTTTGCGCCGCCGCCTCCGCTTACGTCGGGCCGTTTCAGCAAAAACCTCGATTTTCGGGTGGGTTTTGACCCCCTGGAGGGGCGCAGCAGGACGGAGGACGAAACTTGGGGATGCGTAACGTGTGGACGGGCATTCGCAGTTAAGTCATCGAAGACGCGCGGTTAAAACACCGAAGATCTGAGGTAAATGTGGCAATATACATTTTTTTCTAAATATTATAGGCCTCTACCGGCTTCTTATGATAAAATTTTGAAATCTGAAATCACGAAAATAAATATTTTTCATCTAAAAATAATTTTCATTTCATGAAAAATAATGATATTTTTCATCTAAAAAATAAGATGTTACCGTACCGATGCTCGTTGTTCCATACATTCTTAAATGAAATACCTTTTGAGAAAACTTGTAAGAAACATGTTTTATTGCTTCGATAATAGATTTTGTCGATGATAGACTACTAAGTATTAAAATAACCAATAGATCTAATTAATTAAAGGCTATTTGTCCAATTCAAAGTTAAATTTGCCAATCGTTTTTTTAATACATTTAGAATTCAATATTAGGTATAATATAAGTTAATTAGAGAAGTAAAATCACTAAAATATTCATCACAACATTATTATTTGTTGCAATGATACAAAAACATAACTAATATTCATAAAAACCCAAAATCTTTTCTACTATGGAAGTTTTCGGGATTATTCACAATTATTAAGTAATTTCAATAATGCCAACATTAATATAGAATTTTAAAGTGAATGGTGTTTTTATTAAAGTTACTAGATAGTTGCAATTATTAAAACGTGTTCCTTTCAAATACCTTCTCTGCCAATTGCATGTAAAATGTTTGATTACAGAAATTAGAAACAGACAGATTTGTTCACTTGGCATTTATCGTGATCTTACTGAAAATGGTATCCGGTACGTACACCGCATTCGTTTCACCGCGGAAACTTCACCGTAGGAACTTTCACTGTATCAATTTATTTTCCTATATTTTTGTGTATGTAATTTTTGAAATGGATGCGGTGAATTAGACCGTTTTACGGTTAGTTAAGCGCATGTGCGTCCGCCTTGTTTCAAAGGCGGGAATATGAAAGTTTAGGGCAAGTTTTTTTGATATTTTCACTGGTTATACGTCAAAAAAGTGCCCGAAAGCATGGCGGAAATTGACGCATGCGCATAAAAAAATTCAACTATGGAAAAGTCAATTGCCAAACGGTGATACGTGAAACATCGCAGAAGTGAAACTGCTCAGCGGTGAAACTTTCTGCATTGAAAGTTCGTACAGTGAAGATTCCGCGGTGAAACGTATGCGGTAAAAGTTCACTAAACCACCCCCAAATTTTGTTGCAAAACAGGGATTGAAATCACTACAAATTATATGTATTTCACTAATTGGACCGTTTATAAAGTGGTGTAAGTCTATTTATTAAAAACATGAGATATCACATAATTTGTTTTAATTTAGTGTAAACTTTTTATTTATAACGAGTTGTTGTTTGATATCTTTAAAAACGTCATTGCTTTGTTCAATTTATATTGCCCAATATAGGGAATTGCGTAGCGACTAATATGTTAACCTTTGATTTTCTCGAAATAACATAAACGTCTTTCAAAATAAACTGTTCAATTTATAAGAGTCCTTTTAATTTAATATTTGTAGTACTTTCTAGAAATAGAATTTGAACAACAAAATACTACGAGACATGCATATTTTCACATTTATTTTGTAATCATTAATTATGTTGAAAAGAACATTATGATGTCTGCAAAAATCTGTATTTTCTTCTACGTATTTACTTATTAATAACTCGAAAATACTTATTAAATGTTAATAATTTTAGAAAAGCAAAGTTTTTGGTTGAAAGCCAAAACCCTTGAAAATAATTGTGGCGTTAAATATATATTTTTTACGTGTTCTTAATGTTTACCAGTAACGCTATACACATAACATTGTCAGTAACACTTTTTGCCAGTAACAATTTCTTTTTGTGAATCAAGTATTTTTATAGGTGCCCTCTTAAAATTACGTCCGCAAATCACTTCAACTGCTTCAGCCTTTGCACAACTAAGGCGATATTATAGCAGACCTAGCAAACTATAGAAGCATCTCTTATCACAAATATATAAACCCTTCCCTAACAAAGGGACCATTATATCGGTTAATCACGGATTTTGATGGATCTTGGAAACGTTCTAGAGCAGGCCTGGGCAAATGGCGGCTCACGGGCCAATGACATGCTTATTTTGTTTGCCAGGCCTGATGTTTGCTTTAGTATCTACCTGCAACTATTTCAGAGATACTGCACATTTACGGGTGTTTTCTGAAAATATTTCGTTTTACAAGGACTGTATATTGTCCACTATGAGAAAACCTAACAATATTGTTGGTCTAGGCGAGTATATAAGCAACGGTCTTGGTATACAAATAACTATTAAAATAGAAAAAAATTAATGTGGCCCGCGGTCAAATTTTCATTTTCATGTCAACTTTTCATGTTTCACGTAATGTGACCCGACACTCAAAAGATTTGCCCACCCCAGCTCTAGAGTACTTGGCAAGCGGATCTTCTTTCAACGGCCCTTAGTTTCCAAGTAAATCGCTGTTAAAGTTTCATGCGTAACTTCCATTCCCTGACGTAAAACAATTTTACCAATCGATAGCAATGCAATGAGTAAGGTTGACAAATAGGTTTTTGGACGACACGCTGCCGATACCGGTTGAAATCCTATCCTAGTATGTCTTTTTCTACGAATCAGTGCTGCGCAGTCCTTGGGAAGATGTGTGAGAATTTTCTATTTTTTCAATATTATCATACAGGGTATCAAAAAAAGTATAGGTTGCAAAACTGTTTAAAAATACAGTCGAACTTCCCTAAGTCGAATTACCATAGTTCATGAAAAAAGAATTGGAGTTATACAAAATTGGAGTTATAGAAATACATACCTACAAAATGAGTATAATATACTATACACAATTTATTCAAAGTAAATACATAAGTACATATGTATATATTTATAAACAAAAACCAAAAAGAAATATGTATAGGTACATTATTAATATGATGTTATATAATTATAATTAATCCAAAATAATTTTAATTAATATATTGGTTTTTGAAAGCCAGAAATTTTTAATTGTTTTCATTAAAAAATTCTACAAATTTTCATCAAACATTATCATATTCATCATTCAAAAATGTCTACAAAATTCTCCAAAGTAGATAATGCGCGGTACAATTTGTCTTTTTTTCTTCGTCGAGTTTAATTTCATTAATATATAGCACCTTGTGGGTGATCTTCGGTTATAACGCCTCTTTGCATGATGAATCCATTAGCGCATATTTACTATAACAACAGGTTTCTGTTGAAAGTGAAAGTGATAGAATACATAGGCTACCAATAGGCCGCAGTGTTCGAAGGGTCGGCAAACCCGGTAATCATAATGAAACAAACTTAAAAAAAAGGACCGTTGAATGAAAAGCCTGCTATCTTGGTATTCCGGATTGGTCTCTCTTCTACATATCGCAGACCTACCAAAATCTGTGACTAACAGGTCTGATGATCCCCTTGTTAGATTATTATAAAGGGACCTAATCTCACCTAAGCTCGATTTCTACCAAACTCGCGAACAAGCGGGATTTCGATCGGGTTTTGGAACAAATGACCATCTGCTATTAAGACGCTTGTCGAAAGATATGTTGAATACAAGAGGCCACTCGTTAATATTTGTAAACTTCGAAAAAGACTTCGGTACTTTAAACCAGCACAAAATACTCGAAGCTCTGCCCGGGTGTAGAATATACCACAAATATTCAACACTAATAAATGGAATCTACGAAAATGTAAACTACTAGCGTTATGGCTTGATCACACGTAACGAGTACAGTGGCGAGACAGTAAAATGTCATTCGGCCGAGAGAGTAGAGTGGGCGAGTTATTTTTTTGCCGGGTGAGTCAGTCAGTGATCATGATGGATAGTAAAAGGTTGATTCAAAAATCCACTAAGATGCTTATACCTCATTTTATTGAGGAGTTAAACGAATTGTTGCGAAACGATAAGAAGCGCGTTTGGACAAGGCCTTGTATGTTGAGGAGACCCGAACTTGGAGCAAGTAACAATCTACTTCGGGAATTGGAATTAGAAGACCCAAGGGAATTTAAAGCGCTACTGAGAATGGATGTAGAACATTTTAATGAATTATTAAAAAATATAAGTCCTCTAATTCAAAAACAAAATACTATGATGAGTCCTGTCCAGTGAACTAAAGTCCCACATACATGGATTCACTTTATATATTTGAAAAAATGTAATTGTTTTTTCATTGTCCCATTTTAACGACATATTCTTTTCTTTTTTAAAAAACGTAAAACCAAAATTAGTTAATAATTAAATAAAGCAATACTTCATCAAAAGTTTCAATTGTAGTATTTAAAATTAAAACAAACAAACTAGCCACCGTCACCGTACTGACAAAATGAGGAGAGTACTTGTTCAGACATGCCGAGTGGGACAGCGAGTCAGTAGCGGTAGGAGTGGGGGTAGCCACTCGGCCTGCACTCGGCCTAGTGAATAGAAAGGGGTCCGAGTGACTGTCTCGCCATTTTACTGGGCCGAGCACTCGACCGTGTACTCGGTGACATGTTTACACGTACCGTGAGACAGTAAACTCGGCCGAGTTTACTGTCTCGCCACTCTACTCGTTACATGTGATCAAGGCATTAGGTTCCACGAAGATACTTGCTGAAAGTTCAATATTCAGCCCGAAGTGCTACAAGGAGACTGGATCTCCCCAAAATTATTTACTGCTCTCTTAGAACTCATGAGTGAAAAAGTGGCTTGGGGCGAAATGGGCGTTAACATCAATGGCGAGAAACAAAACAATCTGAAGTTTTCAGAAAAGCTAGAAAAAGATTGTTTCCGATAGCGTCGGACTATCAACACAGAGAAGACCCAATTTATGACCAACCTGGTTATGACAACTAATGGTACCGAAATTAAACAGGTAACGTCTTATAAGTACCTGGACCATGAAATACAAATAGGTCGCGACAATAAAACAACCGACATTTAGCGAAGGATACTTCTGACATGGGTCTGACTTTTGGCAAGACGAGGCAAGTTTTTAAACCCGACTTTCCTATATCCCTCAAACGTAAGGTATACGACCAATACGTCCTGCTGGTAATGACTTACGGAGCGGAAACACTCACTCTAACACGGAAATCAGCAAATAAGTTACGCGTCTGTCAAAGGGCTATGGAGCGGACAATGTTAGGCATATTACTGAGAGACAGAGTTCCAAATCACGAAATCCATCGGAGAATAGGAATCACTCACGCACTAGAACGTACAGCGTCACTGGAGTGGAACTGGGCAGGCCATACCGTAAGAAGGACGGACGGCAGATCTACGAAGCAGCAACCAAAGCAGTAGGCTCTAAGAAACAGAGGGCGTACCCCAACACGATAGTCCGACGATATTAGGCACCTGAACAAGTAACGCAGGAAAGCCGGTTATCGTGGTCTAGGGTTAGAGCGCTAACTAACAAATCTGTGTTGGCCGAATATGTACGAGAAGATATGTGTAATTAGCTCAAATTTATAAAAAAACATCAAAGTTTCTGTTTAGGCCTTCTGTTTAGGAGCGAATAGGCCCCGTGCATAACCGCCCTTAGCGCCACCCGTGGCCAAAAAGACAACTTCGTCTCTAATAATAGTATATAAAAACAACAGGCAAAAACAATCTAACAAAATATACAATATATACACGTTACAGTAAAATATCTCGCATTTCCAGTAGATTTCAAGCTGTCATCACTTTTGAACGGCTCAGCACAGAGACTTCTAGTCTAGTAAAATTAGTCGGAAAACGTATATAGTATTCCCTAGAAAGCTTTCAGTTAAGAAATACCATGGACACAAGGAGTCTAGACCGCGGAAGCGACGAAATGCGTGAAAATTTTGTCAAAATCATTATTTTTTTAGTCTCAGCAAAATTTAAAAACGTTTATGAAAGCATTTTTGCTGCTGATTACAGATATGGAAATTATATTTCGCTAGCTCTAGAGATCTCGGAAAGACGTGAATTTCCCGCGGGCAATCTTAGTCTATCAATAGGAAAATGACCTTCTGAAAACGATGCCGCAATTCGTTTTTGATTATCTGTAACCGTTTTCGAGACATCTACTTAGCAAATCGAGAATCGGGTACATTTCAGTTTGAAATTTCTCGACGAATTATTGAATATTTCCGGACAATTTACATATAGACTTGTTCGTCTTGTCGTGTAGTTTCTGTGTGCCGAAAATGATTTCGTTGCTTTTAACCGTTCTTGAGGAAATCGAAAATAACCGAAAACGCACATGTTTTTCGAACGACATGATGGAAAATTTTTGCTGAAAAATTTTTTGGAACATTTTTTCGTGATTTTTAGGGTTCCGTACCGAAAACGGAACCCTTATAGGATCACTTTGTTGTTCGTCTGTCTGTCTGTCCGTCTGTCTGTCTGTCAAGACCATTTTTGACAAACTTGTAAGACAACGCGATCAAAAGATATGACCTTTTATGTTGCATATTTCACAAGGGAATCAAAACTTATAGGGTACTTCCCGTTGACCTAGAATCATGAAATTTTGCAAGAAGCGGTGTCTTACAGCACATGTATAAGGAAATATCTGAAAACCGTAAATATGTAGTTTAATTACAAGAAAAATGCGAATTTACTATTAGAAACTTATGAAAATACACTAATGTGTTGCGTGGTATTGTCAGGCATAAGAAGCATATGGGTTGCATACAGTTAGGTCCTCCTCGGTTATGTCCTCCTCGGCTAGGCCCGAAGGTTAAAAAGTAGGTGTCGGCACCAAGCTGTTTATTCTGAATTTTCTTTGTTTATATTCGTTATGCATTTCATCACGTAAGCTCTATATACATAATATATACAGGGTATATATTATGTCTAAATTTTGCTTGTTTATGACCGACATGCGACATACTCAAGTCCCGTTACATCCTGTATATATTATATTTCGTCTAATTTTTGTTTATAATCTACATATACTTAAATCACGCACGCCCTATATTTTTTGGTGGTCAATTGCCCAAAAGCAGTCAATTGAACAACTGAATGTTAGGAGTATCGAAATAGATCTAGAAATAGTTAATATATTAGTTTATATTAGATCTAGAAATAGTTAGATCTTAATATAAGTTAGTGAATAAGTGTAATACTAAAATAAAGTATATTTTTGTAAGTTTAAAAATATTCGCGTTATTTAAAAAAAAATACCCTGTATACCTTTATACAGGGTATATAGGTATACAGGCAAAATTGAGCAGTAAAAACAAATAGTGAAGTTCCAGAACCTCTAAACACTCATAGTGAATGGGGGATGTATAGTAATAAAATATAGGGTAGAATTCCATCGTATGACAGCGACAGCTTGAGGTTATGCTTGCAGCGGTACTAAGATGGTCGTGATTTCAGGAGGGCCACTTGTCAAGTTAACTGAATGTGCTTGCTACGTCCTCCACAAAAAAAAGATACCTTACTTACAAGTTTGTACGGAACCCTCGGTGCGCGAGTCACAACTCGCACTTTTTTTTTTGGTTACCTGAAGGAAATCGAAGTGCTGAAAACGATTTTCGAGTTCATTTCGCTCTAAAGTTACACATAACACTTGTTTATTTAGCAAAATATATGTCAATTTATACAAATAAATGAGTGCTGTTGCGCTCGAAGCGAATAAGAGGAGAATATGGACAAAATACAATATTCCACTTGGCCGCAGTGTTTGAAGGGTAATAACCCGATATGCACATTGGACCAAACTCAAGACCAAGCACAGGAAAGGGAAGAGTGGAAAAATCAAATAATCCAAACGGATGATTGATGATGTGATCGCCATACGCTAAATAAATAAATACTAAGGCTTTTAGAATAACCTTACTTTGACAATTTAGAATTAAATCAGACTTTGCTTCTTCTAGTCTACTGGGTATCTAAATACTCTCAACAAACGAGCGAATTAAAGACTTATTGAAAGACAATCTGAGAAAAATAATCTTTTTTTAGATATCGTATTTTAAAGTACTTGCTAAAATCACGATTTCACTAGATATAATCGCCATTTCCTATGAAAAATCTGGTGAAGTAGTCTATGGCTTTCTGATAACATCTGATAAGAAAAGAAAGTAAATATCAGTCACAACCTCTTCTATCATAAATTGCTCTTAAAATTAAAAACAAGAGTAATTTAATTGTAAAAATAAGTCCTTATTATTGAAATAGTTCTCTAATATTTTACATAGTAACATTATTGTTTGTTATAAAGCAAACTTTGTAAAGTAATTTTACACTTGTATTCAGTTAATTGCATTGAAATACTTCACATGTAAGTTTTCAAGTTTGATTATAGAAAACGCTCGGTTTAGAATGGAGAATTCCGCGAAAACGGGATATTATACTATTTTCTCTTTGTAACACATCTTACAATGTTAAATCAATAAATTAATATCACAATAACCAGATTAGCTACTAATTATTGCATTATAAACTTAATTTATATAAAAAAACACAAACAAAACTATTTTAAATATTCCAATATTAAATAAATAAGATTATAAAATCAGCCAAATTATAAAACATTATAGAGTTCGGATAAGATAGATAAATCTAGTTTTTGTGTGGAGAAATTAAATTTATTTAACTTAATAAAAATGTGGCTTAGCGGAACGGCGTCCTTGAATTTAATCGTAATTGAAAGTTAAGTGTTTAGTTTGTACACTTTTAAATTTACCGAGTTAAATAAATTGAATTTCCTTGTGATATAAACGCGCTTGGTTTAAATTAATTATCGCTCTATTAAAGAGTTAATCCTACGGAAGTGCCAAATATAATAACGACTAACAAATCTATTAAGCTTTAGCTATTATTAGCATATAATCATTATTATATTATCCCCAAATTTTCATTATTACTAAAGTAAAAATTAATATTTTTAGAAAGTTTAAAATTACATTATAACAAAGCATTACTTTACTATCTTTAGATTTACTAAGATTTACTCAATGTCGCGTTCTGGGTATTTAAATTCTTATTTTTATTATCTTATTCTTATTCCAAAGCATTCTTATTAAGCTAAATTATTACACTTTATAAAACATTATAAAGCGTAATATTTTAGCAATTATTTAGAATAAAGACAAATAAATATAATAAAGACAAACTGCTTTTCGCAGCACTAATTAACTATAGGGTCTTCCAATAGAGACTTCCGAACTTGACAGTTGGTAGCGGCCATAATGTTGAAGCTACCCCTGTCGAATTGGTTGTCATTTATTCAGTCTGTTTTGTCAAATCACCATGGACGGATATAGCGTTCAACAACATGTGCAAATGATAATATTGTTTTATCGAAATGGGTGTTCTGTTTGGGCAACGTTCCGCGCGCTGCGTCGACATAATCGTCCTACCGAGAGAACTATTCGCAGTGTGGTGGATAAATTTGAGTGCACGGGTTCAGTAAACGACAAACCAACACCCGTACGTGTTGCAAAACATTGCCGCTGTCCGTGAGAGTGTGCAGGAGAATCCGAGGCAGTCGATTTCGCGTCGCTCAGAAGAATTGGGCCTTTCGCAGACTACAATTTGACGAATTTTACGACGTACAAAATTCAACTGATCCAGAAGCTGAAGGTAAACGACCATAGGCAACGACATGTGTTCACTGAATGGCCCCTGGAGCAGTAGGAAACTGACCCTAATTTTAATCAAAAAGTCATCTTCAGCAGTGAGGCCCATTTCCGGATGAATGGGTACATCTATAAACAAAATTGTCGAATTTGGGACGATACCAATCCACATGAGATCCAAGAGCGACCAATGCATCCCGAAAAAGTCACTGTTTGGTGTGGATTTTAGACTGGCAGCGTCATTGGTATTTCTTTGAGAGCGACGTTGGCCAGGCCATCACCGACAACAGTGAGCGCTATAGGTCGATGATTACCAACTTCTTTTGGCCTGCATTGGATAATATTGACACCAACGACATGTGGTTTCACACCTACAGGACAGCATACATTAATTTCAACACCTAGACCTGATCATTTATACTCATGTAAATTGAGAAACGAAATTCAAAGAAGGGGCACCTTTGAAAACAATTGGCATTTATTTTTAGGGTTCCGTACCGAAAACGGAACCCTTATAGGATCACTTTGTTGTCCGTCTGTCTGTCTGTCCGTCTGTCCGTCTGTCCGTCCGTCTGTCTGTGTGTCTGTCAAGACCATTTTTCTCAGGAACGCGTAGAGGTAACAAGTTGAAATTTGTATCAAATACTGCGGTCTCTTTCAGCTATGAAAAAATCAAACTTGTAAGTCAACGCGATCAAAAGATATGACCGTTTATGTCGCATATTTTGCGATTTCACAAGGGAATCAAAACCTATAGGGTATTTCCCGTTGACCTAGAATCATGAAATTTGGCAAGAAGCGGTGTCTTACAGCACATGTAAAGGGAAAAGTCTGAAAACCGTAAATATGTAGTTTAATTACAAGAAAAATGCGAATTTACTATTAGAAACTTATGAAAATACACTAATGTGTTGCTTGATATTGTCAGGCACCACAAGCATATGGGTTGCATACACTTAGGTCCTCCTAAAGATACCTTACTTACAAGTTTGTACGGCACCCTCGGTGCGCGAGTCACAACTCGCACTTGGCCGTTTTTTTTTATTTAAAATTTAAAGATAGGAGGCGCTTATTGAAAGACCATAATGCGCTTAATGAAACAGTAAACTAATAATCTGATTTTTTATAATTAGACCTTCTCATAGTTGAAATTTCTTTGTGCGCATGTGTCAATTTCCGCCAAGTTATACGCCAAAAAGTTCCCGAACTTTTTGACGTATAACTAAATATGTGCCCGAAACTTTCATATTCCCGCCTTTCAAACTTGGCGGATGCGCATGCGCTTAACTAATCGTAAAAAAGGTGTAAATGTCTAAAATTTGTTAAATAACAAATTAGTATTTATTTGTAATTACATTTATTTTGTTAATTAAAATTGTTTGTTTCGCGTCTATAAAAATGTAATTAATTAAAATGCAATTTAATTTTAAATAATGTTGATGAAAATTAATTGGTTTCGGAAACCATAATTTCTGATGCGTATAAAGTTTTATAAGGGGTTCTAGTCATGATTGATTCACGTGTTTGGGTGCAATTCGAACGGTGTTCGATGCGATATCATTGCGTTTATTCACTTCAGATGCTATTTTTAGTACCAACATGAATTTTATATAATTTCATATGTGAATGGGAGTGAAATTTGATTATCTATGTCAAGTCAAAGGTCAAGAATCATGGTCCAATGTCAAGAAAAATCACCTTAAACTGTCAGGAATATTTTATATAATATTTTTTATTACTAAAACAAATGTTTTATACATATATTTAAGTTATTATAAACTTTAATAACTCTTGAAGAAATGACATGTGTGACAATGACACAAATGATAGATATATTTAAGTTATTATAAACTTTAATATCAACTCAAAGTATGTATTCCATTTCTTATTATAAACTTCTTAAATCTAAATCGATAAAATCAATAAATCACTGTCTAAATTTAATTAATTCGGTTTGATTGAACAATTTTAATTGAAGATATCCAAAATAATCGAAAATTTTAACACTGTTATTAGTTGTACAACGTTTGATTTTCTTAGGTTTAAAATCGATTAGTGTGAAATCAAAAAGGAGCGACAAAACATATAAAATGCCAAGGAACGTTTATTTGTTTGTCTTTTTGTAATATAACTTTATAATTGTTACTACCAATTTCGTATTTTACGAAAAACTATTACTATTACCATATAGGAAAAACTATTACTATTACCATATAGGAAAAACTATTACTATTACCATATAGGAAAAACTATTACTATAGAGGAAAACATTTTTTCAACAAAGAAAACAAGGCAAAACAAGGCATAAAAATTCAACAAGGCATTTTTCTTTTCAAATAATAGAAAAAAATCGGTTTTAAAATCGATTATTTCTTCTAATTAAAATCGATTTTTCATAAATCGATTAATTATGAAAAGCAAAAAATCGATTTTTTTCACTCAATCTCACATCCCTAGGTGAAACATCTTAAAAGGTCATTCCTTAAAATGTTGTAACAAAAGTTGCATAACTAGAGAGATATTACTGTTCATATAGATATTACTGTTCATAGTACGTCAGTGAATTTTTTACTAAGTAAGTTGATGATGGTCTTTTCCCATCAGTTCTTATTGCACTGTGATTTGAAATAAATCCGAATAAATCCTAATAAGGAAAGTAAAAATGGCCCATAGCAACAGTGAATACGATATTTTATGGGAAGAACCAAAATTCTGCTGCTACCAACACCTATTCCACAAAAATTCACCGCTCTAGTAATCCGTGCACGAAAAACTGGTGCACTGCAAACTTCAGTGTTTTGATGGTGGACTTGGCCGACTCCAACAAATGTTGCATGCCGAAGAAGAAATCTTAAATCTTGTCGAAGTAGATCCTTCTAGTAGTACTCGACAAATATCTCGCCAAGTGGATGTCTCAAATCGAATTGTCTGATGAACACAGTGCGAGAGTTGTATCCCTTTGCATGTACAAAAAGTACAGGCTTTACAATTTGAAGATCATCCTTTACGTTTACAATTTTTCAGATGGTTTCTACAAAAACAACTTTTTGATATTCCAAACTTTTATTCCATAGCTGTTAACAGTCCGTCAGTTTTCGTTTGATCAATGGCAGTGTCTTGTTGTCCAAACCTTGTTCGAGTAGGACTTTGAACAATGACTAGCAGTCGTCGGAGTCATTTGCCTTCTTGAAGTCAACGAAGGTGCATATGGCTGGATTGTTCCTGAGGGCTTTGATTTTCAGTGTAGTCTTCAGTGTAGTTCTGCATAGGAGCAACCAGGGCGGAAGCCTCCCTGGTATTCGCCGATCTTGTGCTTTAGCTTGTCCTGTGTCCTCTGGAGTATGCACGCTGAGAATATCTTGTATGTGACTTATATTAGTGAGATGCCCCTGTTATTGTTTACATCTATGGGGTCGCCCTTTTTGTACAGAGGGTGGATCATTGCACATTTCCATTCGTCTGGTAACTTTTCTGATGTCGGGATCCGAGTTCGGTCGGAGGTTTTTCAGTAGTTCAACCACTATGCCGTCTTCGCCAGATGTCCTGTTGTTTTTGAGTCTGAGGATGTGTCTGTGAACATCTTCTTGTGTCGGGCGTGGTGAGTCTGTGTGTCTATCTGTAGGTTCTTCGTCTGGGAATCTTTCTGCCGGTTCTGGACAGTTGAGAAGTTTTGAGCAGTATTGTGCCAGCACCTTTCAGTTCTCCTTATTCGTCAGGTTAGGTTCCTAATTGCAAATTTTCCATCACTTTTTCTGAAGCAGAGTTATGATTGTGTGTAACCTCGAATTTGCCCTGCAAATGTCCTGTAAAAGTCTTTTGCGTTGTAGTTGGAGTCCTATATAAGTTGTCCTCTATAGAGTCCAGCTGTTCCTTCTGGTACTTCCTCTTGAATTGTCTGATAATTTTTACTGTTGTCTTTCGTGTTTCGTCTTCTTCTTCTTTCGAATAGGCCTACTTTGGACCACGCTTGTTCAATTGTTGGGCTTTGACCTTTGCCCAGTATTGTCGCATCTTCTGCCGGTGTAACTCCTTTCTCTCTTCTGTCCAGGGGGTACCTTTCCTTCGAGGTTTTTCCTGAAATCCACGGACTTCCTTCAGGGTGCGTCTCACAGACTGTCTGTTTTTGAGATCTGTTATTCCCAGTTCTTTAATATCCTTCTCGGTTTCTGTCAACCAAGTGGTACGAAGCTTCTTGTTTTGCCAGAAGGTGAACAGACGGTTTGTTAGTCGGTTTGGAGGCAATCTTGCAACGTGGCCATAGAAAGCTACCCTTCTTTTCCTTGCACAGTCAGAGAGCATCTCAATATGTTCGTAGAGCTCAGAGTTATGCCGCCTTCGGAATTCCCCATCTTCCTTTACCGGGCCTAGGATCTTCCTGAGGATTCTCCTCTCTCTGATTTCCAATTTCTCTACTAGACCTCTTCGGTTCAAGGAAAGACTGAAAAATTCCATGGCATCTTTCGTGTTTCGTTGAACACAAATTTTCTGGGGACTATTTACTATTGTATTTCTGGTAAGGCAAATTCCTGGTGACGAGTGCATTCTCACAATCAGTGTCCCATCATGGGTGCTTCGTGTTCTTCTTTCGAAGAATGAGGGCTTCTGCTTTTTCTGTGATTTTTCGGCGGAAATTTTACCAGTCAATTGTATGCTCTTTTTCCCATGCTTATTTCACTCCAGTGTCAGCGATTCTTTTCGTGTCGAATTCCAGTAGGGGAGTTTTCTTACAAAAAGTTCTCTTGGAGGTGAACTTGACTTTGACGCGTGTGAGGTAGTGGTCAGAGTCAATGTTGGCTGCATACCTGTACGTCATGGATCTCTTTCTGTACTGGGTGCGGGATTTCCACATGGTCATTTTTGAACTCGGCTAACTGATGCACCAGTCCATCAGTTACGCCCGTTAACGCCAGTTTTCTGGGGTGTTTTCTGAGAGATGTCTACATGAGCTTGAGGTTTTGTTGCTGGCAAAGTTCTATGAGCCGTGTGCCATTTTTGTTGGTGAATTTATGTACGGGATAAATTCCTACTGCTTTCCTGTGCATTTTTTCTCTGCCGATCTGTGCATTGAAATCGCCCAGGAGAAGTTTGATGTCATCCTTGGGGACTTGGGATCCTTGGATAATACTTTCTCGAGGGTTGACCAGAATTTATCTGTGGACTGTGGGTCTTTCTTGTTACTCTGGTTAGTTGGGGCGTGTGCGTTGATCAGTGTGTGGGTGGTACACGGTAGAATAATGTATCACTCACGGTTTGCAGACGAATTTATTTACATGGACGATATAAATACAAATGTACAAGAGATACAAACACTGCAGAGGGAATGAGTGGAGCTGGACTCACTGAACCGGACTCGACTGATCTGGTTAACTGACTGCTGGTTGAGTCTGCTTGAACTGGCTGCTGGCTGAGTCTGGTTGACTGGGCCCACTGACTGGACCGGTGTGAGTGAGTCCACTGGCCGGACTGAACTGGACTCGTAGATTGGTTGCGCCTGACTGTTGAACTGAACTGGAGTCGACTTGCTGACTGTGTTACTTGCCTGTCGGTTGCTTGCGCCTGACTGTTTAACTGAACTGGAGTCGACATGCTGACTGATTGCGCCTGTCTGTCTGGACGGAACTGCTTTCCTTGTTCGGGGGTTCAGGTATTTATGTTATGTCCAGGTATACTGCTCCCTCATCTGGGGGTAATTATTTTACTATTTTCGGCTGTTTATCGCTTTGGTGATTACCGATTCTCGGGGAAAAAATCTTGTCGTAATTTCCCCGGGGATTACACCATTGACCATAATAAAATATTTTCGGAAATTCTTGAAAATATTTGGGTAATCACCGTAATGCCCTCGTAAAACTAAAAGTATAAATATTTCTTAATCTGCTCGAGGATTACATTACCGAGCCTAATCAAATATTTTCGGAAATTGTTCGAAAATATTTGGGTAATTATTATAATGCCCTCGTAAACTAAGAAATAAAAATCTACAAGTGCTTTTTTTTTTTTGCGCACTCAACGCGCATAGTCGTCAGTCGGTTGTTTACTGGTGTTACTTCCCTGATGGATTCGAGTATGGTCTTATGGACGCCGAAGGCCATCTCCAACGGTTGAGCGCCTTTGGCAACTCGCCTATCAGTTTTGCTCTTAAAGATGCGGTACTTGCCGTCGTTTGTGATACGTGTCTCTTGCAGTGCGAGGATCAATATCTTCTGCCTATTGAGTTCTGTCACTAGGTTGTGCAGCTGTCCAATGTGTATAAGAGTGTTGATGTTGAAGATACCTATGTACATCTCTTTCACTGTATTGGCGACTGATGAAGCAAAGTTTACACATAACGGCATACATAACAGTCATATTTGGGCTGTGGAAAATCCACATGCTGTTCGTCGGAATCATTTCCAGCACAGATTTTCGATAAACATTTGGGCCGGACTGATGAACGGATAACCACTGAACCCCATGTGTTGCCAAATCGATTGACTGGAAATGATTGGAAGAAGTTCCTTTGAATGTACGTCGACAAATGTGGCTTCTACAAGATGACGCACCACCGCATTTTAATTGTTTAGTGCGCCAACATTTGGATGTGTTTAAAAATAAGTGGATTGGTCGAGGTGGTCCTATTCCATGGCCTCCTCAGTCATTCGACTTTAACACCTAACCACCTGACATACGTCTCTCAGACCCAAAGTAGCAGTAATTTTCTCACCTACGTATGCGACGTATGGCAGGTGGTTAAGGGTTAACCTTCGTGATTCCTATTTATGGGGTGTTATGAAAACTATGGTATACAGCAACGAAATAATTGATTTAGATGATCTTCGTAACCCAGTTGAGGCAGCTGCGGCGACAATTCGACAGTAAGACCAACGGCTCGCGTACACCTAATCCGTCAAAATACACGACCGTTATCGGACGATGAAGGTCGTGTTTGTTTACGCGCTCTCTTTCTTTTACGAGTAACTGATTCAATCGTCCGAGTTCGGCCGTCGTCGCCCGAGCAAAGTTCGGCCGATGAGGGATTAGGTGTACGCGAGCCGTAAGGCCTAGTAAATTATGTCAATTCTTGGATAAGTCTAGTGAGACTTTCCGTTCAACAACACGGCTATAACTTTGAACAAGAAGTGTAAAGTAGTGTTCCTTGAATTTTTTTTTAATACTATTTTAGTTAATATGCATAATAGCCACTTAAAAAAAACAAGAAATTTAAAACAGTAATATCTTTCTTATTGTGCAACTTTTGTTAAGTCATTTTTACATTAATGACCTTGTAAGATGTTTAATCACCCATTAAAAATAAAACCACATAAAACCAAAGACCGTAAACACCCTGTAGATGCAATCGTGTGAGGGAATTAGTTTCGCCTGGTTTTAGAAGTTTAAATGAAATATCTGAATGATTAATCTGACTAAAAGTAGTAGTAAGTAAACTAAATATAAAAATATCTAAACTAAGTAGGTAATAGTGTTAAATAGATTTGCAACTTCTAATGCAGGAGAAAGTAAATGCGCACGGTGTAGAATCTGTAAATGGAAAATCTCAATACCATGTTTATGTGTTTTCGAAAAAAAAAAATCCGTTGTAAAAGGCAATTGTTAAGAAATATTTTACATTCGATCATAACAAAGAACAGGTAACATTAGTGTTAGGCTGCCCTTGATGTTCCCTTTTCTGTGATCGTGTTGATTTCAAAAGGGGGCATTTACCTGGTGCCGTTGAACCCAAAATGTCTGGGATTTCACCGCACCCCTTCTATTCAATAATTCCAAACAGAAAATGTAAATCATATATTTATTCTCAATTTCTAAATGACACAATCATTCGCTTTTACTCACATGAGTTTGCAATCTGAAATACCGATTGATTAGATAAAGAAAACTGCCATCATATTTATATAATTCTATAATTAACAAGAATCCTTGAGAAACAAATGTTTTAAAAATCATTTACACAAATTATTTTATGCATATTTAAAAAAAAAACATGTAAAAATAATATTCAACTGATATTTGTACTATATATTTTCTACAAAATTAGTTAATAACCGAATGTTTTTCTATAACTCAATTTTAAATCCATTTTAATTTACAAATAAAAATAAAAGGTATTAATTAAATTGTAACTTTATTTAAAATAATTTAATAACAAATGAAAATACAAAATAAATTCAGGGAATTACTTAATTGGTTTTGCTCGATTATTACGAAAAAGCTGCCCGTATCGGTAAAAGCCTTTTCAATATTGGAAACATGTTTCAAAATGAATTTATGAAAGCTGACATAAATGGATGTCATTAATTGGTTGTGCTTTTTTGTTTGTTTTGGTTTTTAAAAAGCTAAATGCATTTCCTATATAGTTTTTGAAAATAGATTATAAAGCAACTCACAAAAATCGTCATTAAACCAATGCAGAAACAATAAATTATGTTAATAATTATAAATAATGGGCACTAGGTGTAAGTTTCTAGGTGAAACATTATAAAAAAAAATAATAATATGCACGAGGTATACGTTTCACAAATTAGTTTTATTTAAACACTTTATCGATTTCGGCTTCTTACGCCTTCGTCAGAAGATTACGTGGAAATCGAAAAAGTGTTTAAATAAAACGAATTTGTGAAACGTATACCTCGTGCATATTATTATTTTTTTTTTATAATGTTTCACTTAGTGCCTACAGCTGAATCTTTACATTTTTAATAAATTATGTTTATAAAAGGTAGAAGAAATCTGCCTCTAATCGCCCACTTTATAAAACCAGAAAAGCTTTTTCTGGTAGTTTGTCAGAAAAACAGATTATTTAGATTTAGATGTATGTAGATTTGGGATTTCGTCTGTGATTAGAGATTGAGATAATGTATAGAAATTTTGGAAAATTTGACAGCGTATGCTATTGAATACAAAACGTCTTTCAGCGTTTTGTATTGAAATCGTATCGTCTTTTTCCGAAAATAAGACATCCTTCGGAAATAAGCCCTAGCGTGATTTTCGGGACATTTTGGAATATAAGCCCTCCCCCAAAAATAAGCCCTATTTAAAATAATGTGAAAAATATAATTCGTTAAAAACTGCTGTTGAATTTAGTAGGTGTTCTCTACCTGCCCTAGTATTTCAGAAAAATGTTTGGAACAAAATATTCCGAGAAATTCTTTGTTTACCTCTACAGTTCATTCAAGCAATGCACAGACACGTGGCAAAATTAATTCCTGGAATTTAAAAAGTAGAACTTATCTTAAAAATACAATACAATGCAGCAGTCTACATAGAGTGACAGTGCTGGTATAACTTTTGTGCATTTCAGTCTTGTAAGTCTGATTATTACCTAACACATTCTTTTATTATTTATAAAGTGAATAATTTTTAACCCCAGATAAAATGGGTACAAAAAGAAAGAGCTATATCCGTCGACTACAAAAAGAAAATCGCGGATAACTTCAGGGATGTATATCTTGTAGCCTTCTATAAAGAGAAGATGTTGGATCTCCGTATGGTTCGAAAATGGCTTGCAGACTACGATAACCTGTGTCAACTGGTGAACCAACGAAATAGGAAAAAACGCACGGTTGGATCAGTTTTGCCCTTGAAATGGCATTTGAATTTGATATATTGATACACAGAAGAATTTAAAGCATCGTCACACTGGATGGATAACTTCCTTCAAGGACATTTACTGTCTCTAAAGAGATCAACAACAATGTTTAAGCTGGAAGACAATGAAGTTGTTAAACGTGCACTTGCATTTAATCGATTTGTTGATGGCATCGACTCGGACCAACTCTCCAACATCATCTAGGTATAACCCTGAACACCTTAATAAAGCTACCAATAAGTGCAAAATGGCATTGATGATGGCCAAAAGAAAACATGAGAATGTTCAACTCTAATGTTCAAAGATTATAAGTCCTGCTCCCCTGTAGGTCCTGGATATCTTGATCATGAGTGGGACAGCCTTAAAATGGGAGCCTTAAAAGCAAATGTAATGGAGGCTCTGGCGAGGTCAGGGCACAACACAACAACAAATGTAATATTAGAGCCAAACCTTAATATTGGGGAAGACTCAATGCCAAAAAGGCTATCATTCCAACTACCCTTCAAACCACAAATGCGTTGGGCCGAAGACATAAAACCAAACCCATATTATGCTGGGCTGGACTGGTATACAGACGGCTCCAAAAAAAATGACAGTGGAACTATGGACCATACCTGGATTATATTTTATTGTGGATCACATGTCACGATATTCCAAGCGAAAATACACGCCATCATGATATGTGCCCGTGAAAATCTAAAGGACTACTAAAATAACACACTACTAAATGGACAACATTTTCACGGAGAGTCTGGCTGCTATTAATGCTTTTGGGTGCGATGAAATTAAATCTAAAACAACATGGAACTGCCTTCAGGAGCTTAAGGCCCTGGCGAAACACAACAAGGCCACACTTTTTTGGGAAACGTAATGACGGACAAGCTAGCAAAAGATAAAGGTAACAAAGCAAATATCGGACGCTTTAACTGTTGAAATCCTGCAACTCTCAAAGATGCGGATTACAATGGTAGCAGGGCTACTGATAGGACACTGCCTCTACGAGTATCTGGAGAAATGAACCACTAAGCAGACTATGCTATGAAGAAGATGAAACAGCCTGTCATATAATTTTCCATTGCATAGCAATTGCACGTAGGAGACACAAGCTTAATATTTCCACAAAAGAGATCACCATGAAGAACATAGCATATAGACTCCTAAGACCTAATACAGGGGCTGGACCTATTTGCATGAATGGAAGAATTCGGGGAAATGCAATAGGTCAATAGCCTACAGTATTTTAAGGGCTAACCACCATGGACCCACGTTGGTTGATGTGAAAAAACGTCCAAAACGCTGCTCGCGACCTTACTTTTTGCAGCCCTCGGAGCGGACCTCTAGATAAAGGGTTTCGTAGTGTGTAATCAAGTCTCTAGTCCACATATTAAGTCCCTAGTGCAAGTATTAAGTCTGTACTCGAGATATTAAGTCGACCCAACAAATTTCTTACAATTTCACAACTTTCCTGAAGTTTTCTCACAATTTCCGCAATCGTCTTCGATTCGTTGCTGCATTGCGGAAGTTTTAATGCCGAAACGCTGTTGATAGTCTCATTGGTTCCAGAGTTATTGCGGAAAAACTTTTGCGATTCTTTTCCACCAAGGATCTCCAAACCGCGTTTTCCGCGACCTTGAAACACACGTAGATTAAATGTGTAGTGCCGATATCAAATCTCTAGCCCAGATATTAAGTCCCTAGTGCAAGTATTAAGTCTGTAATCGAGGTATTAAGACCGTCCAACAAATTTGTTATGGATGAGACTAAGGAGCTAATTATTTCTAGGCCAAGGAGCTCAAACGACGGCTCACCCCAAGGCTTCCTCGTCAATTTACGTTCCTTCTACCGGTTATGATAGTGCACGTGTTACCTGTATTTTGGCGATTCGTCTAGATGGCAAGAAAGTATCACCATTTATCATCACTAAAGGTAAAAAAGACAAGATTGAACGCGTTTCAGGAATTTATGTCCTTGAAAGTGAAAAAGCCTGGTGTACCCAAGCAGTTATAAGAAAGTGGGACAATTTTATACTGCCACCACTCTTGAGGAGTCCAAATAGAGGTTTACTAGTTTAGGATTCAGCCAGTACTAACCGCGCTAAAGACATGTAAACCTTTATTGTTGAGAGGAAGATTGATCAAATAATGATTCCGGCAGGCATGACTACCTCCAGACACTTGACATTGCAATAAACAAACCATTCGTGGATCATTTGCGGATGGAAATCAATTAATATATTGAAAACAGAATGGTGAGAAATCAACGAGATAATTTTGTAAAGCCAGGCTTACATGAATTTGTGAATTGGGTAAAAAATTCACAGAACAAAATAACTGACACTTGTGTTTCCAATGCACTACGAACAGGTTACTTAGACAAGAAGTATTCCTTTAACGATAGCTATATTGCAAGACATGAGAGATTCGGACCAATGATTCTACAGGAAATGGATTTGTAGGAAAATCAGAACGGAATTCAAAATTTGATAAATTATGATGATGTTCCAGAAGAAGATGAAATGAATGTATTTGAATATTAAACAAAAATATTTTTTGTAATAGCTTATATTTTGGGTCATTTCACACTTTGCAAGCGATCAATTTATTGTTTTTTCTCTAGTAGCATCGGACCTCTAAACAAAAATATATAAATCTACTTTTTGGAATATAAGCCCTCCCCCGAAATTAAGCCCTAGCACGTATTTTGGACCTAAAAAGAAAGTAAGACAGTGGCTTATTTTCGGAAAAAGACGGTAGTTATCAGAAACATTAGTTGTTTAGTCTTTACAAACTAAATTCTAATCATAATATTAGGTTTCAATTCTAAACAAGTCTCTCTTTCAGTCTCAACAAGTTGAATACAGCAAAAGTTAAGGTCGCATTGTATGACTAAATAAGATTAAAAATAAGTTTGAGGAGAAGCGACAACAGTGAGCCATAAATGTAATTAATTCGCAATTTTTGTATTGGATTATGAATAGGAATTGCTATCCGGAAAATCGGATCCGGTAATCTGGTGGATCCGGCATCACTAAACTTTTACTGGATCCGGTACCAATATACCGGATCCGGTCGCCGGATCCGGTGATGCTAACTTTGGTAAAATAATCGCGCTGATACATGAGTAGGTTATTTTTATTTATCTTTAACCCTTTCGCTGCTATGGACTGCTATAGCACTTCAATTGATTTTACGACCAGGTGCTATGGACTGTTATAGTAATCCAATTGATTTAGCGACCAGATGCTATGGACTGCTATAGCAGTCTACCGACTTCATGAATTCATTCTGGCTAATAAATACAGTCGAACATCCATAACTCCAACTTTTGCAACTCCAATTTTTCTATAACTCGAATATTTTTAGAAATTTATACGTTTAGATAACATTTTAAATATAAATTAACTTTCGTAACTCGAATTTTCCTTAACCCGAATTTTTCCATAACTCGTAGTAAAAATTTTTCAATGGTAAAATTTTACTTACAAAATAATCTCTATAACTCCAATTTTTTAAACGCCGCGTATTTTCCAAAATTTATGATGCCAGATATTGCCTACCATAAACCGTCGATAGTGTAATCCTCGGGCAGATTACCAAACATTTTATTTTTCATATTTTATGATCACCAAAAACTCGAATTAAGCAAAACTAAGAATTTGCCAGCTGGTATGCTTTAGGAGATTACGACAGGATATTCTTCCGCCGAGAATCGGTAATCTAAAAAAAGACGATATAATCGAAGATCACCCACAAGGTGCTATATATTATGGAATACAATTAAAAATTACTGACTTTTCCAAAAAATAATATATTAATTAAAATTATTTTTAATTAATTATAATTATATAACATCATATTAATAGTATATACATATTTCTTTTTTGTTTATAAATATATACAAATACATATGTATTTACTTTGAATAAATTGTGAATAGTGTATTTTACTCTTTTATAGTTATGTATCTCTATAACTCCAATTTTCTATAACTCTATTTTTTTTCATGAACTATGGCAATTTGACTTAAGGGAGTTAGACTGTATCCACTTAGGGTGGTTCAATTTTATTTTTTTTCGTTTTGAAAAAAAAAACGCTCAGCGCTAAAAAGGTGCCAAATGGCGCCGTTAATTGATATGTAAAGTTTTATTACGTTTTATTAAGTTTTATTGCCTCCGGACTTTCATAGAACGATTTAACTAAAGTAGTTTTTTTCATGTCACTTTACTAATACTTCACTCAAGTAATTGATATCGCATTCCATGCATAATAGTCTTTAGTAATGATAAATTCGAAATTGTTTGGTTAATTTAAAAGACAAAGTAGGATGGAGGAGTGGGGTGCGGGGTAAGGTGCGGACTTCAAGTACTGAATCGGTGCGTAATACGAAAAATGCAGTTGATTATACTTTGCTATCGAAAACATGCGATAGATTTTGCATTTTGCATCAGCAGTTCTACATGCATCGAGTTCTCAAGTAATAGACAAAAGTAAGCTTCGCCGAGAACGAAAAAAAACTAGAGAAAATGTTATTTCACAACAAACTGTTTCACAAATACCAGCATTATACTATGATGGGAGAAAGGATCAAACTTTGATTATGTCTCAAAAAGATGGAAAAATATAGGCAACACATACTTGATGAGCATGTTTCTTTAATAAAAGAAATCGAAGTTTTGTTACATTACACCTGCTTCAGGCACTGCAGTGTATATAGATAAAAAAATATTCAACTTGAATGTGGATTTGTTAATGGATCATTTGATTGCAATTCGATGTGATGGGACAAATGTAACTGTTTGCAAATGCGGAGGTATTAAAGGAATGTTAGAAAGAAGATTATTTGTTTATTGCACATGAATGAGCTACCATTTAGACATCTGTTTTAACTCAATGATGGCAGTACGTGTGGACCAAAAACATTTGCAGGGACAATTGGTTAAGAACTTGAGATATGTGAGAAAAGACCTATAACTCAGTTCCAACCTATTCCGGCGAGCTTACCGGAGCTTTCTGCTAAAGATATTAGTACAGACCAAAAATACCTAGTAGTTGTAGCAATTTCAACAGGCATATTTCCTAGTGAATTAGCTAACAAAATCATCAGGCAAAATGTCCCTTGCCCAATGGCTAATTCGAGTCAATAGAATTCTCCGTCTGTATTTTTCAATAGAAAATACAGTTGAAAATCTAATAACTCTTATGTTTTCAAGGTTTGTTCAGCGTATATTTACGTAGGTTTATGCTCCAATATGATTTTCTATATGTGCCCAAAATTATGAAAGTCAAAATTAAAAAAAAATGAGTTCATCAGTTATTTCACACCACATTATTAACAATAAATGAATTCCATATATTTTTGAAATTAGAACCACTACTTAATGGTTCATTATTGACGATATCGTAAAAATTACATTGAATAAATTTAGTTTGAAATAATGCTGTGCAAAATAACTGATAAACTATTTTCTTTTTTAATTTTGACTTAGACCGCTTTCATAATAATGGGCACATATAAACTCACTCTAGCTATAAAGATGGATCCGATAAGAACCGTTATCGACTCAGTAATTCAAAGAAACAGCTATTTCGCACGCCCGGAGAACTTATTGCTTGCAATGTTGACAGATGTTGACCACCATAAGCTCCCCAGCCGCACGCTCGTGAATTAGCAGTACGTCGAATTTCGAAAACTAGATCAGAAACTCCAAAAAAAATGCATCTGTTTCAGTTACTAAAGATAAATTTTAACGCATCAACATATTATGACCTTTTAAATTGGCAAGAAAATTTCACTGAGCCACCGTTATTAAAATCGGTAACCGAAGAGAATCTCCGATTATTTATTCAAATAAAAGGAGAAGAAGAATTGGATTTTTACGCTTTTCGTGTCACACACAAGCAGTAGAAAGAGCAGTTGAATCTGTGACCGAAGCTTCAGCAATTTTATGCAATAAAACAATGACAGAGGGTTTCATCAAAGCCCATATAGACTCAAGAAAAGCAATGCCGAAATTCGACAGCAAAAAGAATTTGGCCACTAACTAAACCCACTTACTTTAATAATTATTATTTATTGTTTTGGTTGTAAAAATTGTTTCCTGTTTATTACTATTGATTCAAGACTTTTCTTTGTATGCTCTTAGGCCTCTTTTAACCATATTTGTTGACATTTTCCACATGTCTCCGGAGGCAGAAGATTAATTCCGATTGCATAATCTTTTTACACTCATAATTTAGCACCGTTTTGTCACTGTGCCCGTATAAAAACGAAACATTTTTTTCTCTCCATGTATAAGTGACCCACCCTACTGTATATACACTCTCGGTGGAGCGACATAAAACAAAAGAATTTTGCAAAGTGTGTGAGGACACACTTTGCAAAATTCTACAAAAAAACAAAATTTTCTGCGAATAGAGATTTTGGTTTTTGAATACGTCTTATATATGGAGATCCGGGTTACAATTTTTTATTTTGAAGCTTTAACGAGATATTTGCAAACAATATTTGAAGCAAAAATAATTTTCCACGCCGTCCTTATTGGAGGCGGAGCGGAGCGTTTAAATGTGGTCAAAGGGATATTTTGGATACCTACATTCAGTAAAAATGTAATTGAAATCCCACATTTTTTCGCTATTTTTTAATATCTTGAAATTTTTCGTTCGGTTTTCGTCGGAATTCGTGATGTTGAACTAGTCGGATCTAGGTGTTGAAAGTATTGTATGTTCATAAATATAAGACTTGTTAGCATGCTCAAATACCTAATTCTGATCTCAATAGATTAAGTAAAGTTTATTACGTTAGATTTAATAAAGTAAAAACAGTACTAGATTTTTAATTGTTTGTTTAATTATAAATTATTGTTTGTTTAAAATAAATGTGTGTTTGTGTAAACTATCTATATAATACACACACTCGATTATCCTGGAAACAGTCCATTTTGGAACGAAAAGTGAAAATTGTCCTGATCGGATCAACCGAATTTCCATCGATCCGACCGGATCCGACGGAAATTCGGCCGGATCCGGCCGGATTGAAAATGACTGTCGGATTGCAATCCCTAAATATGAATGATTTTCACTATTTATTTTCATTTCCCAATTTTAAAAACAAATTTCTAGAAAATTAAACTCATAAACAAAAAATATTGGTATGTTAGAAAATATTAGTTAGTTAACAAAAATGTTAACAGAATTTACTATCCATTTATTTATTATTTAATGGGTAATTAATTTATTATTTAATCTTATTATTCTGACTTTTCTTTCTCCACGCTCATCGCTGTCTCGGTTAAACTGCAATCTTTCTTCCCTGTCAAAACCACATTCTCTGTGTTCTCTGAATGATCTCTCCACCCCTCCTCTAGTCTTCTTACGAACAACAAATTGGATGTAGGATTGGATCTTTGTTGTTAGGCCGATTTCTTTGGCATACGATTTATGGAACTTAATCACTATTATTCCGGTTACAGTTGCGCCCATATCATTGGCTAGCACGTCGTACTTTCACTTCTTCTCATTCTTTATAATTGTCAACTTATTCTGGCTATTAATACCTACTTCTATTAATATTATCTCTCTTCTTTTTTTTTCATGGATTACTATATCTGGCCTGTTGGCTGATTGCTGAATAGTTGTTGCTATTGTTGTTTCGACTCGGATCTCAATATAAGCATTTGGACTGATCTCCTTCACTAAGTGATTTCGGAGGCGTTTGCTCCTCTTGATTCCGTAATTGTTGCATTAAAATAAGTAACTTCACAACTTGATTATGTCTTCGGGTATATCTGCTTGCTTCACCAGGTTGTCTACTGACTCGCCTCTCTCCTTGCATTGTGGACATATTCCTGGAATTCCACCAGATTTCTATCTTTTAACACGTTGAGGGACACTTGCGTCTATAGCCGACAAAGCGAAGTTCACGATGTGGCATGACGGCAATAGGCGTCCAAAACAAAATCGTTTTTAGACACTGCGACTATAGCAGCATAAATGTGCATTTACCGGCGTACAAGTAGAAGCCTAGTGTCATGTTTTGTAAAAAAAAAAATTTAGGTTGAATGGCATACATTTAGGTTTGAAACATGGCATACCGAAAATAATGTGTAATGATTATAAAATTATAATAAATTTTGTTATTTATTTATTTTTGTTGGATTATGAACTAACGTTTCGTGAACTCCCAAATACTTTTTTGCACACAAAAAATTGTTTGTTTGTGTCAATAAACAAATTCTGTCATTTACGTTTTTAAGTTTTTGCTGTTATAGCCGCCGTCGTCCCATTACTTATTGTTAGTGTCTAGAGTCCGTTGGGGCCATGACGGTTGTATCCGCAACCTAATGAAAGAAGCTGAGGAGCTAAAATTAAGTTTATTTAAACAAAAAGAGTAAAACTATACTTCTGATATTCTAAAAATTACAAAATCATAGTGTCAATTTTCGAACTTCACTTGTTCCTACTGTCCGTCAATGTGTTAAGTAGCACAAATGCGCCTCTTTGCATTAATATTTCCCTTTGTCAGTCAGGTTAATGATCCTCTGATGTCGAGTCTTATTTTTATTCTCGCTTTGTAGATGGTACCTTTGAGCAGTTCCTAGGACTTGAATGCCAATCTCACCTTGGATGCCAGGTACGAGACTATAATTGGTGTGGAGGACTATAATTGGTGTGGTGCTCCTCCTGCATTACTTTCAGTATTGCTGCTCTTCTGAGGTACAGGTTCCTTGTATCCAACAGTGTTTTGAAAAACTGTGGAGGAGTTCCCTCCTCCATTACTCAGGATTGCTGCTCTTCTGAGAGACGTGTTCCTTGCATCCGAGAGTGTTTTGAAAGGAGTGTATTCCGGCCGAAGTGATCCGTCTGGTGGTAGCAGTGGTTCCTAAAACGGTGGTGAACGGCTTATTTGTAGACAGTGTGTTTCCGGAAGAGTGGAAGGTGGCCAGATTAGTACTAATACCGAAGCAAGGCACGAACGAAGACGGAACGCCAATATGTCTGCGAAGCACTATGCGGAGGCTATATGAACACCTCGTCAGAGCTAGCCTACACGAATAAATTGAGGAAAGAGGCTGACTTTCAGTAAGACAGTACGGTTTCAGGCAGGGACGCTTAACTATTGGTGCTATGGAGGAGGTAATAAATGCAAGGTTAGCGGATGACGGAGAAATAGAGATCTATGTGCTCTCACTACTATAGACGTGGAGAATGCTTTTAATACGGCTTCGTGGTGCAAAATAGTGGAAGCTCTAAAGAAGAAAGAAATTTCACAGGAAATTGTTGTTATAAATATGAGCTATCTAAGCGACGGATGGTTAATAATCGAAGACGTTAGAGCAGTCAAGGTGACCTGTGGGGTTCCGCAGGGCTCGATTTTGGGGCGCGCCTTATGGAACGTACTCTATGATGTGGTCCTGGAACTGGAGTTGCCTGTCGGCGCCCGGACAGTGGCCTTTGCTCACGACTTGGCTCTTCTGACAATGGGACACAAGGAGAACGACTTGAGAAGTCTAATAAACCAGTCTCTAGCCAAGATCATGCAGTGGATGGGTAACATGGAACTAACTGTAGCAATGCACAAGACGGAATATGTGCTCCTGATAGGTGGCAGGAGGCCGGAGACAGTGCAGTTTCAGCTGGGTGGGACAATCATTAAGCCAGAGAAGAGAATTAAATACTTGGGGGTAGTAATGGACCAGCGGGTGAGCTTCACGCATCACATTCATGATGTGTTGGCCAAAGCCGAAAGGACGGCCGCGATACTGGGGAGACTCATGCCGAACGTTGGTGGGGCTCTCAGCCTGACCAGGCGTTTGCTGTCATCGGTGGTCACCTCAATCGTGCTAAACGGAGCGGAGATCTGGGGAACCGCCCTGGAGCTGGGAAAAAAATAAAACAGTTATGATATGAGCACTGAGTGGTGGTTGGATCCCCACTAATAACACTCCTTGTCGACGAAATGATTACTCGCAGAAAATGCCAAGGCCTATCCAAGAAAGAAGTGCGGCAGCGCACCACGGCGAGTTGGCAAAATGCCTGACAGGGAGCAAAAAACGGTGCATGGACGCGAGTATTGATACCGGATGTGCAAATCTGGGCTGAACGTAAGCACGGGAACGTTGACTACTATGTGACTCAGGCGCTAACGGGATATGTGTGCTTTAATGCCTTTCTGCACAGAATAAGCAAAAGCCGTAGGGATGAGCGCTGGTACTGCGGCAAAAGAGATGACGTGTGTCACACGATATTCTATTGCAAAATATGGGATTAGGGATGGCAAAGATAACCGGTATATGGACGGACAAGGAGAACATGGCCGAAACGATGTTAGAAAGCAAAGAAAATTGGGACGCAACCGCGGAGATGCTAAGAAGCATAATGAACGCCAAGGAAGTAGATAAAGCAGGGTTACAAATCAAAAAGTAACAGAAGAGTATGAACCTAAGTATGAACCTAGAGGAGGGCCTTGATTAGGGGAGTCTCGGCATAGCGGACAGTCTCGGCAGAAGCTGCACAAGTGGTGGCTGGATCCCCACCAATAAAACTCCTTGTCGATTACTCGCAGAAAATACCAAGGCCTATCCAAGAAAGAAAGAAAGTGCGGCAGCGCACCACGGCGAGTTGGCAAAATGCCTGGCAGGGGGCAAAAAACGGTGCATGGACGCGAGTATTGATACCGGATGTGCAAAAAAATGGAGTGTTTTGAAAAGCTCCTATTCTTTCACTCTTCTGTACAACGCTGGAGGGTCCTCTTTCAAGTTCCTTCATAGGATGATACAGTTCATACTAGTTCCTTCTTAGGAACAAGTTCCTCCCTGTGTTTGCGGGCTGCATGTGTACTTTATGTTTGATTAACAATGTTCTTGTCTTCCTCGTAGTATACAGGGTTAGAGAGAGCGTTAACTACAAATCTGGAGGTCTCGGGTTGTAGTAGTCTTGTCTCTCTAGTCATGTCACTAAAAAAAAAGAGTTTGACATGCAATAAGCAGGGCCAAACAAGCCCACTGGGAAAAAATGGTGGAAGACCTATTCGCAAACATATGGGGAGATGCCTTTCAGCTATGTGAAAAGAAACTCAAGTTCATGCCCCTAATTTACAAGTAACTATTGAAGACCTCAAACAATTGGTGGATGCACTTTCCCAGAACACGAACGCTTTGTCTAGGAGCAGCCAGAGGCAAGGGCTATACCATTATTTACAAATGATGAGTTTGTCATAGCAGAAAAGCGAATCATCATCGGGAAAGCACCAGGGCCAGATGGTATACCACCCGAGGTAACAACAATTGTAGCTCGCCGCCACCCACTATTTGTCTTGGAGACAATGAACTCCTGTTACGCAAGGGAAATGAATCAATGGGCGTACCTACTTCATATAGGCCTCTGTGCATTCTAGACACTCCGGGTAAAACTCTTAGAACAACTGCAACTGGGCAGACGAAAAAGAGAACTCGAGACTGAAACTGGATTGTCTGAAAGACAATATGGCTTCATAGAGGGCAGATCCACAATCAGTGCAATAAATGCTGTATTAAAACCCGCCGAGGAGGCTAGACAAGATACTAAAAGGACTAGAAAGATATTCGCATTATCATCTTCGTTGTACACAATGCTTTTAATACTGCAACCTATAAGATTACTTATTATTACCCACCGAGGAGGCTAGACAAGGCCCTAAAAGCACTAGAAAGATATGCGCATTATCACCTTCGTTGTATGAAATGCTTTTAATACTGCAAGTTGGAAGACTACTACTAAGTACTAAGCATGCTGAGGAGCTACCTCGTACAGTGGAGAGGAAACTCAGCAGTGTCATCCCGCCGGGTTCACTAATGGGCCCAACTCTATGGAACATCCTATATGACGGTGTCCTAAGACTCGGGCTCCCTGCTGGTGCCGGCATTGGCTTCGCCGATGACCCGACTCCCATAGTCTCAGCAAGAACGAAAAATATCATAATGCAAAGAACAAAACACGCAATGCAATTAGTAACAGAGTGGTTGACAACCAATAACTTGTCACGTATAATGTCTGTCCATCCTTGTGTATGTCTAGTCTCATCTGTCTAATCTTGTCTGTCGAATCTGTCTGTCCACACTTGTCGGACTTTATTTTTCTCAAGTGGCTCCACTGAAACGGAAGGACAGAGGGACCGCCAACGATGGCATTACTGCCTCTGCCCACCCTTCGAGTCTTCCCGCAACGGGCACCAGATGAGCTTTATTCAATATTACAACATGATTTACATAAAAAATACAATATGCTATGCAATAGCATTCACAGAAAATAAAACAAAACAAAAAAGAAAAACCCTACCGCCCTTGTTCCCACCCAGGCAACTCCTTAGCCCGCATGACTGAAGTCGCGAGTCGGCTTAAGGCCGCCCACACCTCCCGCCCCACCTCGCCAGCGAGGCCACCCGCCACGGCTTCGACCGTGACTTCCCCATCCAGGGTCGACGCCAGGGCTTGAAGCTCCCTCTCCCAACGCGGACACGCCACGAGAGTGTGCTCCTCGTCGTTGCGCACGCCTTCTCCACAGGATGTGCACTTGTCGTCTGGGGCTTCCCAATCCTGTGAAGTTACGCTCCGAAGGACCCGTGTCCTGTAAGAAGCTGGGTGAGGAAGTATAATCCCACCTCGTCCAGTCGTTGCCCCATCCATCGGATTAAATCAGGGATGAGGCGACGAGTCCACGTTCCGTTTCCGTAAAATGACCACCTTTCCTTCCAGCAGACAAGTAGTTGCTCCCGAGCAACTCTCCTTGCCTCCCCGCGGTTCTCACCAGATGTTCTTGCGTCTCTCACTGACGCGCGCTCCATAACAAGGAGGTCCGCGGGAGGAATCCGCCATATGACCTCCACGGCGTCACTGCTGACAGTTAGTGCGGTAAGCCCGGGCGACCCTTATGGCCACCGGGCGCAGTGCCCGTCGCAAACGCTCCCTGTTACGGGCGTTACCCCTCACCGCCGCTGCCCACACCGGTGCCGCGTATAGGAGTCTGCTAGTGGCCACACAGGCCATAAGGCTCCTCCTACCCTCCCCAAGCTCGGTGGCCCTCGGCATTAGACGCCCCACCTGATGTGACGCGCGTGCCTGACCCGCCTAGGGGATCACACCGAGGTACCGGATCGACCGCTCGAACGGTATCCTCTCTCCTAAGATTTCAATCTCAGAATGCCTCTACATGACCTTCTGGTGGAGAGCAGGGCCCCTGTATTTTAGAGGCGGCGAGCTGCAGGCCCGCCGTCTCCATCCACTCCGAAGACAAGTGCCAGGTGGTCTGCGTACGCCACAATACCCACTCATGCGGGCAGTAACCGTCTCAGCGTCCGCAGACGGCCGTCACAGGCGACATTCCACAAGATTGGTCCTAAAGCCGATCCCTACGGAACCCCGGCAGACAACCCCCGCTCGCGCCAGTCTTCCCCCTCGCGGTACCTGATTGTTCTGTCGCACAGGTAATCGGCAGTGAGCCTCAGTAGCGTCTCCGGTAGTTTCCACCCTGCTAGTGCTTCGAGAACGAACCAGCTCTGTCCAGACTTGTCTGTCTAGTCTCGCCTGCCCAGACTTGTCTGGTCGTTAATTAAGGTTTCTTGGTCGCAGCGTCTGAAGGGTAGTTAATAAACCGCTATCCACATTGGACCAAACTAAAAAAAAACCTTTCCTTGGATCTCTCATACTCCATTAGTACTACTTCTACCTAGTAATCGATCAACTCAAACTGGTTTTGCATACTGACTCTGTCTACTCTTTTGAGAACTTCTGCTTGAATCTTATTAAATGTTTCAGTTGAAACCTCGCTCTTTCTGTTTTCGATGATGCCGAGGTATTTGTATACTCTCCAAATGGCACTGCAGTTAGTGGCCAACTTGACTCGACTTCGTCTCAACCCCTACCAACCCTAAGAACTTCAGAGTTTTATTACTCATCTTCTTTAGGACTTCCTCTTCCTCCTCCTTCATTTGAGGTCGTAACGAAACAAAAGGTGATCTAATGAAAGGGTAAGGAAATCTGATATTACTGATCATCGTCTGTTTTAATCGCTACCCTAGGATATGCGACATTCAACTGCAAAGACATGATCTTAAAAAACAATGTTATTTTTCTGGTTGTTTTCGAGTGCCACGAAGGTGAACTGAAAGCTAGTAAATAGCTGGCAAATTTCACATGAGATTTGTTTTGGTAGTCTTATAAGGACGCAATAATGTTATAGAGCTCCAGAAATATTGAATATATTTATATATTAAGGCTGTGTTCCGACTTTATTAAGTTTATAATTTTATTAGATTATGAATTATATTAACATCGATTTTTTTAAACATTTTTTATAAAATTCAATTAGTAGTAGTAAATTTGTAATTAATTCGCGTAATAGGATCTAATGGAACTTTAGTAACGTTCTAAAACAATTTATTTAAAATATAAAGAGCGTTTTTCATAAAATGTATCAAGTTATTTGCTTGATAGACGGCTAGAGGAAAGTAAATCCGTACAGAAAATAATTACTTGGAAAAATAAAAGTTGGATGCTGAATTTTAAATTAATAATGCAGGCAATTTTTATTGCGAACATATACGGGCAGGAAATTCTACTTCAAGTTCAAATAAAATTAATTAAAAAGCTCGGCGTGTGGGATTTAATTTGCAGGTTTGGTGAAATTAATTTATATAAATATAAAGGAGTTGTTTATGAAAAGCAAATAAGGAGAAATATTCATTTAAATAAAATATATAAAAAAAAAACTTTTAAAACCGCGTTTTTATTAAAATGCCCTAAAAAGGAGAATATAATTTTTTCCGTGTTGACCAAAAATAAAATAAAAGAGTGAAGCGCCTACAAAGATAGCGGCAACATAGTTGTTTAGCAATGCACGCTTTTATTTATATTGTATAAATAAAATACAGGGTGTCTACAAAAAAATCATCGCGTTTTAAAAAGATATATTTCACAAGTTTTACGTATATTATATTAAATGACAGTAGAAAAACTATGAGAGTTCTAGCGCAAAATCGCATAAGGATTTACCTAGGGGTCTGAATTTACATTTCTTCCGGTCACGTGGTTCTAGCGCATGCGCAAACCGCCAATACCTGTTCAAGCAGTATTTTCTATGAAAGGTTTAGACAGGTAGTAATCAGCTAATAAACAGGTTTAATCAGCTGATAAACAGGTTTAAACAGGTAGTAGTCAGGTATAATCAGCTAATAAAGCTGTCGGTTTGCGCATGCGCTAGAACCTGACACTTGACCTGAAAAAATGTAAATTCAGACCCCTATGTAAATCCTTATGGGATTTTGCGCTGGAACTCTCATAGCTTATCTACTAATGACACATGAAAATAAAGGGAAAATGTCCAAGTTTTAAATTATACCATCACAAATGTTCGATGTGGGGTCACACGATACACGTCTAACTGGTAGTCTAGTTTGGCCCTCACACATTGCTATGTGCCCCATGGATGCTGTTCACAGCAGAAGTAATGCGATATCGGAGTTCACTCAGTGTTGATGGCATTGGTGGCACGTAAACCCTATCTTTAATGTACCCCCAAAAAAAATCGCAAACCGTAAGATTGGGTGACCTGGGAGGCCAGCTGAATAATACCAAGTCCTGTACAGCACATCGCCCAACCAGCAGCGAGGTAGTTCCTCGTTTAGATAGCGACGCACTTCATTATGCCAATGAGGTGGAGCCCCATCTTGTTGGAATATGTTGGAAGTTGTTGGAATCCTCTTTCAGTTGCGGAAACAACCAAAACTGCTACATATCGAGGTATGTTGTGCCCGTGACAGTGTTTTCAATGAAGAAAGAGATGGTCCGTACACTTTTGTTTTGGAGACTGCACAGAAGACATTACATTTTTTGGAATTCCTTTCATGTTCCAGAATGATATGAGCATTTTCCGTGTCCCATATCCGAATGTTGTGACGTTCACCTTTCCATTTAAATGAAATGCCGCCTCGTCGCTGAACACTAGACGGTTATCAAATTCGTCATCCTTCATCGCTTTCTGCATTGCAATACAAAAATTGGTTCGCTTTACATGGTCTTTACGCCAACGACCTTTGCTGTGATGTCACATTTTGATTCGAGATTTATCTTATCAACTTACATTTGAAACATGGAATAGCCTTCATGAAACTTACAATGAACTAAGCTTAAGCTAGCGAAATTTGGACTCTTGACAATTTCGGATAGGTACACATATTATTGTGAGCAGATTTTCAGCAACATGAATATCCGAAAAAGTAAAATAAAAGCTCAGTTGAACGACAATAGCCTTGAAAGTTGTTTAAAACTAAAGACTAATAACCTAAATAAATAAATTAAAAACTCTAATTACGAACCTGGTCAAAACATATATGTGCGTCAATTCACTCACAAATGCTGACAAAAGCTCATAAATGTTTATATATGTTACCGTGAATGACCGAAATTGCAGAATGTCGACTTTCACCGGTGAATGTCAACACACACCAAATAAGTCGGTGAAAGATCGAATATTTCATTACTTTATTGTACATTCGGACCCTCACCGGTGTATGTCAATCACAAATGGAGATGCCGACAGAGAGGCGACTGGCTCTCTCCCGCCAAATCCTTTGTTCTGCTGGGAGTCAATCAGCTTTATCAGTCTAATGTTGCAATAAATAAGATTTGAATCATTAAGTAATTTTTTTATTACCATTATTTTCGTTTCTCATTTAGAATGTACTGTGGGTTTTAAATTATTGGTCACTCCTCTCAGAAGGAGCGGCGAAAAAGTTAAGTCACCCTTGTGACGTTTTATAGCGACTGAATTACGGAGAAATATAAATCTCCGACATGTTCAACAGTGCATGGTGAATGTCGATATTCACCGGTGTAAGTCAGAAATAAGGCTATTTAGGAAATATTTCGGACATACACCAGGCGACTATGTGAATGTTGACATTCACCGGTGAAAGTTTGCATTCCCGGTAATATATACATTACGTTTGTATACATTTTTAAATGTATTGAATATCAGTAAATATATACAATTTGCGTATTGAGATGATCTGCAGTACTTTTTATAATATCATCCCTGCGGCTCTTCTGTAAGATTTGTTAATGTTTTTTAAATAAAATAGCTCTTGATTTAATACCAGTTGCCGACCCCTGCACTAGGGAATCATTGTCTGTATAGTCCACACCCAATACACAGCAGACAAGACCTGTTGCGCAGAACCAAGCTAAGAATATACAAGACACGAAATAGACCAGTGGCGACATATGGCAACGAGACTTGGACACTTACAAATGTACACGATGCTGCAATTGAACCGCACACTGCAAATGAACCGTTTCGAACGGAAAGTACTACAAGATTTTTATCCCAGTAAATGCGGGGTAGAGGAACTTAATGAACCATGAGCTACGACAGATTTTCAATGAGTCAGATTTGGTAAATGCGGTAGGTTATGATATGCAGGATACATAAACAGAATGGAGGACACCGAGCAACTGGAAGTCACTATAGGTCACTATAGCCGCGTGGCAGAGCTAGGACAAGGTGACTGAACAGCGTGAAGGAAGTTACAAAATTGGAAAGTCTCTGCAAGAAACCGAAGTAGATGGGCAACCCTCATTGAGAAGAATGGCAAAGCCCTAAATGGGCCATAACGGCAACAAGAAGATATTCTAAATATTTTCTCCTTTTTAGTAAAAACTGTAATGAAAAAGTAAATGCGTTGTAAAACTAAATGAAAAAAGTAATGCATTTAAAAAAAAACGTGCTTTTAAAAACGTTTTTATTTTCTGCTTTTTAGTATTGTTTGTTTGAAATTTTGTATGAGATTACAATTTTCCAAACTATTGTTTGTTATTGTATTATTGTTTATTTACTACGCATTCTTGAATCATGTTTATAAACAATGCACTCACATATACGGTCCCCATATCACATTCAATGTTATATATCCATATTACATTCAATATGCACTTCATTTAACAAGAAATACTTAATTAAAGTAAAAGTGTCTAAAAGTCAATTTTTATTACAAATAAAATGTAAGCATCTGAAGTATTATAATTAGACATCGGATTATATGCACTATCAACATGCCAAAATATGCATGCATATATGCACTAAAAATGGGTGAAATATGCACAAAAATGGGCGAAATATGCATAAAATATGCACAATCAAAATACTATTTATTATTGGAATTTACTTATTTTTTGCAATATACAGTTGTAGTTCTTGTGACAATATACAATTAAATATTTTTTTTTATTTTGCGTCTGTAATGGACTCATAACAGCACTCATATGCATGCGGTTATGCGGTTATTATGTGCATGCTCACCGAGTGCTGTTATGAGTTAATTTTTTCAAGGTTGGCACTGAAATTCTGAGCTGTCTGTGTCAAATTTTCGGCGAGATAGTTTTTAGGTTATGTGATGTGTGGAAATTGCGAATACACAAATTTAATTAATTAATGGTAATAACAGCACTCGGCGGCAATCGCGCTTACTGAACTCGTCCTTTAATATACTATTCGATTTTCTAGAGCAAGCTTGTGACGTTTGTCACTTAAAATTAACTTGTAGGCTGAAAATGACCTCTTTACGCCAACTGACATTACTAGACAGAACTTGAAATTTGGCGCGACTTCTGCAAAAACCTCTTCAGGTAGAGTTTGCCTGGTGCGTTTTATAAATGCATTTACTTTCTTTATTCCTTCAAGGCCTTGGTTTTTATAGAGAACAGCATTTAATTTGCCACGGACATTTTCTGATAATGAACTTGGAGATTCTTCGTTGCACTGTTCAATCATTTTTTGCAATATTTCCAAGAGTTGCAAAGAGGAAGGGTTTTAGTTTCTAGAGCCTCAATTGCGAATATTGCCGAAATGTGTTACAATTAGAGCAATATTTTTTTTGATTAAAAGAGCCTGAAATGCCATCTGGCTTGAATTAATAGACCTTTTCATAGTTGAAATTTGTTTTTGCCAAAATGTGTGTCAATTTCCGCCTGTTATACGTCAAAAAGTATCCGAACTTTTAGACCTATAACTAAATATGTTCCCGAAAATTTCATATTTCCGCCTTTTAAACTTGCCGGATACTTGATAACTACTTCTTTTATGGCCTCAAAATTCTAAGCATAAAACAATACAGCCTTTCGACCATGCTCCTCAACGGGGTAATATTGGTTCTGGAGGTAGTGCTGGGTTTGGTGGTCGCTCTTTATTTGGCGATCTTTATTTGGCACCGATTTGGCGCAAATTTACAGTATATGTAGGGCTTGACTATAAATGAAAGTGACGCGGGAGGGCCAGATGGCCAAGCGTTAAAAAACTCATAAGCAACGACAACTCATAAGCCCGCTATGTTAGCATAAATTTAAATGGCCGGTCAGCGCAGCGGTAAGAGCTCGGGTACATAGTACGAGTATCGCTGGTTCGATTTCCCGTGGGGACGCTTTTTTTGTTAAAAACGGCTAATAAATATTAATACAAATAAAATAATTAAATTGAAAAATTAATAATTATAATTAAAAAGTTAAACAATAATAAATAATAATAAAAGAAAGTCATTTTAAAAATTCTAAATAAAAAAAGCGTCCCCAGGGGGAATCGAACCAGCGATCCTCGTACTATGAACCCGAGATCTTACCGCTGTTTTGACCGGCCATTGAAATTTATGCTAACATAGCGGGCTTATAAGTTGTCGTTGCTTATGAGTTTTTTAACACTTGGCCATCTGGCCCTCCAGCTTGCGTCACTTTCATTTATAGTCAAGCCCTACATATACTGTAAATATGGGCCACGTCTGTGATGACGAGTTGACAGGGCCCCCTTGTAAATCAGAATGCTTGCATTCCTGTCTTTGTCTTTTGTGTGTCTTTTTAATTTGGATGGAACCAAGCAGATGTTAGCAACAATTTTATGACAGACAACGCATTGCCCTTCCGGTGCTTGTTCGTTCCCAACAGAAACAATACTAGGATTCTATGATATTCCTCGGATTATCTTTTGGTCGTGAGTTGTGTTTTCGCGAACTGAGGCAGACGAACTTGAATAATTTAGACTCGCAGGTGTCTGCTAGGATATTTCGTCTCCTCCGAAGATGCTGATTGTCATTGAATCAGTCGCTTCAGAAGCTTCAGTGAGTTCATCACCTTTCCGTTTTAAAGACCCAGATTTTAGCCAATTGTCCATAATTCTGCAATAAAAGTAGGAACTCAAATACCTCCTTTTGTAATTTTATTTTCACATTTTTTTTTACATTTCCTGATTATTTCTGCGGCACCCCGGGCATACACGGCACCCAGTTTAAGAACCCCCGCTCTAACTCATCGGAAAATTAGCTTCAAATCGATTTATTAAATCGAAAAATTTCCCCCGGCGGAAAAGAGGACAGATACACAAGAAAGCGAGCTTATAAAAACGTGGTAAAATTGTTTATTAAAAATATAGGCATTCAGGCACTGCGGACTGAAGTGAAAACTTTTGAAAAAACTGGCTTAAAATTGGTTTTGAGAATTTATCAGTATGTTAATTAATCATTTAATAATATATAGTTTGTTAGTACTGTTTTATGTAATTCTGGAATATAAGTCACTTGTGAAGGAGAGTGACTGTTATGATGTCATCATCATCATGATATGAATTTAAATCAGGAATGTTTGGTTGATTCTGTTGATAGGTCAGCAAAATGAATTGGTACGATATATGGCACATTTCTTGTTGATGGGCCTGCAATTTGTGAGTTATGGAAATTTTGACTTTTAGAAACAAGCCTTATAAATGCTTTTGACGTTTAATTTTTTCCTCCTCCTCAGCTCTGATTTTTCGATGTTTAGAAATTTCTAAATTAACTATTGCAAGAGTTTTTTTCTTATTCTTATCTCTATATCGCTGACTATTAATTTTATTTTAAAAAAAAATAGCCTTTGGAGAGCACACAAGTTCATTTGGTTGCCTAAAACTTTAATGGTCCTTATTCGTGATTTATCATGAATTCTTCGATACAATCCAGTAATCTGAAAATTCCAATAATCCGGCACTAGTATAGCTACTAGTACATCCGCCAAAAATACTTTTGTACTGCACACTGAATATAGGGGTTGATTTTTCCTAAGAGGCGCTGCGTTCTTTCAACACTGCCAAAAACTATCCAATAGTCCGGCACTAGTACATCTGCTATTACATCCGGTAAAAGTACTTACTCTTGTACTGCAAACTGATTATAGGGGTTGATATTTCCTTAGAAACGCTACGTTCTGTCAACACTGCCAAAAACTTTAAGTTAAGTAAACAGTAAGTTAACTATTAAGTTTGATGTTCAGAGCCAACTTTAAATATATGCGTATAGATGTGTTCTTTTGAACACATCTTTGAATAATAGATTTTTTTTCTATAGAACGCAGCTATTGATGACGGTGACGCAAATCAATGAGTCTACCCTTTACCAAAAACTCGTTCAGCGCGGCTAAAGAAGTTTTCACTTCAAAAATTGCAATAGTTTAAACAATTTTTTATATACCCCTTTACATTTATTTTCCCTACCCCATGTGTCATGCAATATGGAAGTTATAGGCAACAAAATGTACGCACAATGCGTACATTTAGTTGCCTATAACTTTGATGCGTCTTATTCGTGATTTACCATGAATTCTTCGATTCAGTCCAATAATCTGAACATTCAAATAATCCGGCACTAGTACATCCGGCAAAAGTACTTACTCTTGTACTCCACACTGATTCTACGGAATGATATTTTCTTAGAAGCACTGCGTTCTGTCAACACTGTCAAAAACTTTCCAATAGTCCGGCACTAGTACATCTACTAGTACATCCGGTAAAAGTACTTGGTCTTGCACTGCACATTGATTCTACGGGTTCATATTTGCTTAGAAGCTGCGTTCTGTCAACACTGCCAACAACTTTGAGTATTAAATTTGACGTTCAGAGCCTATTTTAAGTATATGCGTATAGATGCGTTCTTTTGAACACATTAAATTTTTGAGTAATTGAAATTTTCTATAGAACGCAGCTAATGATGATGATGACGCAAATCTATGAGTTTACCTTCTACCCAAATGTCATTCAGCGCGGCTATAGAAGTTTTCACTTCAAAAAAATAGTAAAATTTAACAAAAATTTTGTACATTTACCCTGTCAACTCGTCATCACCGATTTTGCCCAAATTTACAGTATATATAGAGTTTGACTATAAATGAAAGTGACGCAAGCCCGCTATGTTAGCATAAATTTCAATGGCCGGTCAGCGCAGCGGTATGAGCTCGGGTTCATAGTACGAGGATCGCTGGTTCTAATCCCCGTGGGGACGCTTTTTTTTACTGATAAAATAATTAAATTGACAAATTAATAATTACAATTAAAAAGTTAAACAATAATAAATAATAATAAAAGAAAGTAATTTTAAAAATTGTAAATAAAAAAAAGCGTCCCCACGGGGACTCGAACCAGCGATCCTCGTACTACGAACCCGAGCTCTTACTGCTGCGCTGACCGGCCATGACCCACCATAGATTATTACAAGTTATTATACAAGTATTGGGCTTATAAGTTGTCGGTAACTTACCTGTCGGCGTAAAATGGCCATCTGGCCCTCCCGCTTGCGTCACTTTCATTTATAGTCAAGCCCTACATATTCTGTAAATTTGGGCCAAATCGGCGATGACGAGTTGACAGGGCCCCCTTGTTAGTAAATTATTTACGAATTCAGCAAGGATTTGTATCGTATAAGTCAAATTTTATTACAAATAAAATGTAATCCTACATCACGTTTCGTAACTGGAAAATACAATAAGAAATGATTAGATAATAGTATATTAAAGGACGAGTTCGGTAAGCGCGATTTTACAGCACGCGCCCAAGTTTGGAAAACGACGAGCGTAGCGAGGAGTTTTCTAATGGACAAGTGCTGAAAAACGCCTTACGAACGAGTTTATTATAGTATTTTTTCTATTTTGCGTCCTTTTGTACCACTTCTAAATAAAAAAATCGCCGATCTACATTGAGAAAAATGTATCGCACTCAGCGAGCCGTAACCGCACGCATATGAGGGCTGTTATGAGTCCATTGCAGACGCGAAATAGAAAAAAATATTATATTTAAAGTAGCATTTTATTAATTTAAAAATCACTTTAATATTAGAAACCGTGTAAGTAATGTTAAATCTTAATCCAAAAATTATGTGACGCAGAAGGTCTCACGTCATCTGCGTGATATTCGTAAAATGACGCAGTTTTATTAATTATTTAATTATAAACTTAGTATTCATTATAACTAGTGATGTGAACCAAGTTTGCGAAGAGTAAATGTGAGTTAATATATTTGGAAATTGAATTAGTTCAATTAAAAAAGATTTCCGTTGCTTTTTTAGAAAGTGACCGTTTATTGTGACCGTTACGATATTTATATTTCATTGAGTTCGTGCAAATTGTTTCTAATTGGGTATCAAATTTTTGCCGAGCATCCGATTGGAATAATAAAAGTTGCAATGCGATTTTCCTTGAAACGCAAAAGTGAGGTTTGAATTCTCCGACGACCAAAGCGGCAAAGGTGGAATGTTTCTGAATTTCACAATAAATAAATTGTGTGACGCGATTGCAATTGGCCAATTAATTGCATTTTTTTAAACAATAAACTGAAAAATATTATCTATTGCGTCACATTATTTGTTTATCGATGGATTCAGACTTGACGTACTTGGTGTATTCATACGATTATATTCTACAATTAGCATTAATGGCTGAATGGAAAAGTGTAATTTTTTTACACGCATTTTGTTGAAACCAATTATTAACCAGCCATTAATGAACATTTAATTAAATTTAAAATATTCTAGTTATTTCTGTGATTTTTAAAATATTTTTGTTTTACATTTATAATAACTAATTGAAGATCTTCCAGTCGAGAAGATCTTCCAGTTAGATCTAATATTATTATTATTATTATTGTCATTTGATTGTCATTGTGATATTATTGTCATTTTGATGTATTTATGAGATGATCTTGGCGTATTTGGATTGATATCTAGTAAAAATCTAGGTCTATTTATTATGAGATTAAATTTGTGTAAACGGAGTTTAGCAAGTAGAATATTTTTAAAGCAAACGGAGTTGGAAACGGCGATCTCAGATTGTTTGGGTTATCAAGTTTGTTTTTACAACACAGACAATTATACAATAAATATTTAATGTTGTTCAAAATGATTTCAAAACAATTACTTGACAAGTATTCCGTAATTTGACCGAGTCGAATTTCTTTTATTAGAATTTAAAATAAAAATAGCTTTAATAGTTCGCAAATTTTCGATTGGCTTAGTGGATATTATAAAATAGTACAATATTTTATTTTATTTATCGAAACCTTAGTGTACTGTAAGTGGTTAAGGTATAAATCTACATAAACGCAAGTACAGAATTTATAAATTGGAAAAACTACTACAGTATAATCTTGATAATCCGGCAGTTGGTTAACCGGACACGTTCAGCAATCCGGCGCTCTGGGGAAACATGTGTCTTTTCTTTCCGCTATCTCGCGTCGGATATTAACCTGCTCGCACAGCTGATATCTTCTTCTTCTTCTTTTTCAGACTTTATTCTTCCAATATTGGACATAGTCCTCCCTTTTAACTTTCCATTCTTCTCTATTCCTCGCCAGACTTAACCATTTCCTTCCTGCTACTTCCCGGATATCGTCACTCCATCTTTTAGGGGGGCGGCCTATGTTTCTCTTTCCGTATCTTGGTCTCCATACCAGGATTCTGTGAGACCATCTGTCATCAGTTGTTCCTAGGTTTGTAGGATATATAAACCCAGCCCAACTCCATTTCTGTTGCGCCATTCTTTCCACCACGTCCGCAACACCTGTCTTCTTCCGCATCCATTCGTTCCTTTTCTTGTGGCGTAAAGTTATGCCTAGCATTTTCCATTCCTTTGATCTTTGCGTAACAGCCAGCTTCTTGATGTTCTGTTGGGTAAATGTTGTGGTTTCTGCGCCATATGTGAGAACCGGTGCAACACTTGAATCAAATATTCCCGCATTCAACATTCTTGGGAACGTCTTGTGGGTTAGAATAAAATCCAGCTTCCCAAATGCTGCCCAGCCTAGTCCTATTCTTCTTCTGGTCTCCGCATCTTGGTTTTCTTTGCCTATTTTTAGTTTATGTCCCAGGTAGATGTAGCTCTCTACTCTTTCCACCGTGACACCATCGATTTGGAATATATCAGGCTGGTGTGGAACATCAGTTCTCAGGATTTTTGTCTTGCTCATATTCATGTGCAGACCAGTTGATTTGGAGATGTTGTTTAGCTGATTCAGTATTGTTTCAATATCAGACTCTTCAGTGGCCACTAAAATAATATCATACGCAAAGCGCAAGTGCGTCAGCCTTTTGCCATCAACATTTACTCCTTTGTCCGCCCAGTCTAAGTTTTTAAAGATATTCTCTAGACCTAGTGTAAATAATTTGGGAGACAAGGTTTTTTCTCCCTGTCGCACTCCACGTCTGATGGGTATTTTGTCGGATAGATCTTGTAGTTTCAGCGTCATAGTGGCGAAGTCGTAGATGGTTTTAATTAGACCAGAATATCTCAAATCAATGCGACAGTCATCCAAAGCCTCCAAAATAGGCAACATCTCGATGGTATCGAAACCCTTCTCATAATCAACGAATGCGGGGAAGAGTGGGATATTATATTCATTGCACTTTTCAATCAATGACTTCATGCATTGTAGATGTTCGTTTGTTTCATATCCTTTTCGGAAACCGGCTTGCTCGGTGGGCTGATATGCATCTAATTTGCTGCTAAGTCTGTAAGATATTACCCTTATAAATGTTTTGTAAAGGTGGGAGAGTAGGATTATTGGTCGATAGTTTTTATGTTCACTTTTATCGCCCTTCTTATGAAACAGGATTACATTGTTCCAGTCCTCCGGGATATTTCCTATCTCCAGGCACTTGTTGAAGAGTATTTGGAGGATTTTAAGTATTGATTCACCTTCTTTTTCTAGTTGTTCGCTTATTATTCCATCTTCACCAGGTGCCCTACGATTTTTACTTTGTTTGAGAGCCGATCTTATTTCATCTATTGTAATTTCAGGTGTTTCTTCAGAACCTACGTTCACAATTTTTGGTCTTGTTAAATTTTTCCGTTGTTCTTGACGTGATTCATACAGTTTACGATAAAAGTTTTCTGCAACTTTGATTATTTCCTTCTTTCCTGCCGTTTCGCTTCTATCTGGCTTACGAAGCTTAAGTATGTGTTTCTTTCCGACTGAGCAGCGGTTTCACCCTTTCCGCATTTCCTCATCTCTCTTTTTCTAGCCATTAGGTCTTTTGTGTTTGCTGTTAGCTTTTCTGGTTTCTTTAGGTTTGTTGGCATTATTGCTTTTGTAGCTCGTTTGATAATATCAATAAGGGCTCGGTTTATGTCGGTTGTATTTTTATTTGCTATTCCCAGCTTTATTACTTTTTCTGTTCTTCTCGTTACTTCCTCTTCGTACTTTATATTTTGCGTTTTGCGTATCTCTATGTCAATTTATTTGGCAGTACCGCTTCGTACAAGTTTATTCCGTTCTGTTCTAATGTTAATTTTTATATGTGCTCTTACTAGCCTATGGTCACTATTTGTTGTAAATGCATTTAGAACACATACATTTTGTACTATGTCTTTACGATTGGAAAAGATGTAATCAATTTCATTCTTAACTAAACCATTAGGGCTTTGCCATGTCCAATTGTTATGCGTTTTTTTTCTTAAAGAAGCTATTCATATTATAGAACGTATTTCGCATGAGAAACTCCATCAGGATATTCCCTCTATCATTTCTGTGGCCATGTCCGTATTGTCCCATGCACGTTTCATACTCATCTTCTTTTTTACCTAGTTTTGCATTTAGGTCTCCCATAAATTGGGTATAGTATGTTTTGTTTGGCCGTAAGCTTTTGTCTACATCCTCGTAGAATTCTTCTACCTCTTCGTCTGTGTAGGAGGAAGTAGGTGCATAGCTCTAGGATGAGATATTTCACTCTACTTGATATAGCTTCTATTTTAGTTATATATTTGGCAATTTTCTGCTTTATTATGAATCCTACACCCACATGTGTTGAGTTTTCTTTTCCTTTATAATGTAGGATATTGCCACTCTTGAGTTCGATGCAATATTCTCCTTTCCGTCTTATCCCGGATAGACCTACTATATCCCAGTTTATCTTCTGTAATTCATGTTCAAGTTCTAGAATGCGCTCTTCTGAGGCAAGAGATCTTGCATTGTACGTAGCAATGTTAGCATGGAATGGTTTTAATTTTGGTGTCGAATTTATGCCTCCCCTTGAGGCCTCCCCTTGAATCCTTTAGGCGGGCTGATGTATCAGAGTGAGATTTATTGCTCACCTGGGGCACATTTATGTTTAAATTCAACATTTCATAGAAGGGGGTTTTTTGGCTACTGAAACACCGCGCTCGCCCTGCGTGTTGGTGAGTTAGTGGTTGTCTATCTAACTAAGACTGTGTATGCTACCGTTGTCTATATATTAAGATCCTCCGCTACCATACTCTGAGCATGATCCCACATTTGACCATGTGAGCAACCCAAGCTCTCTTTAACTGTCGCAGTAGACTACCACCTTGGGTTCCTATAGGAAGGGTATGGTAAGGATAAATTTGAGTTTTTGGTAGGATTAGGTTAGGACATGGCAACCTCCTGGAATTTGGGAGTGGGAGAGAAACCAAGGTTGCGTAGGCAGGGTCGCATCCCTGAAATAGGTCTATCCCTGCCGGGACCGCAGAGAGTACCTACTCGCTACCTTCCTTTACAGCTGATATAAAGTCTCAAAAATTGATTCGCGATTCTGACCAAGCTAACTTTGAAAACATGATTCGTGTAATTTTTAAATTCGAAAAACTACTACAGTATAATTTTGATAATCCGACGGTTGGTTAATCGGACACGTTCATTAATCCGGCGCTCTGGGGAAACACGTGTCTTTTCTTTCCCCTGTCTCGCGTGGGATATAAACCTCACGCTCAGCTGAAATAAACTCTAAAAACTTGATTCGCGATTCTGACCAAGCTAACTTTTCTCTACAATTGTCTTCGGAATTTTTACAAGAGGTTTGGTGTTACGCTCACAAACGATGACAGCTTGGTTTCAAGGTACAATCTAAGAAAATTTTCATTCCTTTTTTGACGAAGAAATCCTCAGCCTAACTTGTTCCACGGATGACGATGAAGCTAATGATGACTTGAATGATTGAATTCGGCGAACTGTAGCAAACGGTAACGCATTTAAAAGATATAAAATTGTTACTATTTTGTTTTAATCCTGTTAATCTTAATTAATAAAATAATTAATAAAATAATAATAATAAAATTAATTTTTTGATAATTCGGCGGTTGCCTGGTCCCATATGTGTCGGATTATCAACATTATACTGTACTTATCAAAATGAAACCTTTTATTGAAAACCCCATTAGAAGAAATACTTCTAGCACAGAAAAGAATTGTCCCTAATATGGTGGGAATAAAAATAACAGAATCGTGCAAATCACATTTTAGAAATTAAAAAATCTTGACAGTAGTCAACTACTAACAACTGGAAACTGCTTCATATATCCACAAAATTCGCGATACAAAAACACAAAGACAACCATAGATACGACACAAGAGGAAAACAAGATCAATAAAGCTGGCACCCCCATCTCTTCAAAATTCAAATTTGATAAGACCAGAATTATGTGCTAATTATGTGCCGCAATCGCGATTTTTGTGCTCGAAGCGTTCAATGATAAAATAAAATTTTACTAGTGGGGGTGCTAACTTACTACTACTACTACTAGTCAAGTACTAGTACTAGTCCAGCTAGCACCCATTCATCTGAAAAATTGGGATAGCGATACCAAATAAGCACTACAAGTATGTGCTATTTATGTGCTTTTCAAGTACACCGGAGCGATTTCGCTAACTAAACTCCTTGTGTAAGAAACTCACCCCGAACGGAATGAGCCATAAGAGGTGAAATCTATAATAATCGAGCACACAAGTTTTAAGCAACGTGATATTGTTGCAATAATTATGTGTTCTCCAGATATGATATTCCAGATTTCTGTGCTCGCACCCTTGTCCGAAAAATTCACCCCGAACTGTATTAGCCTTAAGAGGTGAAATCTTTAATAATCGAGAACAGAAATTTTAAATGACGCAAAATTGTTTCAATAATTATGTGCTTCCAGATATGCTATTTACGATTTTTGTGCTCAAACCCTTGTGCGAAAAAGTCACCCCGGACGGCCATAAGAGATGAAATCTATAATAATCGAGCACACAAGTTTTAACCAACGTGATATTGTTACGCAATAATGTTCTCCAGATATGATATTCGCGATTTTTGTGCTCGCACCCTTGTACGAAAAGTTACCCCGAACTGTATTAACCTTAACGGACCCGGACGACTCGGCACTTCCAAATCGGCACCGGACAACTCGGCACCGGACAATTCAGCACCGGATAAGTCGGCACCGGACATATCGGCACCGAGACATTTCGGCACTCGTATTTTTATTTTTTATTTAACCTCTTATCCTTTTAACCATAAATAAAGTTGTTTATGTTTTATTGTTATTTTTAAATGTTTTCCTGTCAATATGAATTCTACTGTCTAATTTTGGCTAGGTGTCTAAATAAATAGTTTACAATTTTCTTCATCTTTCAAGGGGCGTGCGTTACATTCTTTAATTATAAAAAGATTTCTTTTGTTTTTGATATTACCAAAACCTATGTTATAATAGAAAATTTATATATTCATACTCTGATGACTGGAGGCGATTTGCCCGGTGCCGACTTATCCGGTGCCGAATTTTTCCGGTGCCGAGTCGATCGGTGCCGACTTATCCGGTGCCGATTTATCATGTACCGTAATTATGTGGTCTCCAGATAGGATGTACGCGATTTTTGTGTTCGCACCCTTGTACGAAAAATTCACCCCGAACTGCATGAGCCCTAAGATATGAAATCTATAATAATCGAGCACAAAAATTTTAACCGACGCGAAATTGTTGCAATAATTATGTGCTCTCTAGATATGCTATTTATTATTTTTGTGCTTGCACCCCTGTACGCAAAAATCACCCTGTACTGTATTAGCCTTAACAGGTGAAATCTTTAACAAGCGAGCAGACAAATTTTAACCGGCGCGAAATAGTTGCAATTATTATGTGCTGTCTAGATATGTTATTCGCGATTTTTTATTCTCGAACCTTCGTTCAAGAAATTCACCCCAAACTGTATGAGCCATAAGAGGTGAAATCTTTTATAATCGAGCACAGAAATTTTAACCGACACGAAATTATGCCCTCAAGATATGATATTCGCCATTTTTGTGCTCGCACCCTTGTACGAAAAAATCACCCCGTACTATATTAGCCTTGAGAGGTTCTTCTTGTTTTTCTTTAAGAGGTAGTTTTTCGCACAAGGATTTAAGCACAAAAATCGTAAATAGCATATATCAAGAGCACATAATTATTGCAACAATTTTGCGTCATTTGAAATTCCTTTTCTCGATTATTAAATATTTCACCTCTTATCCCTCCATTAGGCGCGCCTGTTTCTGAAACGCCGATAGTCGCACTGGACCCAGCAGACCCATAGAGATTTCTCTCATTACTTTTCGCCGTTTTGAAGAAATTAAAAACCCTTTAGGATTTTTTTTATTATTTCATCAATCCAAAACACTAAAAAGACTACTACAACTAATAATATTTGAAAATAAAATAAACAAATTGAATGCTAAAAAAGCGTTTCACAAAATCAAAAATCATTCCGAACTACTTGATGTGTTTAGCGCATTTTCAATATTTAAGCAATTTTGGCAGATTATTTTTGCATGGTTATTTAGGCATAAAAATTTATCACATTTTTCGCAGCTGTATTTTGTTTTCGAATCTTTTTTTGTGTCTGTGTAACAAACCTCGCTCCTCTTTCTCTTCTTGTTATTATCTGGGTTTTGCTCTATATTACAAACTTTTTCTTCACTGTCCACAGGTTTATATTTTTCTAGCTTTGCCCGTATATCTCTTGGCAAATTATTTATTAGAGATCTCCTTCTTAGTTGTTCTAAAAGTAATCCCATTGACATTTTTTTATTAAATTCCCTTCTAGTGCAAAATTCATTTTGATTACTCAAGAAAATTATTCTTCCATTGATGCCAGCAACATTCAAAAGATGATAGAAAATTACCATTGGCCATCTTCTGGTAGTTCTAGCACAATTATATGTGCTACACAATTTGTCTACAACATCAACCCCGGATTTGTTATCATTGTAGAAGAGAACCATTTCAGGTTTTTTTCTCGATATCGTCAGATACTTCATTTTTCGAAACATGAAGTGCATAAGGTGCATAAGATACGAGAGTTTCATTTTTTGAGAAACCAAATATACTGCTATATTGCTTACGATTTTTTACAGAAACGAAATCTGAAGGAAGTTCTCGCTTATTTTTCCGTATAGTCCTTACATAAGACAATTTATTTTTTTTCCAATTCTTGCACCAATTTGAGACTTGTAAACCAATTATCTGCTGTTATATTTATCTTTGCTACCTGATCCTTGAATTGGTTTGATCAATCTAATAACAATGTCCTTTGATGTATTACTTTGATAATATGGTCCCTATGGTTGCTGCCCGCAGTAAATTTCCATATTACTTACATAATATAGTTTTGAGTCGCACATACAGAATATCTTGATACCGTATTTACTAGGCTTGGAGGGTATATATTGCCTAAAAGTGCATCGTCCACGAAATCTATGTAATTGTTCATCTATGGTGACGTTTTGACCAAGAGAGTAATGTTTCTTATAGTTTTGAAGAAACAACGTAAATATTTCGCGAACTGGCGCCAACTTATCGAATCTTTTTCGCTCTTCTCTTGTTACATGATCATCAAACCGAAGAGATCGCACTATAAATCGAAAACGTTTTTCTGACATTGTCATTCTAAAAATGTCGATTCCAAAACCATCCAATGCCCATAAGTCTTGCAAATTACGATGTCCAGCACGAAAAACTCCTGCCAAATACAATAATGCAATAAATGCTTTTATTTCTACCACGTCTACAATCTCTTTCGCGGCTAAAATTTCGCTTTATTCTGTTTATGTTTTTGTTTGTGTTTTCAACGATAATGTCTAAAATATGATCCGTAATAAAAAGTTGCCAGCTCTCAACCTCGCTTTTGGCGTCTCTAGCTTCATGTATTACGCCGGGTAATTTAGTCAAAATATTATGAGGTCTTGATTGTGATCTTTTCAAAGGTGTCTTCCGTCATTTTGTTTCATCTTTTGCAAGAAAATAATCTTTGTCATTTCTCGTCTCATTTTCACTATAAATGTCTTCCTCTTCGACTTCATGATCGGTGTCGGAATCTACCGACCTTGTTTCAACGTTATCTTCTGTGTCGCTGTCATCAGTTTCTTCAATATTGTCGTCAACAGGAAAAACTCCCACATCCTTGTCTTCAAAAATTAGACGCCTTAATTCCTCCACATCTTCTGCATTGTCTAAATTTTACCTTTTGTTCTCCATAGTCGTTTATTTCCGCGGTATTTGCAAAAATAATATTCTAAAAATAATGAAATAAAATAATAAATAAGTAAGTAATAAACACTAATATATGTAACATAGTTGGTCGCTAAGGGTGCAAGAGGTCCAAACCGGTAGCGGGAAGCGAATGAAATAAATTTAAATAAGCTAGGTTAACCCACACACGCTGTCACTGCACGAGAATAACGACAATGAACAAGAGATAGATCACATGGTAGCTTATACTAATAACGCCCTCTGCACCATAATTATTGAAACTTAAAAACCCTATGGGTCTGACAGACACACGCGCGCCCACTCGAGGATTAAGACTAATACAGTTCGGAGTGAATTTATTGTACAAGGGTACGAGCACAAAATTAACGAGTAGCATATCTGGAGAGGACATTATTATTACAACAACTTTGCTTCCGTTAAAATTTCTGTGCTCTATTATTATAGATTTCACCTCTTATGGGTTATACCTTTCTGGGTGAATATTTCGTACAAGGGTGCGAGCACAAAAATCGCGAATAGCATATCTAAAGAGCACAGATTGCAACTATTTCGCGCTATTAAAATTTGTGTGCTCAGTTGTTGAATATTTCACCTCCTATGGCTCAAATAGTTCGGGGTGAATTTTTCGTACAAGGGTGCGAGCACAAAAATTGCAAATATTATATCTGGAGAACTCATAATTATTGCAAAAATATCGCGTTGGTTAAAACTTGTGTGCTCCATTATTATAGATTTCTCCTCTTATGGCTCATTCCGTTCGGGGTGAGTTTCTCGCATAAGGGGTTGAGTTAGCGAATTCGTATCGGTATTATTGGTATTATTATTGGTTATTATCGGTCGTATTGGTATGGGTATCCCAATTTTTCAGATGAGTGGGTGCTAGTGGATACAGTCAAGCTAACTGTAAGTTAGCACCACCACTAGTAAAATTTTATTTTTCGCAGAAGGGGTTGGGTTAGCGAATTCGCTCCGGGGTACTAGAAAAGCACATTAAGACCACATAAACAATTGTTTATGTGCTCTTATGTGCTCCATAATTGTTTATGTTCTCTTAATGTGCTTTTCAAGTACCCCAGAGCGAATTCGCTAACCCAACCCCTTCTGCGAAAAATCAAATTTTACTAGTGGGGGTGCTAACTTACAGTCAAGTTAGCACCCATTTATTTGGTGCTTATTTGGTATCGACATCCCAATTTTCTGATGGGTGCTAGCTTGACTGTAAGTTAGCACACTAGTGAAATTAGATTTTTTTTATTGAAAGCTTCGAGCACAAAAATCGCGTTTGCGGCACATAAAGAGCACACAATTCTGGTCTTATCAAATTTGAATTTTGAAGAGGTGGTGTGCCAGCTTTGTAGACCTAGGAAAACACCACCTTTAAAAAAATTAATAATTTGAATTAAACTTTAATTTGAATCCCAGCCCTGTATTAATTAAGTATAATTACTTTTATATTTTAAAAATCCGTCTCACCCTATTTTAGATGCATTATTGCAATTAGAAACATTAATTACGTTGACATTAAACGACATGATCTCAAATACGAATTCAACATATTTTTCCCTAAAAGCAAAACTTACATTTCTGTATTATATATTATATTACACAACCGTTCAATTAATTTTAAGTTTATATTTTATGCTTATTACATAAGCGTACTGTGTACTATTTTTTTTGTATACAATTTCTATTATCCAATTTTTCGTCGTTGTTCAACAATCATAGATAAATCAATGTGGCTAGAAACGTTTTGAACGAAAATTGTTTAAATGTTGTGTTACATTCGTAGAATAATCCATTATGTAAAAGTCCATTGTGCGTTTTTATCAAGAGCTTTTTATAAACAATAACCACAGAAACAACTTTATAATTCATTCATAATCATTGCAATTATTAATTTCATTACATTATTTAATATTTAAATATTCACAAATATTCATAAAATCTATATAACGGCATAGTTTATACAAGGCTTCGTTTCTAGGGTATGCAGTCACTGCGGATTTTAAGACAAAAAAATTTCTATGACTATTATTGACACCAGTTTGTCTTGTGTCCTTTGTCTAATCTCATCTGTCCATATTCTTGTTGTCTGTCTAAAACGATTTTGCCATTTTGTCCTAATATTGTCTGAGAGAGAGAATATATTTATTGTATACTTTATGCATTATACAAAGGGCTATCGACCACAAGATCCTTATTGTCTGATTTTCTCTCTCTGTTGAAATGAACGTTTGAACGTGGAAATGAAAATGTTTCGTGAGAAATTATTTAATTTCTACAAACAGTTTTGGCGAGACTGCCAACCTTGAAGTTTTTGACCTTATATCTGACTAATGCTCGGTTTAATCTCCAAGTTTTATCTACTGTAGCGGTTTTCAAACTTTGATTCGTCGCTACATTTTCGAGGTGCCATACAATTTATAATAAACGTTCATTTGAATATATTTCAATCGAGAACAGAGCTCTACTGATTGTGAGTTTCCAAGAACCCAATCCATGTTTTTCAATCAAATTTTTCGTATTTCGTTTAAAAATATATTTTGAATAATTTAATTTAAAACTGTTATAAAATAAGAAAATCGAAATGTAACTACATTTGTGTTGTCTAGACAATAGATTCAATTAATATTTGCATGTCTATAATTACTAAACAACCTTCTAATTTCTAAATAAGTCGACAGAAATAACGTACATTGACCCCTTCGTTCTACGAATTAAACTAATCGAATAACATTGGAACAAATCGATTTTTTTCGTACACAAAAACGCCCTTAATTAAAGACTCAATATATCTCACTTTTGATTCATTATGTCCACTTAGCTTATTAAGTTGAAAACATTTCTCTCGTAACTTTTTTATGTCCGTTAATTGAATTAAAGGTAATTGCCAAATATAGGCTGAAATATGTGTGAATTGGTAAACACCATCTTACATAATCAAAGGAAGCTACAATAGTTCTTATAATATTATATAAGAATATTTTTAGTGTAGAGCATCTATGTCTGGTCTTGTCTGTCTGGTTTTGTCTGTGTGGTTTTGTATGTGCGGAATTGTCTATCCGATCTTGTCTGCCTCGTCTTATCTGTCTCGCCCTGTCAGTCTAGTATTGTCAGTCTAGTCTTGTGAGTCTAATTTTGCCAGTGGAGTCTTATCAGTTTAGTCTTGTCCGTCTAGTCTTGTCTATCTACTCTTGTCCGTCTAGTCTTTTCTGCCTAGTCTTGTCTGTCTACTGTTGTCTATATAATCTTGTCAGTTTAGTCTTGTCAGTCTAGTCTTGTCTGTCCAGTCTTGTCCGACTAGTCTTGTCTATCTACTCTTGTCCATCTAGTCTTGTCTGTCGTGTCTTGTTCGTCTAGTCTTGTCTGTCTGGTATTGTCCATCTGATGTTGTCTGTTTGGTCTTGTCGTCCGGTCTTGTTGGTGCGGTCCTGTCTGTCCGATCTTGTCTGTCCGGTCTTGTAGGTTCGATCTTGTCTGTCTGGTATTGTCGGCCTGGTATTGTCCATCTGGTCTTGTCTGTCTCGTCTTGTCTACCCGGTCCTGTCTGCCCGATCTTGTCTGTCCGTTCTTATCCGGCCGGTTTTGTCTGTTTCGTCTTGCCTAGTCTGGTATGTCTGTATAAACTCGTCATTCTTGTCAGCCTAGTCTTGTCCGTCTAGTCTTGTTTATCTACTCTTGTCCGTCTAGTCTTGTCTGCCTAGTCTTGTCTGTCTACTGTTGTCTATATAATCTTGTCAGTTTAGTCTTGTCAGTCTAGTCTTGTCTGTCTAGTCTTGTCCGACTAGTCTTGTCTGTCTATTTTTGTCTGTCAAGTCTTTTCTGTCCAGTCTTGTCCGACTAGTCTTGTCTGCCTAGTCTTGTCTGTCCAGTCTTGTCCGTCTAGTCTTGTCTGTCAGATCTTGTCTGTCTAGTTTTTTCAGTCTAGTCTTGTCCGTCTAGTCCTGTCTGTCTAGTCTTGTCTATCTACTCTTGTCCGTCTAGTCTTGTCTATCTTGTCTTGTCCGTCTAGTCTTGTCTGTATGGTATTGTCCATCTGATGTTGTCTGTCTGGTCTTGTCGTCCGGTCTTGTTGGTCCGGTCCTGTCGGTTCGATCTTGTCTGTCAGATCTTGTCTGTCCGGTCTTGTAGGTTCGATCTTGTCTGTCTGGTATTGTCGGCCTGGTATTGTCCATCTGGTCTTGTCTGTCCCGTCTTGTCTACCCGGTCCTGTCTGCCCGATCTTGTCTGTCCGTTCTTATCCGGCCGGTTTTGTCTGTTTCGTCTTGCCTAGTCTGGTATGTCTGTATAAACTCGTCATTCTTGTCAGCCTAGTCTTGTCCGTCTAGTCTTGTTTATCTACTCTTGCCGGTCTAGTCTTGTCTGCCTAGTCTTGTCTGTCTACTGTTGTCTATATAATCTTGTCAGTTTAGTCTTGTCAGTCTAGTCTTGTCTGTCCAGTCTTGTCCGACTAGTCTAGTCTGTCTATTTTTGTCTGTCAAGTCTTTTCTGTCCAGTCTTGTCCGACTAGTCTTGTCTGCCTAGTCTTGTCTGTCCAGTCTTGTCCGTCTAGTCTTGTCTGTCAGATCTTGTCTGTCTAGTTTTGTCAGTCTAGTCTTGTCCGTCTAGTCCTGTCTGTCTAGTCTTGTCTATCTACTCTTGTCCGTCTAGTCTTGTCTATCTTGTCTTGTCCGTCTAGTCTTGTCTGTATGGTATTGTCCATCTTATGTTGTCTCTCTGGTCTTGTCGTCCGGTCTTGTTGGTCCGGTCCTGTCGGTTCGATCTTGTCTGTCAGATCTTGTCTGTCCGGTCTTGTAGGTTCGATCTTGCCTGTCTGGTATTGTCGGCCTGGTATTGTCCATCTGGTCTTGTCTGTCTCGTCTTGTCTACCCGGTCCTGTCTGCCCGATCTTGTCTGTCCGTTCTTATCCGGCCGGTTTGTTTTGTTTCGTCTTGTCTAGTCTGGTATGTCTGTATAAACTCGTCATTCTTGTCAGCCTAGTCTTGTCCGTCTAGTCTTGTTTATCTACTCTTGTCCGTCTAGTCTTGTCTGCCTAGTCTTGTCTGTCTACTGTTGTCTATATAATCTTGTCAGTTTAGTCTTGTCAGTCTAGTCTTGTCTGTCCAGTCTTGTCCGACTAGTCTTGTCTGTCTATTTTTGTCTGTTAAGTCTTTTCTGTCCAGTCTTGTCCGACTAGTCTTGTCTGCCTAGTCTTGTCTGTCTAGTCTTGTCCGTCTAGTCTTGTCTGTCAGATCTTGTCTGTCTAGTTTTGTCAGTCTAGTCTTGTCTGTCTAGTCCTGTCTGTCTAGTCTTATCTATCTACTCTTGTCCGTCTAGTGTTTTCTGTCTTGTCTTGTCCGTCTAGTCTTGTCGTCCGGTCTTGTTGGTCCGGTCCTGTCGGTTCGATCTTATCTTGTCTGACAGATCTGACAGATCTTGTCTGTCCGGTCTTGTAGGTTCAAATCAAATCAAATAATTTATTCGCCTGTAAGTAACAATATTACTGTAGGTTAAGTCTAGTTTACAAAAAAATGTGTAAGAACAAACAAGAAGCATAAGGCTGTACATACATTTGAACTTATATTTAAAAAATATGATTAAATTCCTGAAGGCTGTATATTGCCTGGGCTAGTAGCAGATTTTTAACACTTCTCCTAAATGTCTTTTGGGATTTTCCATTTTTAATTGTGGGAGGTAATTTGTTATAGATCATGATTCCTTGTTGTTCTGGTCCTTTGCTGCAGAGTACTATCGTTATGTTTATATATATTTGCCTTGTTTTGGTGTATAAGACATGCTACTTCCAATATATATATATAGACTAGGTACCGTCAAGATCCTTAGGTCACCAAAATATTGTCTGCATGATACACTCCTTTTTATTCCAATTATGGCTCTGATGATTCTTTTTTTGTATTATCCGTAATGATTTTATCTGCGAAGAAGATCCCCATATGGCTATGCCATAGGAAATGATAGATTCCACTCCATTTGAGGTGTTCTTCTATGCAGATCCCCAAAAATTTTGTGCATTTTGCTCGTTTAATGTGTTCACCATATATACATATTTTAATGTCCTCTGCATATTTACTTCTTTCAGTTTGAAATATTATATATTCTGTTTTTTCCTTGTTTAAGTAAAAATTGTTGGCTGCAAACCAATTCATTGTTTTATGCATAAGGTTTTGAGCTGCGCTTTCATTATCCGAACTACAGCTTTCGGATACAATAAACTTCGAATCGTCTGCATATAAGGTGCACTGACCTTCGTTGATGTAGGTAGCTAAATCAGCGATGTAAAGTAGAAAGAGCATCGGTGGTAATACACTGCCTTGAAGAACACCCACATTTGTTTCAACAGTTCTGGATTGGGCTGAACTGTTTCCGTGTTTAACTAAAACGAATTGGTTCCGGTTCATCAGAAAGGATTTTAACCACATACCTTTCCCTCGTATGCTGTAGGTATATAACGTCTAGGAGACGGTCATGTGGTACACAATCAAACGCTTTTGACAGATCGCAAAAAATTCCAATAGGATGTCTTCCATGATCTACCTCACAGTACTTAATATAATTTCCAAATTGACCATAAATGACGCCATACAACCAAGAGGAGGGAACAACCTATATACATTTAAAATTTTCATACAGCAGCTCTTCCTTTTCCAAACAACTCCACATATTTCGATGACTTTCTCTATAGAGTGTTTGTTAACATCGAGGCTATGAAGAGAGTGTCTCTTGATCTAAGAGGGTCCGTGCCCAGTGGTATGGCTTCTACTAAAATATGTCAATATTTTATAGTTAGGTATATGGATGAGTGGCATTATTTCATTGCTCAGCCATGTCTCAGTGAGACACCGAAAACAAGGATTTTTATTATTTAGTATTAGTTCTATTTCATAGACCTTATTTTTCATTGACTGAATATTCATATATAAGATTATGTTTCTTTGTATATTGTTTGAAAGTTGTTGTGCTAAAGGAACTCGTTCTTCTATTTCTGTTGCTGAATGTTCTCCAGTTTCAGAAAAAATCTTAAGATGATTTACTCCCTCGGTATTGGTTTCTCCAGCCATAATAAAAAACGGTTCAAACAAGTGTTCCGTGGTCATGTATCTGGTTTGTTTAGGATCTCAAAATCTTCAACGGGTACTGAAACCTTAAAGGACGCATATTCGGTCGGGTGTCGGGACTGTAGCTTTGTACACAGTATTTGTTTGAAGTTTTTCTTTGTAAGATATGAAATGATGTCCTTTTCAGTTAATTCCGGAGCCAAACGGTACACGTGTAGGTGTTGAAAACGCACGGCCGCCCTTAATTCAGTTGGGTCGTCGCTACTCCCATAAATCACGTTTGACTTTTTCGGCCCTCTTTTACGGCGACGCTGAGTTTCCCAATTTTCATTAATTTCTATTGTAACTCCATTGGCTGTGTCGCTAATTCTATCAGATGTTTTATTTACATTTTCTGAGCTACCTGGTTTATCCTTGGTAGAATTAATTCTAACCGGCCTTTCTATCTCGCCGTTATCATTACTTTTTCTTGTCGATAAATCTTTTTGCTGCACAGGTCTTGAGACATCTGGCGTTTCGGCCAGTTTTTGGAATACCTTTTTGTAGCAAATTATTGGGTATTTCCCGCTCAGCAGCAATTCGAGAGCTCAACAAATCTTCATTTTGTTTGGTTAAAAATTCAACTTGTTTAGATAACTCAGAGACGACTACTAAGAGGGGTTCTATTTCTTTTTTAATAGCCTCCGATATAAAAGTTTCCAAGTTACCACTAGTTAAAAAGGTGTTAAGGAAATCCAACTGCTTGTCAGAAGGGATGTTGGATCTTAGTACCATAGGCATTGTTAACCAAAATAGCTGCGGGACAATTTGCCCTTCACTATTAACTTGTTCAATTTTTCTGGTCTCGTGCGACTACTCTCGCTGACTGACAACGCGCGACTTCGGTTCGATCTTGTCGGTCTGGTATTATCCGCCTGGTATTGTCCATCTGGTCTCATCTGTCTGGTCTTGTCTACCCGGTCCTGTCTGCCCGATCTTGTCTGTCCGTTCTTGTCCGGCCGGTCACGTCTAGTCTGTCTAGTCTGGTATGTCTGTATAATCTTGTCATTCTTGTCAGTCTAGTCTTGTACGTCTAGTCTTGTCTATCTACTCTTGTCCGTCTAATCTTGTCTGCCTAGTCTTGTTTGTCTACTGTTGTCTATATAATTATGTCAGTTTAGTCTTCTCAGTCTAGTCTTGTCTGTCCAGTCTTGTCCGACTAGTCTTGTCTGTCTAGTCTTGCCTGTCAAGTCTTTTCTGTCCAGTCTTGTCCGACTAGTCTTGTCTGCCTAGTCTTCTCTGCCTAGTCTTCTCTGTCTAGTCTTGTCCGTCTAGTCTTGTCTGTCAGCTCTTGTCTGTCTAGTTTTGTCCGTCCAGTCTTGTCTGTCTGGTATTGTTCATCTGATGTTGTCTGTCTGGTCTTGTCGTCCGGTCGCGTCGGTCCGGTCCTTTCTGTCCGTTGTCTGTCAGATCTTGTCTGTCAGATCTTGACTGTCAGATCTTGTCTGTCAGATCTTGTCTGTCAGATCTTGTCTGTCAAATCTTGTCTGTCCGGTTTTGTAAGTTCGATATTGTCTGTCTGCTATTATCCGCCTGGTATTGTTCATCTGGTCTTGTCTGTCTGGTCTTGTCTACCCGGTCCTGTCTACCCGGTCCTGTCTGCCCGATCTTGTCTGTCCGTTCTTTCCCGGCCGGTTTTGTCTGTCTCGTCTTGTCTGTCTAGTCTGGTCTGTCTGAATAATCTTGTCATTCTTGTCTTGTCAGTCTAGTCTTAAATTAAATTAAATTATTAATCCGCTATTATCCGCCTGGTATTGTTCATCTGGTCTTGTCTGTCTGGTCTTGTCTACCCGGTCCTGTCTACCCGGTCCTGTCTACCCGGTCCTGTCTGCCCGATCTTGTCTGTCCGTTCTTGCCCGGCCGGTTTTGTCTGTCTCGTCTTGTCTGTCTAGTCTGGTCTGTCTGAATAATCTTGTCATTCTTGTCTTGTCAGTCTAGTCTTAAATTAAATTAAATTATTATTAAATTATTTTATTAACGATTGCCCAACAGTTATACAAAACCAATTACAGAGCAACCTCAAAAGTTTAAATTAACTTAGACTAGAAAGTTCCAAATTAAAATATAAAAATGAAAAATATAAAATATATAAAAAGGATCCTCAAATAAACAGAATCAATAACATCAATTAATAAAAAAGTTAATTAGAAAGGCTTCTAAGGGCCTTTAATTTGAAACATCTAAGCTTTACAAAGATGTCACACTCTGAGCTGATAGAGTCATAGATCGAGCACATGTTGAATAGGAGTGGCACCAACATGAGAGGACCACAAGATGATGGGTTATAAAAGGAGCCCGTTCGTCTACTAGCAGCTTTAGGAACTAGGAAGTTCAAGAGACTGAGAATCTCAATTATAACTGGCCTTATGCAAGAAGACTAGACCGGCCGGAGAGCGACGAGAGCCTAACGATTGGTACCCCAACTGCTTCAGTAACGATGAGTGGTCAATATGAAGAGGAGAGGGACCTCCAAAATTCTTAAACCAGAGGTATTTTAAGAATTTCCTCTGAACAACCTCCAAAGCCAATATGTGCTTTTTATAGTGCGGGTCCCAAATAATGGAGCCATACTCAAGGATGGATCTCACGAAGCTATTATAAAGTACTCGTAGCGCCAAGTTGTTATTAACACCGCGAGCATTACGGATTATGAAACCGAGAGCTCTCGCGGCTTTGGATACTGAAGACAATATATGTTGAGCAAACGTGAGATTACTGTCAAATAAAATGCCAAGGTTTCTTTGACTGTGTCACAGCGCTCCAAGTAAAAGTTCTTCAAGGTATACCTAAACTCGATCGGGTGTTGAAGCCGAGTAATTGTGACAAACTGGCATTTGTTAAGGTGGAGAGCCAGCTTGTTGACATCGCACCATCTTTCCAATATGTCAAGGTTCTCTTGTAAGAGTGCACAGTCATTAGACTGCTTAATTGACAAGAAGACTTTAAGGTTGTCTGCAAAAAATAAATGTGGCACGGAGAAAGACGCACTCAGGTCGTTAATGAAGATGTTGAATAACAAGTGCCCAAGGTTAGATCCCTGAGGAACCCCGGAGGTGGAAACAAATTCAGCTGATGCATAACCGAAGTTAGAAACGTACTGCATTCTGTCAGCCAGGTACGAGGGCAATAAGGCTATTAAGTTATCAGCCAAGCCAAAAGAATTTAGCTTTTCGATAATCAATGCATGATCAATGCTGTCAAAGGCTTTCGAGAAGTCGGTATAAATGCAGTCAACCTGGCCCCTGTTTCCTATAACTGATGAAGCAAATTGCGTGAAAGCTATTAAGTTGGTGACCGTGGAACGTCCTTTAAAGAATCCATGTTGTTAGTCTTGCTAGTCTAGTCATGTCAGTCTAGTCATATCAGTCTAGTCATGTCAGTCTAGTCATGTGAGTCTAGTCATGTCAGCCTAGTCATGTCAGTCTAGTCATGTCAGTCTTGTCATGTCAGTCTAGTCATGTCAGTCTAGTCATGTCAGTCTAGTCATGTCAGTCTAGTCAGGTCAGTCTAGTCATGTCAGTCTGGTCATGTCAGTCTAGTCATGCCAGTCAAGTCATGTCAGTCTAGTCATGTCAGTCTAGTCATGTCAGTCTAGTCATGTCAATCTAGTCATGTCAGTCTAGTCATGTCAGTCTAGTGTTGGGGGCGTAGCAAGCACCCCTGTGTTAACTTGGCAAGTGGTCCCCCTGAAACCCACACATCTTGACACTGCTCTACGCGTAACTTCAAGATGCCGGTTGTTTTACAATGTTGTCTATGATGGACCTTACTTCCCCCATCCAGTGATGCTGATTAATGGTTCTGGTTTAGCCGTAGTGATTCACCAATCTGCCTTTTCTTCTCATCCTGTACCTTACATCTTATTATTTCAGATATTGTTTTTTGGACTATGTTCCAGTTGTTTTCCGATTCTAACATGAAGGGAATAGTGGTTCTAGGTCTTTTGGTACGGTGTTCCTCTCTGTGTCCCACCTATGTAGATGGTATGCATCAAGCTCTCCTCTTCCCCGCAGTATTCGCAGCAGCTATCGACAGCTCTGCCTATCTTGAATAATGGATGGAGTTAATCTCGAAAGCATCCGTGTGCATTGAGTGCTTGTGTTAGATGGAAGTTTAGTTCGCCGTGTTTCCGACTTACCCATTTTTCGACATCCTTTATTAACAAGCTTGTCCATTGTCCCTTATCGCTTGCTACCCACTCGTTCTGTTATGCCCATAGTAGTTCAGTCTGTGTCATTCTTTTGGCTTCTTTTTTATTAGCAATTGGTTTGATTTGTTTAGCAAGAGACGCTTAGCATTAGGGTTTGACGGTTTTTCAAACCCGATTTTCAAAAACCGGTTTTTAGAATATATTTGTCACATTTGAAAACCGGTTTCAAAGAATTCAAATTACTTAAAAAAATTATTTGTACTTACCTTATATGATTGACATTTTTACAACGTTGCATGTTGCGTTGCTCAGTGCTAAAGACGTGCCTAACCGACTTATTTTATGTTAGTACATATATGTGCAATGTGTTGTTTAAGCATTGAATTATATTGGTAATTCTTAAATATGGAACGAAGCTCAATATCCTTTGTTTAAACTTTTGAAACTTCATAAGCTTGAAATTATTATATACTTTGGAAAAACGAATTCAAGAAGAAGACAAGAAGAATTAGCAACTCTTTTGCGGTATTTACATAATCCACAAAACACTTTAGTTTAGCAAAGAAATCTAGTGTATTGTGGAAGTTATCTGGAAAGATATTGCCTAGAATATTTATATTAAATCAAAGAAACTACGTTCAATCTCCAATCATCAGTGTAGTGCTTTTTTAAAGGAAGCCATGGAAAAATAAATTCATAAGTTTCTTGAAGAGCTTGAAGAAATACCTGAAGCTTGAAGAAATTTTCATTATTTGAGGCAACGAATAAAAGAACCAAAAACTAAGCTTTGTTATTTGATGCCCTGAAAACTATAAAACCAAGCTCAGTAGCTAGTGAACTAGTATTTTAAATTTCAGGCAATATTGTGTCCAAAATAAGAACAAGACTTGAGGTTGAAATAAAGATAATTACTATTTGAAATTTTTGTTTGAATTTTCGTTATTTTGTATAAGTAATGTGTAATCCAAAAATTTGTCGTTTTATTATGACTTTCATATTAATATCGCTTTTAGTTACTTTATATAAATTAAATATTTTTCCTTATTCTATGTTTTTGACAAAAATTCGAAAACCGGCTAGAACCGGTTTTTTGGAAATTTGAAATTCGAAAACCGGTTTTTCAAAAAGTCGGTTTTTGTATAAACCCTACTTAGCATCTAAGCCTCTCTTGCACTAGTAACTCATTTGAAGCAATGCCTGCTATTACCAATCGTCCGTTGATACAGTTATGTAAGCGCTACTAGTTCTAATTGCTAGCATTTTCTGGACCGCTGCCAGCTTGTGTTGGGTGGCTTTTGGTGGAATAAAGCATTGCGGAGTGGGCCACCGAGCACAGCAATTTTCTCTTACTAGTCCTGGTTTCTCCTACATTAGGCATGAGCCTCTCCAATGCAGAAAAAGTTTTGTGAGTTTTGTCGTCACCTTTTTTGACATGGTCCCTGAATGGCATTTTTTTTTCTATTATTACGCCTAAATACTTTATGGCCCCCTTTGGCGTGATAGTAGTGTCACTAAGTTGAAAAGATGCGTCGACAATTCGTCTAATTACAGTTAATAAGACTGCCCCAGATGCCAGCTTGAGCTGTTTACTTTCCATCTATTTGTCTATTAGTAGCAATGCTTCATTTGCCCTCCGCTTTAGCCCATCCTCGGTTCTGCCGTATACCACCAGGGCAAGATCGTCTACGAAGCCAACAGTCTCTACCCCTTCTGCCATCTTGAGTCTGAGAACCCCATCGTACACTATGTTCCACAACGTTGGGCCCATGACTGATCCCTGTGGAACACAGCTATGAGTCTTCTTCGTAGAGCGGTAGCTGTCTCATTCGATGACAAGTGTCCTTTCAGATAGGTAACTGTCTAAACAGGCCAAGTTAAACGCGTTGCGCATATCCAGCGTAATTAAAGCGCGTAATCTTCCCTATTTTAGTCTAGTTTTGTCTTTTGTCTTGTCTGTCCAGTCTTGTCAGTGTATCCTACTCGGTGGTGTAGTTGACAACATACCCGCCTTTGAATGCTGAGACCCGGGTTCGAATCCTGGTCGGGGAGACAACAACTAGGGCGGTTTTCACTAACCGTGCGGGCTACCCACCCTGAATGAATGCAAAATATGCGATACCGGGGTGAAGGGACTAAAGGCCAAGGTGGAATGGGGGTTTAGTGAGAGCTTCCCCCGAACCACTTGTAGTCTTGTCAGTGTAGTCTTGTCTGTCTAGTCTTGTATGATTAGTCATGGCTGTCTGTGAAAAGGGGATATAGTCCTGATAAGCGTGCAAAACAAAAAACTTGCAACAGAGGCCAATTGGCTTACGGACGATCGAAACAACTCAGCGATCTGGATCAGGAACCAAAACCTAGCTGTAATTAAAGCTGGAAAAGGGACGGGCTTTGTCTGGGTGGAGCTGCAACAACTTATCATATACAGTTGTTATTTTTCCCTAAAGAAAACAATGGGAAAACTGTCCAAATCCCTTGCAGAACCAAACCATAAGATCAGGCAACAGAAAAATAAAGGAAAGATTATAGCTGGAGATTTCAACGCAAAATCTCCTTATTGGAAATCTCCCTATATGGATAAGTGAGGAAACATGGTTACTGATTAGGCGGCAGAAACAGATATGGTCCTGTAAAATCAAGGAAATGATCCCACATTTATGAGGGGCAACTCGTGGTCCATTATAGACCTCACATTATCATCCAACTTGTTCCAAAGCTGCACAGTTTTGAATAAGGAAAGTCTGAGCGACCACAGGTACATACTTTATGAAATAAAGGAAAAACAAATATCCAAACAAAGCGTGGACTTGTCCAAGCCTGGCTGGACTACACAACATTTTAATGAAGAGAAGATAAAGCAACGCCTAATAAGAGAAGCATCAACTGCCCAAACAACGAACGCGGACTCACTAGTTCAAATGATGAGTAGAGTATGTAAAGCCAACTTGACTAAATACAAATAAAGCCGTGTACTGGTGAACAGACGAAATCGAGCGCATGAGTAGCTGCCAGGCGAAGCTACTAACGTCAAAGAAAAAACAAAATATGTGCTGATAACATGCATGTGCAAACCAAATATATAAGACTGCAAGAAAGGATCCTCGTCGTCTTATACATAGGAAGAAAGAACAATATTGCAGGAAACTCTGCGTTTATCTAGATGGGGACATATGGGGGGACGCCTTCCAAAAAATTAGGAGAAATCTAAATATCAAGCCGCAAAACCTACTAATGGCAATGGGGACGCACTTCGTGCCGTGCGGCTGAGGAACTGTTTCCACGGCACACCCTTGTTGACTGGGAACAGCCCGAACTTCCACCCGACTTCCACCCCAGGTAGTTCCACCTGAGATTATGAAGATAACCTTGTAAAATCAATCTTAATTTCTACTAGACACAATGAACTCACTGTTAGTTGCCAGATAGAAGAGAGCAAAGTTAGTCCTTGTCAGAAAATGGTATAAACCGATTGGTGACCCTAGATCGTATAGGCCAGTCTTTTGAAAATGATTGGAACAACTTCTGCTAACTAGATTAAAAGGTGACCTCGAGGCCGGAATCGAATTATCTTACAAACAATTTGGATTCAGGAAAGGAAGATCAACCATTGATGTCCTAAGATCCGTTCTAGAAATTGCAAAAAAAAAATACAAATCAGGATCGCAGAGAACCAGAAAAATGTGTGCTTTCCAAACCTTTGACGTTAGGAATGCCTTCAACAGCGTGCGAACTGGAAAGATGCAATGGAAAGCTTAAAAAATAAACACATATCTCAATACTTATTGCGCATGATAGGAAGTTACCTTAGCAATCGGAGGTTGTTGTTGCAAGGAGATGGCAGAGCTTTAAGTTAGTAGTGGTGTCCCACCGGGTTCCATACTAGGGCCTACCCACTGGAACGTACTACATGACGGAATATTAACTATGAAACTGCCAGTGGGGGCAACAATAATTGGTTTCGCCGATGATATAGCACTGGTAGTTACAGCTAGAACCGAGCAAGGGAAGTCTCATGCAAACGGCAAACCATGTAAGCGCTTAAATCGGTGCATGGATGAATTCTAGAAAACTTAGCCTAGCAACAGAAAAAAACGAGTCTTGTCTGTCTAGTCTTGTCTGTCTAGTCTTGTCTGTCTAGACTTGTCTGTCTAGTCTTGTCTGTCTAGTCTTGTCTGTCTAGTCTTGTCTGTCTAGTCTTGTCTGTCTAGTCTTGTCTGTCTAGTCTTGTCTGTCTAGTCTTGTCTGTCTAGTCTTGTCTGTCTAGTCTTGTCTGTCTAGTCTTGTCTGTCTAGTCTTGTCTGTCTAGTCTTGTCTGTCTAGTCTTGTCTGTCTAGTCTTGTCTGTCTAGTCTTGTCTGTCTAGTCTTGTCTGTCTAGTCTTGTCTGTCTAGTCTTGTCTGTCTAGTCTTGTCTGTCTAGTCTTGTCTGTCTAGTCTTGTCTGTCTAGTCTTGTCTGTCTAGTCTTGTCTGTCTAGTCTTGTCTGTCTAGTCTTGTCTGTCTAGTCTTGTCTGTCTAGTCTTGTCTGTCTAGTCTTGTCTGTCTAGTCTTGTCTGTCTAGTCTTGTCTGTCTAGTCTTGTCTGTCTAGTCTTGTCTGTCTAGTCTTGTCTGTCTAGTCTTGTCTGTCTAGTCTTGTCTGTCTAGTCTTGTCTGTCTAGTCTTGTCTGTCTAGTCTTGTCTGTCTAGTCTTGTCTGTCTAGTCTTGTCTGTCTAGTCTTGTCTGTCTAGTCTTGTCTGTCTAGTCTTGTCTGTCTAGTCTTGTCTGTCTAGTCTTGTCTGTCTAGTCTTGTCTGTCTAGTCTTGTCTGTCTAGTCTTGTCTGTCTAGTCTTGTCTGTCTAGTCTTGTCTGTCTAGTCTTGTCTGTCTAGTCTTGTCTGTCTAGTCTTGTCTGTCTAGTCTTGTCTGTCTAGTCTTGTCTGTCTAGTCTTGTCTGTCTAGTCTTGTCTGTCTAGTCTTGTCTGTCTAGTCTTGTCTGTCTAGTCTTGTCTGTCTAGTCTTGTCTGTCTAGTCTTGTCTGTCTAGTCTTGTCTGTCTAGTCTTGTCTGTCTAGTCTTGTCTGTCTAGTCTTGTCTGTCTAGTCTTGTCTGTCTAGTCTTGTCTGTCTAGTCTTGTCTGTCTAGTCTTGTCTGTCTAGTCTTGTCTGTCTAGTCTTGTCTGTCTAGTCTTGTCTGTCTAGTCTTGTCTGTCTTTTTTTTTTTTTAGGGGGGGGGCGTAGCTGGTGTTAATAAAATAACTTCTCCAGACAAGTGGACCCCCTGGAATCACATCCGTACACTCTGGACCCGCTTATCGCATAACCTCGGAGTGACGGATGGCATAATTTAAATTAGTCTACATGTTGTTTATTTTCCCTCCTTTTTTCCCTTTTTGAACTGCATCTCGTCGTATTCTTTATCGGTCATTATCGTTACAATTAATCCGTTTACATGGTCCCAGTTTGCTTTTCCCTTTAACATGTATGGGATTATTGTTCTGGCGCTAAAGGGTTCTTCCATGGCTTTTTCGACTGCTTCTCTTTCAGTTTCCCACCTCCAGCAATCAAAGATAGTGTGATTTACACTATCTGTTTCTCCGCAGTAAACACATAGGTCGTCTGTTGCTCTGCCAATATTGAAGAGATAATCCCTGAAGCTACCGTGGCCAGTCAGTACTTGAGTAAGGTAGTAGCTAGTTTGGCCGAATTTTCTATTTACCCAGGTCGATATATTTGGGATTAGCACTTGGGTCCACTGTCCTTTGTCGCTGAGCTGCCATCTTTTTTGCCATTCCTCGATAAGCTCTTCTCTGGCCAGTTGTTTTTTCTGTGTGCAGTAGTTTGCATCGTGCAGCTTTTTTCGCTCTTTTACGAGCAGGTCTATGGGGGGTATTCCCGAGATGACTTGGGCGGCCTCCCCTGAGACCGTCCGGTAAGCGCTGCATGTACGTAGAGCCATTTTCCGCTGAACGGTTGCGAGTTGGTGAAGGTTTCGTTTCTTGTCTAGCTCTTTGGCCCATATTGGAGCTCCGTACAGCATGGTCGACTGGACTACAGAACTAAGTACTTTCCGAGAGCTGCTCTTAGGTCCCCCTACGTTTGGCATGAGCTGCTGAATGCCTGCTAGTGTTCTCATTGCCTTTCCTGCCGCTTCGGTAATGTGTGCCATGAAGGATAGCCTTTTATCGATCACTACTCCGAGGTATTTGAGTGTTTCTTTTGGTGTTATAATTGCCTCTTCCACTTTAAACTTTACTGGGCTAAGTTGTCTTAGGCCTGTGAGAAGGACAGCCTCGGTTTTTTCTGGAGCTAGACTTAGGTTCTTCGACTTCATCCACGCGCTGACCATTTCTGTTGCTTGATTTGCCGTTCGCATTAAGACTTGCTCTGTTTTTGCAGTGACAACCAGTGCGATATCGTCGGCGAAGCCGATTACGGTGGCCCCCAGTGGCAGCCTCATGGTAAGTACTTCGTCATATAGCACGTTCCACAGGGTGGGGCCTAGTATCGAACCCTGTGGGACGCCACTGTTGATTTGTCGCTCTTCTTTTTCCCGGTCTCCTAGCAGTATGATGCTTCGACAGCTGAGGTAGCTTCTTAACATGCGCAACAGATACGGAGATATACCCCTTCTTGTCAGACTGTCCATGATATGCTTCCAGGATGCGGTATTAAAAGCATTTCTTACATCAAATGTAAGAAGGGCACACATGCGTCTGGTTCTCTGGGTTCCGCTTTTAGCCTTTTCTGCTATCTCCAGGACAGCGCTTAAGGCATTGATGGTGGATCTACCTTGTCTAAACCCATATTGGTTTTTGGACAAACCGCCTCCCGCCTCAAGCTCTCCCTTTAGCCTTAGTAGCAAGAGCTGCTCAAGTAGCTTACCAGACACATCCAATAGGCAGATGGGTCTGTAGGATGTGGGATCTCCTATCGGTTTATCTCCTTTTCTAATTAGTGATAGTTTTGCGCGCTTCCATATGACTGGGAAGTTCCCAGCAGTTAACAACCTATTCATTACGTCTAAGACGAATTTAGGTTGATGTCTAGCGGTTAACTTGACAATCTCTGGTGGTATGCCATCGGGACCCGGTGTTCTGCAGTTTCTAATACGTTTACTCGCCAGCAATAGTTCCTCTTCCGTAAAGGGGGGCGTTGTGTAAACTTCAGGTTGTACCCAAGTAAAAGGTGTATGTTTAGGAAATAGTACATCAGCTACTTGACGAACTCCTTCCATGGTCATTTGAAGATCTTGCGTCCGAATTTTCAGGTTTCTTCTTATAATTTGAAACGCGTCTCCCCATGTGTCTTTATTTAGGTCGGTGCACAGTTTTTTCCAATGGCTTTGCTTTGATTTATTAATGAGTTGACGTAGCTCCTTTTTTACTCGCTTGTATTTATGACGTAACAGTGTAATTTTTTCTTCCGGTGTTTGTTTTGCTCTTGCACGTTGGTATTTTTTCCTGGTAGCGACACATGTAGTTCTCATTTCAGCAATTTCGTCGGTCCACCAGTATACTGACTTATAACTCTTTGGTCTCTTCTTTCGCAAGGTAGCATCGCACACTTTACTCATCGTTTGAACCAGAGTATCGGGATCTTCTGTGGTAATGGTTTCTAGCTCTTTTGTTAGACACTCCTTGATTTTTTCTTCCTGCAGGTTTTCCAATATCCAGCCACTTGTTCTTGGGTATGCCTTTGTCTTTGATCTTGCCTTTTCTCTTATGTTATAAAAGATGTAACGGTGGTCGCTCAAGGTTTCCTTGTCAAGAACCTTCCAGCCTTGAAATCTGTCGCCAATGGAATTGGTGGAGAAGGTGAGGTCTATTATTGAGCGCGAGTTTCCCCTCACAAACGTGGGTGTGCCACCTTTGTTTTGAATGCTCAAATCCAGTTCCGCTGCCCAGTCTGTTACGATATTTCCTCTACTGTCCATGCTTGGGGATCTCCAGTAAGGGGATTTTGCATTGAAGTCTCCAGCTATAATAATTCCTCTTTTTTTCTGTTGTCTAAGACTCTGGCTTAGAGCTTCAAGAGATTCAGACAGTTGATCGATGTTTTTGTTGGGTGAGAAATAACAACTGTATATTATAACCTGGGACAGCTCCACCCATACGAAGCCTGATCCATGCCCAGTACTGGCCACGGACAACTTTTGGTTTTTGATCCAGATCGCTGTGTCCTTTTCATCGTCTGTGAACCATTTAGCATTGGCTGCCAGTTTTTTGTTTGGCTCACATATTATTGCGATATCCGCTTTTAGCTCTAGGGCCGTAGCGATCAGTAGGTCATGTGCTGCGCGGCATCTCGCAATATTTACCTGAAGTATTTGGATCATTTTTGTGCTCTTTCCCGCCTTGCCTCCGCCAGAGCTCTTCTGTATGCAGGACACGATGCAGTGTTAGCTCGGTGACCCTTAATATTGCATATGAGACATTGTGGTTCTTCCCCACAGTCCTTTGCCTTGTGTCCTTCCCGACCACATCTCAGGCACAATCTTTGACGATCTGGGCCCTTGCAGTCGGTCGCGTGGTGGCCCGTTTCCCAACATCTATAGCATCTCTCCACTTCTATTCTTTCTTGGATTCTGCAGTATATCCATCCTATTTTGATTTTTCCTTCTCCTATTAGGACACTTGCCAAGTTTTTTGGAAGTACTAAGGTGGCTATCTGTCTTTGGCCGTAGGCTGGTCTGAGGTTTTTGACTCTTGCTTTGTAGTTCTGTGTGCCCAGGAGGTTATTTACGGATTGCTCGATTTCTTCAGAGGTGGTAATGGCATCGATGTCCTTGATGTGTAATACAGTGTCTGCGTTTTTTGTACGGACGTTTACTTCTGGCAGTTTTTGGGCTATTAGTTCCCTCAGGATTGATGCATTTCCACCTTTTGTCTCGAGTAATAGATCTCCTGCTTTTGTTTGCCTCATTCCAACTATTTTCGAGCCTGAGGATTCGGGGTTTACTTCTTCTTTTACAACTTTAAGTAGTTCGGCGTAAGTTTTGTCTTGTGCTCTTATAAATACTGCTTCGGTTTTTTTTTCTCTTTTCTTTTTTTCCTGGCCTCTGTTGGTCGCCTTTTCATTCCCTACCTCTGTCGTCTCTTTTACGTTTCGTCCCTTCGGTGAGTACACCCTAATCTCTATGTCTGTGTCCGAAAAGATATACTCTATTTGCTTTTTTAGCATTGGCCATTCATCTACGAAAGATTTAGCAAAAGCTAGTTTGTTTCGATCATTTTGAGTCATGAGTTTTTTAAGCTCTTTAAGACTGTCGAAGCTTTTTTCAAGACTGAGGGTTTCGTCCTGTTTGTATCGCGCGACTACGTGATAGATGTAGCGGTCAGCATTTTTTATGCCTCCCTCCCTTGTTGGAACTCCAATAGAGTGTATTAAATAGACGACTTTTCCAGGTTCTATTTCTTGGGTTTCAAGCTCTTGGGGTCTTGTGTATGCCTGACTGAGCGACATAGGTACTCCTTTCTCGGGACTGAGGTCGTCGGCTACACACCAGGCCAGGTCCCAGTCTAGTGGCGATGTCATGGGGTTTCCATGTCCTTCTCGTACCCTTCTGTATGTAGCTTGTGGCCAGTCATCGTTACAGATTTCTTGGAAGTCCTTGTAGTTTCTCCCTCTCTTCATAGCGTCCCAGAGTTTTTCGGTGGCTACTCTTTCCTCTTGTTGGATTTTTTCCAGTTCGGTATCGAATGGTTCTGTTTGGGATTCTTGGTCTACCTTTATTTGGTCAGGATTGATATTCCCAGGGAGATTTCTTCCCATTGATGCTATAAGAGAACATAGCTCATCTGCTGCCTTTTTTATCTCTGCATTGGTATCTGTATTGGCTATAATAAGCCATTTCAATTCTTGGGCTCTTGCAGTCACCTTCCTTATTGTTCCTTCTATGTCTTTGTCACTCTCTGGTGAACGTTCGATGTTGTGCAACCTTTTCCGTTTCGGGTTTTTTTCGGTAGGAGATATGCCATCCTGTTGGATTGTTTCTACTTTGCCGGCGGTTTCGGTGGGACCGGTGAAGGAAGCTGATCTAATTCTGGTTGGTGTCTTTTGTAGGTCAGCTTTCGGTTGGACGTCATTTGTTAGATCACTCGCAGTTTTTGTTGGAGTTCTTTTCAGGGCTTCTCTTCTCTGGAAAGGATTTTCCTCCTGTTTCTTCTTTCCGGGTGGTTCTTTGTTGTTCATTTTAGTGATTTTACCACTCTAATACTTGTGCTAGATTAGCTACAAAAGGATTTAAGCCGGTTGTAAGAACAGCGGGTAAAAGAACCATCGAATCTGGACAATTTTATGAATATTTTTATATTAAAAAGCAAACTCGCCGGGTTTGGGATCGAACCCGAGCTGACGGAGTGGAATTCGGCGACGCTACCCACTACGCTATTTAACTCTTTTAACACTTTTAGCTACGCTGTTGAATTTTAGTAGTTAAATTTACGTGTTTATTTAAGTTGATCGTCCACGTGTTTTGTAAACTATTGAGGTTATGTTAAAAAATATTTATATAGAGTTAGATAAAAGGCACTTATCTTTGTTTCGGTTGCTTCCACTTTAGCCCACGGCGTTATGCGGTGAGGAAAAGAAGGCTCACCACCACTAGGGTGAGGAAAAAAAAGATGAAAAAACACTATGAGTCAAAAATCTCGTGGAGGGCTACTAACACAAAATTACGGCACACGGAGTCCTATCTCACACACAAAAAGTATATACAACAGTTCACCAGAGCTTATAGCACAATATAGTCAAAAAATCACTATTGTTTAAACGGTCTCTATCCACAATTTTTAACTAAAAAGCCGATAACTACGAAACAGCTCCTTCTCTGTCGGCGAGACAGACAAGACTCGTCTGTCTAGTCTTGTCTGTCTAGTCTTGTCTGTCTAGTCTTGTCTGTCTAGTCTTGTCTGTCTAGTCTTGTCTGTCTAGTCTTGTCTGTCTAGTCTTGTCTGTCTAGTCTTGTCTGTCTAGTCTTGTCTGTCTAGTCTTGTCTGTCTAGTCTTGTCTGTCTAGTCTTGTCTGTCTAGTCTTGTCTGTTTAGTCTTGTCTGTCTAGTCTTGTCTGTCTAGTCTTGTCTGTCTAGTCTTGTCTGTCTAGTCTTGTCTGTCTAGTCTTGTCTGTCTAGTCTTGTCTGTCTAGTCTTGTCTGTCTAGTCTTGTCTGTCTAGTCTTGTCTGTCTAGTCTTGTCTGTCTAGTCTTGTCTGTCTAGTCTTGTCTGTCTAGTCTTGTCTGTCTAGTCTGTCTAGTCTTGTCTGTCTAGTCTTGTCTGTCTAGTCTTGTCTGTCTAGTCTTGTCTGTCTAGTCTTGTCTGTCTAGTCTTGTCTGTCTAGTCTTGTCTGTCTAGTCTTGTCTGTCTAGTCTTGTCTGTCTAGTCTTGTCTGTCTAGTCTTGTCTGTCTAGTCTTGTCTGTCTAGTCTTGTCTGTCTAGTCTTGTCTGTCTAGTCTTGTCTGTCTAGTCTTGTCTGTCTAGTCTTGTCTGTCTAGTCTTGTCTGTCTAGTCTTGTCTGTCTAGTCTTGTCTGTCTAGTCTTGTCTGTCTAGTCTTGTCTGTCTAGTCTTGTCTGTCTAGTCTTGTCTGTCTAGTCTTGTCTGTCTAGTCTTGTCTGTCTAGTCTTGTCTGTCTAGTCTTGTCTGTCTAGTCTTGTCTGTCTAGTCTTGTCTGTCTAGTCTTGTCTGTCTAGTCTTGTCTGTCTAGTCTTGCCTGTCTAGTCTTGCCTGTCTAGTCTTGTCTGTCTAGTCTTGTCTGTCTAGTCTTGTCTCTCTAGTCTTGTCTGTCTAGTCTTGTCTGTCTAGTCTTGTCTGTCTAGTCTTGTCTGTTTAGTCTTGTCTGTCTAGTCTTGTCTGTCTAGTCTTGTCTGTCTAGTCTTGTCTGTCTAGTCTTGTCTGTCTAGTCTTGTCTGTCTAGTCTTGTCTGTCTAGTCTTGTCTGTCTAGTCTTGTCTGTCTAGTCTTGTCTGTCTAGTCTTGTCTGTCTAGTCTTGTCTGTCTAGTCTTGTCTGTCTAGTCTTGTCTGTCTAGTCTTGTCTGTCTATTCTTGTCTGTCTAGTCTTGTCTGTCTAGTCTTGTCTGTCTAGTCTTGTCTGTCTAGTCTGTCTAGTCTTGTCTAGTCTTGTCTGTCTAGTCTTGTCTGTCTAGTCTTGTCTGTCTAGTCTTGTCTGTCTAGTCTTGTCTGTCTAGTCTTGTCTGTCTAGTCTTGTCTGTCTAGTCTTGTCTGTCTAGTCTTGTCTGTCTAGTCTTGTCTGTCTAGTCTTGTCTGTCTAGTCTTGTCTGTCTAGTCTTGTCTGTCTAGTCTTGTCTGTCTAGTCTTGTCTGTCTAGTCTTGTCTGTCTAGTCTTGTCTGTCTAGTCTTGTCTGTCTAGTCTTGTCTGTCTAGTCTTGTCTGTCTAGTCTTGTCTGTCTAGTCTTGTCTGTCTAGTCTTGTCTGTCTAGTCTTGTCTGTCTAGTCTTGTCTGTCTAGTCTTGTCTGTCTATTCTTGTCTGTCTAGTCTTGTCTGTCTAGTCTTGTCTGTCTAGTCTTGTCTGTCTAGTCTTGTCTGTCTAGTCTTGTCTGTCTAGTCTTGTCTGTCTAGTCTTGTCTGTCTAGTCTTGTCTGTCTAGTCTTGTCTGTCTATTCTTGTCTGTCTAGTCTTGTCTGTCTAGTCTTGTCTGTCTAGTCTTGTCTGTCTAGTCTTGTCTGTCTAGTCTTGTCTGTCTAGTCTTGTCTGTCTAGTCTTGTCTGTCTAGTCTTGTCTGTCTAGTCATGTCTGTCTAGTCATGTCTCTCTACTCTTATCGGTCTCCAATAAATAATTATTCATGTAACAAATTCTGATAAAGAAGAAATCAAAGTCACTAAGAATGCCGATGTTGTTAAACAATTAAACAAACTTGTGTTACAAGATAAAGCGCAATCTGCAATGTTTTTTTTTATGTTCGAATTGGACACATGCGTTATCGCATCTTAATATCCCTTATCGCATCTTAATGTGCGTTGTAGGAAAACACAAGGTGGCGCCAACTCTGCATTATGCAACAGTCAGTGACGGGTGCTTAGTCCGAGTGCTGTGTGATTGTGAGTGTGTGAGCTTATTACCTCAGGAAATCACGCCCGACGAATTAATTTAGTTTATCTGAGTTGATCCCAGGATCTCCTAGTAAAACATTTGATTTAAAATTTGTTTTAACCAGTTTACATTAATTTATCTCAGTTTTTTTTTTTAAACACAATTTTTTTTATCGAATAAATAAATCTGTTGCAAATGTAATTATAATATATGTAAGTTGCAAGCTTTAAAAGGAAAAATAACTTTTTTACTTATGATAAATTATCCTATTCACACGCCTAAACACTTATTTAAAAATTTAAAGATTACTTACTACCTTCAGTAGGTTAACTTGGTACCCGCAAGACATGAATTTATAATCCTTGTATACATTGTCTGTGATAAATTTATTTAGAATCTATAGTTTGCTATTTTATTTGGAAGGATATTAATAGTTGTATGAATTTGAGCAAATTTTTATTTTCTAAAACTCTTCCAATCAAGGATATTTGGAACAATAGCAGTTTCAAAGGGAATTTGTAAAATGAATTCCGACATAATTACTTCACAAAGTTGTATGTGTAGATGAAATTACAAAACTTCTTCAAATAAATTTCACTTTCCAATTGGAAAATATCTCTGAACTTTTCTTTGATATTACATTGAATTGCTAAAATTGCTAAATTAAAATATAAATTTGAATATAAAATTGGTAATTTATTAATGGTTTGTTTGTATCTATTAAATACAGCAAATTGAAACAATGGTAATAAAATACAAACAAATGAATTTAGAAAAAACGCAAAAAAATCTAAATGATACAAACAGATCATATGACAAGTGTCAAGTGACACGGCAGCCATTGACAACTAACATCTCAACATGCGTTGGCGTACGAAAAAAAATTACTTGGAGTTAATTAATTTTTTTCCTTAAATTTAAAATTGAATATTAAATTATATATAAAACATTATTGTATAATAAAGTACTTAAACAGTAAACAGTATTGTTTGAAACAATTACAAACTAAGAATACTACTACTTTAATAAATACTAATTTGAAAAAATACTACTTTACAAGATAAAAACCTAAGAAACACCCGGAGGTATTTAAAACTTGCTAATTCAGTTTCAATTTCGGTGGGTAGATAACATTCGTAAGACACATGATACATGAGATACATGAGATAAATAAAGATAGTGTTTGCTTTAAATGTTCAAGAAATAAATAAACAATTGAAATTCGCTGATACGATAGAAAAAAATTGTTTTATAATTCAATTGAGACAGAATTTTACTAAAGGCTGATCATGTTTGAAAGTCCCAATTGTAAATAAATTATAATTGTATGAATTTGGACGGATTCCAATAGCTTGAAACACAGTCAGTTTTCGATGGAATTTAATAAAATTTGTACCTGTAATAAACGTGCACTGAAATGAACAATTCACTATGTTTTAACCACACTTAATATGTAAAAATATTATATTTATTGTTATTCATAAATTTAAACATTGTTCTGAATGCAATAACGTATACGTAGGTCAGATAGGACGAATCTCCTACTCGGGTTTCAGAACATTCTCGCGCTTTTCGTCTTAAAAAAGACACTATAGTTCATTTTTAGGGTTCCGTACCGAAAACGGAACCCTTATTGGATCACTTTGTTGACCGTTTGTCTGTCTGTCTGTCAAGACCATTTTTCTCAGGAACGCGTAGAGGTAACAAGTTGAAATTTGTATCAAATACTCGGGTCTGCGGTCTATTTCAGCTGTGAAAAAATCAAACTTGTAAGTCAACGCGATCAAAAGATATGGCCGTTTATGTCGCATATTTTGCGATTTCACTAGGGAGTCAAAACCTATAGGGTACTTCCCGTTGACCTAGAATCATGAAATTTGGCAAGAAGCGGTGTCTTACAGCACATGTTAAGGGAAAAATCTGAAAACCGTAAATATGTAGTTTAATTACAAGAAAAATGCGAGTTTACTATTAGAAACTTATGAAAATACACCAATGTGTTGCGTGGTATTGTCAGGCACCAGAAGCATATGGGTTGCATACAGTTAGGTCCTCCTAAAGATACCTTACTCACAAGTTTGTACGGAACCCACGGTGCGCGAGTCACAACTCGCACTTGGCCGTTTTTTTTAAGAATGCAGTAAAGGAAGATAGGGTTTATTTGAGATTGTTTTCTGAATGGCTTAAATCGAGGAGAAGTTCACACCGACGATATTTCTCAACCTTTTCCCTACTCATCTATCTCTTTTTACATACATTTGCAGTCACTGGCGTAGAATTTGGTGATTTGTAATTAAATGAATATAATACTACGATTAATTTCTAAATATAATAGAACGGTAAATTATACTACGGCTAATAAATACTATATTACACAATATTGTTTTATATATAATTTAATATTCAATTTTAAATTTTAAGAAAAAAATTAATTAACTCCAAGTATATTTTTTTCGTACGCCAACGTATGTTGAGCTGTTAGTTGTCAATGGATGCTGTGTCAATTAACAATTGTCATATGATCTGTTTGTATCATTTAGATTTGTTTGCGTTTTTCTCCATTTATTTCTTTGTATTATTATCATTGTTTCCATTTGCTGTATTTATTAGATATACAATCAAACCATTCATAAATTACCAATTTTATATTCAAATCTACTTCATTCTTAAAAAAAATGAACTATAGTTCCTTTTTGAAACCATTGTCAAGAATGTAATCATAAATTCCCGGAAATAGAAAATCTCAATATCTCGCATAATTGCAACAAAGTCCCGTAACTTAATCTTCAGGAGTCATTACAAATTTTCAAACAGAGCCGTAACCCGTCCGTTAATCTCCTTAACGACGAAACCGACTTAATCTTTTGCCAACTTTTTAATCGTGCATAATCGTCTCGAGGTAATCCCCTAATTGTAGAATAGGTGCCTCGCCAAAAAACCCTTAAAAATAGTCAATTGGGTATTTGAATCAATTTTTTTTTCGTCATAAATCGAAAGCTCATATATAAGTTTTATGACAAAACTCTTTTTTGTTTTATTTTATTCGTTGTAATTAAAAAGTTATAACAAATTGAAAATATATTTTTAAACTCGGTACCGAAAACGCATCGGTACCGTTGTGACGTAAAATATGTAATTTCTACCCGCTCCTGACTTTGTTGATACAGTAGTTGTAGTAGACATGTCAAATATGTCAATTATTAAATGTCAAATATTAAAAGTTATCGTGCTTGTTTCGTACCATCGTGTAGGAGTAGGTACTATAAAAAGAACTCAAAAAATGTTTTTAAATGTCCCACATTGTTAAACGTCGAAACCAATGGTTTTAAACAGTGCGCCGCAAAAAAATCTAAAACGACGATTTTATAAAGAATGTTTATGTTTGAATGTTAGAATGAAGTTTCACCCTTTAGACTTCACAAACAAATTGTTGCGCGTTTGGAGTCACGTGATTATTTTCAAAATTTTATCACTTTTAAATTGTTTATAATTAACTGAACAATTTTTTTTTAACTTTTTCGCGTCGCACATCCAAATGATTTATAATAAGGTTTTAAAATACATTAAAAAAATCGATAATTTTTTTTTATTCAACAACCCAATTGAGACATCATGAGTTGATATAATGTTTTCTAAATGATGATAATTTTTGTATGAAATTCCCGATTGTAAACATATTATAAATTTATTTGAATTAGAATAGCTAGAAACACAAAGTCAAACATTTCCATTAACAAAGAGCCCCCCCGGACGCGTCATCACCGATTTGATTTGGCCCAAATTTACATTATATGTAGGGCTTGACTATAAATGAAAGACGCAAGCGGGAGGGCCAGATGGCCAAGCGTTAAAAAAACTCACTTTTTACGCGGACCGGTAAGTTACTGACAATTTATAAGCCCGCTATGTTAGTGTAAATTTCAATGGCCGGTTAGCGCATCGGTAAGAGCTCGGCTTTATAGTACGAGAATCTCTGGTTCGATTCCCCGTGGGGACGCTTTTTTTTCTTACAATTTTTAAAATGGCTTTCTTTAATTATTATTATTATTTATTATTGTTTAACTTTTTAATTGTAATTATTAATTTGTCAATTTAATTATTTTATTAGTATTAATATTTATTATTTGTTTCTTTATAACTTCAACGGTTAATTCTTGAAATTGCTTTCTTTTATTTCCATTGTAGCAACCACGGGCTTATAATAGATCCTTCCAGGAATGAATTATAAAAGATTCCAAATCTTCTTTTCTCTAACAATAAGCATTTTCTAAGAATTTGTAATGGGGTTTGTTTCTATAATCCTTCGGACGATTTGGTAATGGATATTTTATGACCAAATCCTATAAACAGTACCCCACGAACAATCCCTCATACCTGGAAGGAGATATAAATACGGTCACCCTCAAGAGACAGTACACACCGAGACGCAAGATCGACACCACGTATTCAAGTTTCATAGTTCGAGTAAAAATTGTAAGTTGCAGTTCCGCCATCTTGTTGTTATAGTGTTTATATATATTTGTAAATACATTGTTTATAAATCATAAACGTGAGTTATATTTACTTGAATATTGTGAGAAGAATCTAGCTTTCGAAAATGTCGAATACTGACAGTGAAAATATTAATGTGCCTAGAAGATCGGTAGAACAAGAAGACGATGTGATGTGCGCTGATAATCTCCACAGCGAATCGTCGAATCAAATGTTAAAAACGGCTCTGGATTATTTGTTACATCTTTTGGGCCGAAGACAATCTGATCACATCAGAGAGTGCTGCGGTAATAACCGGACAACACATGCAACTTGCAGACAAAATACGCGAGAAAATACTGGACGTTTTTCAGAGCATTCCTTGCTGTGCGTCGATGAATTGATTTCTTCCGAAGAATGCGACGAAGGAGGTGAAAATGAAGAAGTCGAGGATGTCGTTTCTTCAGAAGCAGAGTATGACTACGAACCGGATGGAAAAAAATTGAAAGTTGATGCAGTTTACATTCCACTCGATTACAAAATAATGGTGGTTAATCTTGCAAAAGCACATCCAAAGTGGAATTTAAAGAGTCTTCAATCGAAAGGAGCAAATTGCTTGAGGTAAATGCGAGATTTGAAAATCTGGGAAGAACACATTAAAAGCGGTGGAACCCGGAAGGAAAAGTGCAAAACCATTGATACCTGGACGTATGATCGCTTCATGTTGCCAATGAAAAGTTGCCAACAAGTAACTACGAGAAACTGGCAACAATGGGCACTTGCTGCTGCCAGTCAATTTGCAGATTTCGAGTTCAAAGCCTCGGAGCGTTGAGTTCAAAAATTTAAAGCAAGGCATAGGATTCGTCAGAGGAAAGTCCCTTGTTTTTACGATAATTATCACCCCAACACATGTGATTCACTGTACAATAATAAAAATATCTAATTTTATATACCAATTCCTCGTGTACGCTTTAATTACAATACCTCTGGAAATACCTTTGTAAAATTATAAGTAAGAATACTACATTATTATGAATGGCGACTACGGTTCATTTGTGGCGCAAGTATCGAAAAAATAAAATAAAGAATAATAACAATAATAGTAATAATAAAAGAAAGCAATTTTATGAATTAACCGTTGAAGTTATAAAGAAATAAATATTAATACTAATAAAATAATTAAATTGACAAATTAATAGTTAAACAATTAAAAAGTTAAACAATAATAAATAATAATATTAATTAAAGAAAGTCATATTAAAAATTGTAAGAAAAAAAGCTTCCCCACGGGGAATCGAACCAGCGATCCTTGTACTATAAAGCCGAGCTCTTAGCGATGCGCTAACCGGCCATTGAAATTTATACTAACATAGCGGGCTTATGAGTTGTCGGTAACTTACCGGTCCGCGTAAAAAGTGAGTTATTTTTTTAACGCTTGGCCATCTGGTCCTCCCGCTTGCGTCACTTTCATTTATAGTCAAGCCCTATATATACTGTAAATTTGGGCCAAATCGGTGATGACGCGTCCGGGGGGTCCCCTTGTAAGATTGATTTAAATTTATAATAAATCTGATTTAAATTTAAAATAAATTTCTAAATTGCAATTTTTTAAATACAGTTCCGTCAAAGTTCATCATCCCATCAAACTTTAATTTCGTCGTTTCAAATTTCAATTTCCACCTTAAATTTTCAATTGCTACGCCTAGTATTATCATTTTGATCCAGTTGAAGGTTAATTTTTCATAAAATGATGAAATCAGACTTTACTAAGGCGAAACTAAAGTTTGGAATGATTAATGTTTAGAATTATAACATAAGACAAGTTTTTCGAAGTTATTTGAATATATGATATTGTCTCTCGCTTTTAACTGGCGCTACAGCCCTGGTTGGGCCTTGGCCTACCTCAGCTTCTTCCTCCACTCTTCCCGATTCGTCGCTTCTCTCCACACTCTAGTGTTTAGAACATTTTCGGTATCCTCTTTTAACTGCATCTTCCCACCGTTTTCGTGGTCGATCTACTGGTCGTCTCCCTAGCATTTTTCCATTGAGGGCTTTTTTTGTTATTCTGTTTTCGGTCATTCGTATGACGTTCCCTGCAGTCTTTGCGTTTTAATATAATACCTAGATACCGAGGGTTCTTCGAGTGCATACCGAATTCTAAATACATTGTTTTCATACAAGGATGATGGCCCAGGATTCTACACATTATTTTTCTTTCAAATGTGTCTATTATTGCTTCTTTGCTCTGCGTAAGGATATTATAGTTATTATAGAGTTCATATATTATAGAGTTCTGCTACACTATATAATGTATGTGGTAAAAGAAAATTTTTGACATCTGTTTAAAACATTTTAATAGATTAGAATAGAAAACATTAGAATAGATAGATAGTAGCTTTGATGTTTGATGGTAGCTTGTTATATATTACTATCCCTTGTTGGTATTCCTTTCGGCATGAGGTTAAGTTTCTTCTTCTTCTCAAGTACCATGTCCTTCCAGAACTTTGGTCACCAACTATCCTTACTCTGTCGACGGCAAATCCGAAGAGAGAGCTTGAGTTGATTTTGTACCAGCCGCCTGGATTCTTGATCCATGATGTTTTTCTGCGGCCTGGCTTTCTTTTACCAGCAATTTTTCCCTGCATGGTGTTCTGCATAATTGATATCTTTCGCCTCTCCTAACATGTCCGAAATATTCTAGTTTCCTTCTTTTGATGGTGGTAAGAATTTCGGTGGATTTACGGTGTCTTTGGAGTATTACCAAGTTCAATACTGTTTCCGTCCATTAAACTTACAAGAGACCTAGAACTCTAAAAACCTAAAAATTGAAGGTTCACTGAATATTAGACAGTTAATATTAGACAACAAAATTATAGCATACAATTGAGGATTAGTACAAGTTAACTAACATTCGCCATTCTCAAGAGATATTCTTTATTGTGCGGGTTAAGCGTTAGACGTATACTGGTTTTTAGAAATGCCGTTGAAAGTTCTTTTACAGAAAGCTCTTTTTCAAAATTGCTACTTTCAATATTATGTTCTTTTTTGGTGCGCTAATTGATCTCATCACTAGAAAAACCTTCTGCTCTTTCCTGTAATATTTCTTCGAGATCTTACACACTAACATCTTGCACACTAACCTAACCTAAATCCGTTGGTCTCGCTAATTCCACTATTTTGTTCATACCAACAGCAGAATGTCTTGTGTCATAGTCTTTGCTAGATCTGACTAAATGTTCTTCAACGCCCGTTTCAAACCTTCTTCTGCTACCTCAATCCAAGGGAGATTTATGTTTTCTACAGCATTCAGGATATTGTAGTTCTTCCAAAAATCTCTTATTGATTGTTTTTCTTCTCCATCTTTTTATTTTAATATCTGTCTAGATGTTCGCGGTAGGTAATAAGCTTTAAATTTGACATTATACCTTGATCCATCGGTTGGATTAAGGCAGTTGTGTTTGCTGGCAAGAAAACCACTTCGCCTGAAATTCTTGTTATTCTTCTTCTTCTGGTGCTTCGGATGTTGGCGATCATCATGGAAATTCGGACTTTGTTTTTGCAGCCCTGAAGAGATTTGTTGCTGTTGTATTGAACCAAGGTTTTTTTAGCTACGATATTCTCTTTCTTCTTCTGGGCCTTCTTCTTCCATCTACTCTTCCTTGTAGTATAAGTTACAATAGGTCGTACCGTTGACTGTACCTCGTTATACGGCCAAGGTCTTTCAGCTTCTTTGTCTTTATTGCTAGTAAGACCTCTCGTTCTTTTCCCATTCTCTCTAGTACTAGCTGGTTAGTGACGTGAGCCGTCCAGGAAATTTTGAGTATGCGGCGGTATAGCCAAATCTCAAATGCCTCGAGTCTCCGTTCCAGTAGCCTCTGTTAGGACTCGACTCCATATAGAAGTATTGTAAAGATGTAGCATCTCAGTAGCCTGATCTTCGTTTGTATATTCAGGTGATGTGCTTTGAATACCTTCGTCATTTTCTTTGCAATTTTCTATCCAACATTTGATTTCAATTGAGTAGTCCTACTTTTCATTCAATGTTGTCCCTCGATAAGTGTATTTTTGGACTTTCTCAATCACTTCGTTGTTAATTCGAAGCTGCCGACATGGTTGTTGTTTTTGTATACCATCATATACTTCGTTTTTGTTATACTTTGCCTAACTTCTGATATTCTGTTCATCAGCTCTTGAAGGTTTTCTAGGTTGTTTGCGCAGACTACTGTGTCATCCGCGTATCTCAGATTATTTATATACTCGCCATATATTTTAATACCAAGTCTTATTTCTTCCAACACTTCCTGAAATATGCGTTCTGAGTGTATATTAAACAAAGTCGGTGATAGTACACATCCTTGGCGCGCGCCTCTCTTGATTTCGATTTGGTCCGATCTTTCTCATTGAATGCTTATTGAGGCAGTTTGTTTCCAGTATAGGTTGCTGATTATCTTTATGTCCCTGTGTTCTAACCCTATATATTTTAGGATACCTATGAGTTTATTATGTTGTACTCTGTCAAAAGCTTTCTGGTAATCAATGAAGCATATATAGACATCGCAATCCATATCCCTACATGTCTGTATCAAAACCTGTGCACTGAAGAGTGCCTCCCTCATTCCTAGAGCGTTTCTGAAATCAAACTGAGTGCGGCTGATATGTTCTTGTTATTTAGGCCTAGGTCGCACTACGGCTAAACCGCCGCGGTTTTTATCCGCGTGATTTTGTGACTCAAGTAAGCTAATACAAGCGGCTTCACTTGCGGTTTTTTTCCGCGACTGATTTTTCTCATAGCGTAATGTGTGTTTCTCGAGCGGTTTCGCGGTTATAGCGGTTACCGCTCGCGGAAAAAAACCGGCCTAAATCCGATAAATTCGTAGGGTGGATTGGAGCATTATCCATTAAAAGTTATTTGATTGCGCTATAGCGTTTAACTGAAAGGGAAAAATTTTAAATGAACAAATTCTGAAAAATTTTCATAGCTATCCATGATTTTTTAATAGACTCCTAAATTACAGGTAAAGTTAATTTAGATATTCCTTTCATCGCTCTTGGGTTTTTGAATAATAAACAAGTAGTGGCTTTAATTTAAGGTCTCCATTGGTGTCACCTCCCAATAGAAGTGTTAACCGATGGTTTGCAGCTTAAAATCCTGGTTTTTCTTCACGGGATGCAAACGTTCGTTTTAGGCATTTTCTTCCAAAATAATCCCGATTCATCGACATTAAAAACTATTTCTGGAGGATAGTTTCCTCGTTCAATTTGTCAACATCATCATTGGTCCTACGGCCTTGAGAGAACCTCGACCTCCCTTAATCTTATCCGCCATTCTTCCCTATTCTGTGCTGCTCTGCGCCAGTTTGTTGCGCCCATTTTCTTGGCGTCCTCGTCTACTTCGTCTCACCAGCGCAGTTTGGGTCTTCTTCCTTCAGGTTGGGCCGTTAGCATGCGCGTCGGAGGGTACTCTTGCTAAATACCCAGTCCACCTTAATCTTCCCACTTTTATGAGGTGTACCACGTTTCTTCCATTGTCTATATTGCGGTACATGTTGTAGATTTCGTGGTTGTATCTTCTTCCCCAGAAACCGCCCTCGCATGTGGATCTAAATATCGTTCTTAGAATCACACGTTCAAATGTTAGGTTAGATTAGCTTGTCACAGTTAGCACATTATAGTACTAACTGTGACATGTGAGATGACACTGTGAGATGACACTGTGAGATGTCTTAGATACCTGTCACAGATCACCGTCACAGATGATGTCTGAGATACCTGCCACAGATATCCATCAGATTTGATGTCTCGGATACCTATCATAGATATCTCCGAAAATTGATGTCTCAGATACCTCTCATAGTTTAAGTCTCAGATACCTGTCACAGTTGAAGTCTCAGATACCTGTCACAGTTGATGTTTTAAATACACGTTATGGCAAACAGATGCCTGTCACAGTTGACGTCTCAAATAATTGTCACAGATATCTGTCACAGTTGATGTCTCAAATACCTGTAACAAATATCTATCAAAATTGATGTCTCACATACCTATCACAGTTGAAGTCTCAGATGCTTATCACATTTGATGTTTTGAGGGGGGAAACCACATTAGGAGGTTACAAAAATCAGATTTTCTCTTTATTGCATAAATCGTTAGCTTAATTATCCAAGAATACGCTGTCAAAATTTCAAATCGAAATTCGCATCCGTTTAGATTTTATGAACATAGATCCGAGTGCATATTGTGTACAGGCTACAGGCTCGAACGGAACATTATCTCGTTTATCTCGAAATGACTTTATTCAAATTTGCGTGCAATCTAACTCAAAATGTTTAGAACCGATCATTTTGAAAATTGATAGTATGATTCTTTATATCGATCTATATATCGAATTATATGAACCAACTTGTGAGATGATATCATGATTTTAAGGGTATTTTTCCTTGCATAATTAGAGAAAAAAAATTGAAAATCGAAGAAAAATTGTTTCAACACTTTCAACAATTTTTAATTTGCATTTTTCGCCTGCATTGAGGTTCATATTCTTATAAAATAAGTTATTAATGTAAAATCAAAACCTTTTTAATTTCACATGAAAATCGGAATGGCTACACTAAACGCAATTGGAAAACTATACTTACAACCTTCGGCTGACATACCACCGTAACTTTATTTATTACCGTAACTTTTATTATTTTTGCTGAAATTATTCAAAAAAATGCACAAAAATTGTTCGAAATATGAACGAAATGATGTCAAAATTTGATTAAATTCTAGTTAAGTCCTCCCACCCAAAAAAATCCTAAAAAATTAGTATCAAATAGCCTCCTTATGTGGTTTTACCCTTAAATACTTGTCACAGCTAACCGATACCTGCACAGATATCTATATAGTCACAGTTGATGTCTCAAATATTTGTCACTAATATCTATAAAAATTGATGCCTCAGATCCTGTCACAGTTGAAGAACAAGTTACAGTTCATTTCTCAGATACCTGTCACAAATATCTATTGGTCACAGTTGATGTCTCAAATACTTGTCACTGCTGTCTGTCACAGTTGATGCCACAAATATCTGTCAAAAATAGTGTCTCAGAAAACTGTTACAGTTGATATTTTAAATACTTGTCACACTTAACATGTCACAGTTGATTTCATAGATACCTGTCACAGATATCTATCTGTCACAGTTGATATTTCAAATACTTGTGACAGATATCTGTCACAGATATCTAACTGTCACAGCTGATATTTCAAATACTTGTGACAGATATCTGTCACAGTTAATGTCTCAAATACCTGTCATAAATATATGTCACGATTGATGTCTCAGATACCTGTCTCATTTGAAGTCTCAGATACCTGTCACAGTTGATGTTTCAATTACTTGTCACAAATATCTGTCACAGTTGATGTCTCAAATACCTGTCACAAATATCTGTCAAAATTGATGTCTCCGATACCTGAAACAGTTGAAGTCTCAGATACCTCACAGTTAAAGTTTCAAATACTTTTCATCGTTTTCAAAGGCTTTTGATATCGCCCATATGTGAGGACTGGCAGGATAAGTGTTCTGTGAATGAGTAGTTTGGTTTTTCAGCTTAGTAATCTACTCTTTAGATCAGGGGTCCTCTCTAGGATTTTTTAGAGAGCCTAATTGTTTTTTTCATATTTTCTTGAGGGCCGCAAGTAAAAAATGTAATTAGCTCCAGGCACACTTAAATTCGTGAATTCTTTGAAATTTATGGGCTAAATCTTTCACAGCTCTTTAATATAGCATCCACATTAGCAGGATGGGAAGAAACTGAAATTCTCAAAATGTTGTCAACGTTTTCACTCGTTAACTTGGATCTGTACTTGATTTTTATTAACTTTAGCTTACTGAATGTAGATTCACACATATATGTAGATGCAAAAACACACAAGACTTTCTGAGCACAGTCAATTAGGTTAGGGAATTGGTCCTTTTCAACTACTTGCCAAAACTCACAGTGAACCTTATCCTTCTTTTTTCTGCAAAAATACTTTTGAGTTCTGTATCATGCTGAAGATCAATTAACTCATTTTTCAAATCAATAGTTTCATATCCAAAAACAGAAAGTTGAGCTACATTTGCTGTTGTTACTGCCCATGGATATTCCACTAAGCGAAATGGTTCTTGATACTTCCTGAAGCCACTAAACCTCACATTCATTTCGTCTTTTAGGTTTGTCAACAGCTTTATTAAATCAGAAACATCTTGCTTTTCATCTGGATTTTCATCAGAGTTTTAACCGAAGGAAACCTGGAATAACCACCCTTTGACAGTTCTTTAATATACATACTGAACTTTTGTTCCTGTGAAAAGGGAAAACTTTGTTGTAGTCTCCTTGCAATCGAGTCAGTGTTTCATTCACAATGCCCATTGTTTCAGTAAGAAACGCCACTTTAAGGGACCAACCAAACTTATAAACTTCGGGATACGCTTTTTTCTTTATAGACAAAAACAGGGTAATCTCCTGTCGAATGCTAAAGAAACGTTTCAATATATTTTCCCTTACTCAGCCATCTCACTTCTGTGTGATAAAGCACGTCCCCATATTGCGATATAAGCTCTTTCATAAACTCTTGAAACATTCTGTGATTTAGATCATTTGACCTTATAAAATTTACAATCTTTACAACTTCTTTCATAACACATTTGAAATTTTCAAATAACAGCCTAACAGCGGAGGGCCGCAAAAAATTGTTCCGAGGGCCGCATGTGGCCCGCGGGCCGCGTAGTGAGGATCGCTGCTTTAGATGCTTATGCAGACCGCAGTAACACTTATTCGCTACTACTATCCTTCTCTTCATTTCTCCTCGTTCCTCGTTCAATTATTGTTTTAAATATCGCTGGAAATTCAGGCGCCGTTTTTATATCTCCACTTGCCACTTCTCCTGTAATCTGTATGTTATGAAGATTATTTCGGTGTTGTATCTATTTAACCATCTTCGACTTGCAGCTAAAGTTTTAGTTGTGTCATCTGTTTCAACCTGAATGCGATTAAAAATTCTTCTCGCTTGTTTACATAATAATAGCTTAACTCAATGACATATTTCGTTCAATTTCGTCGACAATCCATATATAAAGTCGTTTTTCCATTTCTTCTATCGTATAAATAGACCTTTTTACAGTTAGTTAAGCGCATGCGCGTCCGCCATGTTTAAGAGGCGGGAAAATTTCGGGCACATTTTGTTATTTTCACTAGTTATATGTCGAAAAGTGCCCGAGAAACATGGCAGAAATTGATACATGCGCACAAAAAAAATTCAACTATGAAAAGGTCTATTCTAGAACGGGTGAATGAATTATAGTTGCATATGTTGTTCTAGTTGTAGTTGCTGATGACACTATTTTTCTTTATTCTCAAGAATTGTCTTTATTGTTGAAGTTGACAAGTTCAGTGCAACAACAACATTATGGCTTCTTGTTTTTGTTAAGTAAAAACAGGAGATACTCTTAATTCGTCGCACTTTATTGAATTAATAAATAATATTATTTATATTATATGATATTTTATTTGGAAATATATTTTATTTGTCTGGGTATCCAACAATTTTTTTTTCCAAACTACGATCTTCTTAAATAACTTAGCAATTTCAGAAATAAAAAAATCATTTTCGTGTAAATTACCAATCGCAATTCGTCAACAAAGTTGGCTCAATGGACCTTTTTACGGTTAGTAAAGCGTATGCGCGTCGGATAAGCGTATGCGCGGGAGTATGAAAGTTTCGGGCACATTTTGTTATTTTCAATAGTTATACGTCAAAAAGTGCCCGAAAAACATGGCGGAAATAGACACATGAGCACAAAAAAATTTCTACTATGAAAAGGTCTATTGCTCATTTGCAGTTACAATTAGTGATTTTGATCCTTGAGCAATATGTTTTGAATTAATCTCATTAAATCTTTGGAAGACAAATTTGAATCGTCAATGTTTAATTGCTGAATTGAAAATTGAAAAATATAAAATTCCTTTGACACATGCAAAATACAAAATATTCAAATCATTGAAAAGTTATAATAACATCCACTTTGGGACAGCTTTGTCTATGTGACTGTATAAATCGTTGTCAAATTGAACATTCCAATCATTGTTTGAATAATTCTCTTAACTCCTTATACAATAAAATTAAAACATAATTATGATGTAATTTCTGGGTTTTTGCGTTTTTAAATAGAATTTATAATTAATAGTGGCACAATATTTTCGGCCAATCTACAGTTGTAGTAGAAGGAACAATGTTCTGTTCTAACAGAATCAATTTTATGTTCTGTTATTTGTAGGTGATGTTATATGTCGTTGTCATATACAGTGTGTTAGATAAACATGCGGCAACAATTCAAGGGGTTATCCCTTGGTCTACTCTAAGAATATTTTGCACTATGATGATTTCTGAAAAACCACTTTGTTTCGTAGATACAGGGTGAACAAAAATTGCGACAACCATATTCGATATTTGTTGATATCATTATTGTAAATAAAAGTATGTCCATATGCCCAAATATATATGGCCATATGGCCAATGAGTTTATAAAGAACAAAAATTAATGAGTTTATCGGGTATAAAAAATTGTTGACGATAACTTGGAACGGCTGTTTTATCTACTAACGTACAAGTAAATTTCATTTGAATACGTCTCGTCAATGATCATCACCTATATCGGTTGCAGTTGTTTACATTTGACGTGTCTTTAATAGTGAAGTCCGCTACAATATATACAAGTGCCGAAATGACTGACATGCAATTCATGACTTGCTGATTGCTGAATTCAGTACAAGCTAGACGATTGTACATTGAACGGTTTCCTAGCCGTAATATCCCTGACCGAAAAATCTTCGAAAACATTCATCGACGTCTTCGTGAAAGAGGCACATGGAAACGAAATGCAGGTCCAGGAAGATTAATGACAGTAAAAACGGTGCAACTGGAACAGAATGTGCTGCGCACGATAGAAAATCGAAGTACTTCTACGAGACAAATTGCCAATACTTTGAATGTACTTTGACAGTTTCGAAAATTCTTAAGGGCAATTTGTTGCATCCATACCACATTCAACGTGTTCAGGCACTTCTTCTTTCTCAGTCTTTTTACCCTCTGGAGGGTGTAGTGATACTATTTTTGGTATGTGTTTGAATTTGTTGTTTCCATGCGTTTCTATCTTGTGCTAGATGTATTGCCTCGTGCAATGAGTGTCCCGTCATTTCTTCTATTCTGTCGGTCCATCTCATTGGAGACCGTCCTCTAGGTTTTTTCCCTCAACTTGTCTCTCCACCACGACGTTTTCCATCTCACCTGTTCTTCTAGCTATGTGGCCAAAGTAACTGAGATATGCTCTATTGACTTGGTTTAGTAGACGCTTTTTGATTTTTAGTTCTTGTAGAACAGAGGCGTTTGTTATGTGTTCCACCCATGACACTCTTAGGATTCGTCTATACACCCATAATTCGAAAGCTTCAATTCTTTTTCGATCTGGTTTCTTTTGTGTCCATGTTTCAGCGGAGTAAACAGCAATTGGGATGATCTAGGAATTGGCCAGCATTACTTTCACTGTTTTTGTAATGGTTTTGTCTCTCCATCTCCATATTTAGTTGTTGACTTTAGTAGTTGTTGAGTTTAGTTGTTGCTGATCTGGCCATTACCAATCTTCTCTTTATTTCCTCTGAACAGCCTCTATGTTTGGTTATCAACGATCCCAGGTATACAAACTTGTCCACCACATCATATCTCTCGTTCAGACACTACTGCCTGCTGATTATCATCAACGTATTGCGTTATGTCAATGGCTTTTGCAATTAATCCCTCAATTCCTGACAGAGATTCTTTGAAATGCAGAAAAGAAATGCAATAAGGAATTTTCATAACAACAATGTGTCATCATCATCATCCAGATATACTTGTCCACTGGTGGACATAAGCCTCCCGTAACAACTTCCATCCCCCTCTGCCCCGTGCTGCTCTCATCCGATTGGGATGGATACGCTTAAGATCGTCTGACCATCGAGTGGGCGGTCTTCCTCTATTTCGGAATGCATCGTTACACGGTCTCCACTCCGTCACCCTTCTTGTACATCTGTCATCAGTGACTCTGGCCAGGTGTCGCGCCCAATTCCATTTAGCGTTGGCAATTCTCTCGATGGCGTCGGTTACTCCACTTCTTCCCCTCACAGTTGTGTCGAGAACCTTGTCTTTCTGAGACAGACCCAGCATTGCTCTCTCCATTGCTCTCTGCGCTACTCTGATTTTGTGACCTGTGCGTTCTGTTAGAGTTAATGTCTCGGTCCCATATGTTAGTACAGGTAAGACGCACTGATTCATGACTCTCGTTTTAAGGCAGATGGGAAGGAATGTCGGATCTTAGGACATAGCCTAGCTTTCCGAAGGCTGCCCAAACTAGTACAAATCTTCTTGACAACTCACAAGTTTGGTGGTATCACAAAATCTGGATGGTGGATCACAAAAACTTATCACAAAATCCAAGTGGAGATTGGCTGGACACGTGGCCCGCACTAAAGACAACCGATGGACAAAACGAATATTGGAATGGAGACCCAGAGAAGACAAGAGATGCAGAGGAAGACCACCCACCAGATGGACGGACGACGTTAAACGTGTGGCGAGAAACTGGATTAGCACCGCGCAAGACAGAAGACAGTGGAAACACCTGGAGAAGCGAATCTCGTGGCCCAGATACTTTCACGAGTAAGGATGTGTGGGCATATGAAAATCCACTTGAGGTATGTGAAGATAGACATACAAACTCTTCACTAAAATAATCACAAAGCGCCTAGAAAACAAACTTGAAGCATACCAACCCAGTGAGCCAGTAGGTTTTCGAAAGGGCTATGGTACAAATGACCACCTAAAAACAATAAAGACCCTAATAGGGAAATCAATAGAATACAATAAACCGCTCGACCTAATATTCATCGACTTCAAAAAAGCCTTCGACACTGTTGAATTACCATCTATATTAAACGCACCCAACGAATGCCGAGAGGACTACATATACAAGGAACTTCTACATAATAGATAAAAGAATGCCACGGGAAGCGTAAAACTTACGCTTACGCACTAACTAAAAAATACAGAATAGGAAGAGGAATAAGAAAAGGTGATACTATATCCTCCAAACTCTTCACAGCGGTGCTGGAACATACAATCAAACTGAACTGGCAGGATAAAAGCATAAATATAGACGGCGAACACCTACATTACCTTCGTTTCGCTGACGACATAGTTAAAACAACCGACAATCTAGCAGACGCACAAGAAATGCTGGAAGACCTAAAGCAAGCGGCAGCCAAAGTAGGACTGTATATTAACTACCACAAAACACAGTTTATGACAAACCTCGTGGCCAGCGAAAACCTGGTGACAGACGAAAAATCGGAAAAATCTCGGTCACGAAATACAAATCTGCAGAGACAACCAGAGAAGTGAAGTCACTCGACGCATAGGGCTGGGATGGGCAGCTTTTGGCAAACTAAGAAACACCCTTAAAGGGAAACTACCTAAATGTCTGAAACGGAAAGTGTTCAACCAATGCGTGCTCCCAGTAATGACATACGAGGCGGAAACTCCGACCCTAACGAAGAAATCAATAAATAAACTTCAAGAACCGCAAAAAGCAATGGAAAGATCGATGTTGGAAATCACTAAAAGAGACAGAATGCCGAACATAACAATAAGAAACAGAACAAAAGTTGCAGATATTATCGAACTTATCACAAAATCCAAGTGGAGATGGGCTGGACACGTGGCCCGCACTAAAAACAACCGATGAACAAAACGAATCCTGGAATGGAGACCCAGAGAAGACAAGAGAAGCAGAGGAAGACCACCCACCAGATGAACGGACGACGTTAAACGTGTGGCGAGAAACTGGATTAGCACCGCGCGAGACAGAAGACAGTGGAAACACCTGGAGGAGGTCTATGTCCAGCAGTGGACGAGAAATGGCTGATGAAGATGATGATGATGAAGTGAAGATCGATTCCAACATCAGTTCTCCTGTTTGAATGTTTCGGTGGGAATTGTAGGTGACTATCTTATTAGACCGGTATTTCTACCAGCATGACTTATTAGCAAGATGTATCGCAACTTTTTGGGAGAAACACTGCCCGAGTTTCTGCAGGATGTACCATTAGCGACAAGAATTGCAATGTGGTTTATGCATGATGGTGCACCACCACATATCAGTTTGGTTGCTCGTGATTTTTTTAACAGCAACATATGGAGATGGTTGGATTGGTAGGGGTGGGCCACACGCATGGCCTGCTCGATCCCCTTGATTTATTGATTCACATTCTTGAACCCCTTGGATTATTTCTTATGAGGCTCTCTGAAGTCATTAGTTTACGCTACTCCAGTGGAGAATTTGGACGAATAGGGAATATGCAAGTGATTTAAATTTACTTGATTTTTTTTTATCCCCGATACTTTATGATCTTGACATTACACCATTATTTTGTCATTTAGTTTGTATTTAATGCCATGAAACTTAAATCAAAAAGTTCAAAATATGCGAGCGAAATTCAAATTTGCGAAACGCATCACCATTGGTCGTAATGTTATGTGACGTGCACGTTGACATTTATGGCCATCGATTTAGGTAGGGTGGACTATACACCTCGATTGGGAGTTTGTCAAATACTTTATCTGGTGCACTTATAATAGTTTTTGTATTCCGGTACATTGTTGTTCAGTTTGAATTAGCTATTTTGTTAAAAAGCTAAAAACCCATTTTATAGATATTGTATAGTACCGGAATGCTAAAACTATTATAAGTGCACCAGATAAAGTGTTTGACAAATGCGCAATCGAGGTGTATAGTCCGCAATCGAGGTGTATAGTCCACCGTATCTATATCGACGCCGATAAATGCCAACGTGCACGTCACATACCATTACGAGCAATGGTGACGCCTTTCGCAAATTTGAACTTTAACTCTCTATGCAAATTGGTTATGCAACACTGATTGTCAAGTGGTATGCTACGTCACTTAAAGCGCGCGATAAATGGGACTGTTCAAACAGGTCAAAATTAATCTGTATTTTATATATTATTTTAAAAGTTAATTGAAACACTTTCAACAGAATTTATATTTTTTACTATGTTACGACGAAGTTAAAAGTGAATTAAGCATATAAAAAAAGATGCATATTCCCTATTGCGAAATCGGATAATTGCTGGGTGTAACAACTGTGTGTATTTGAAACAACAGCACTTAATCACGACAAGATTGATTGCTTGTATCCAGGCTGGAGGAAGTTATTTGTAACATTTAGGGCCTCTTTCACCATCTATAAATAAAGCGGTGATTAGTTACTTCCCAGTTAACGTTAATCTGCAAGTAAAAGTTACGAGTATCTTTTGTGAATTTCACAAACGAAAATAAAGCTTCGAGTAACAACTTACGGGTTAAGTGAATGACGTAACAAATTTACGTCACAGTCGTTCAATATACGGCTTGGTGTTGGTGGACTGACACCACAAAAATCAGCCGCACTTCTTAAGTAGGATCCAGTAGCAAGATATCTTAGCGTTAGTAGCAGACTTGTTTTTGTTGCAACTGCTTGATTTCTGAAATAGTAGAAGGGATTAAACGTATGGTTACCTATTGCTAAGAAGTTCAGTAGATTTTATAGGTTATTAGTAAAATCACTTGAATAATGAAAAAAATTCCACAACTTGCCTTTGTGAATTCGAGATTATTTTAAGTTTTATTAAGTTAAACACTTGATTTACTGCATATTTCGATAGACAAAATCTGTCAAAAAAATCACTTTCATCTAAGTCCGTAAAATAATCAATACGCAATTTAAATACACGAATCGTAGGTAATCGTTGCGTACTAGAATGTTCTAATTCATCCAATTGATGATCAATCAAATCAATTAAATCCATTTTTATTAATAAATTTTAAATTAATCGTTGGCGTTATGATAAATACCTACACAAAATGACAACTGACAATTTTTAACTGTAAAGTAAACCCACTAATTGTCAATGTCGTGGCAAGTAAGTTACGGATCGGTTAATTTTATGATTAGTGCTACTCGAACGTCGTGAAACTCGCACATGGAGTTACGGGTGACTTTAACTGGCGGAAAGCCTACTCGACACTTTACTTGAGGATGGTGAAAGAGGCCCTTATTGTAGATTGAGCAACTTTACATGTACTTTTTGATAATAAATAAATAAATCTTGTTCACCCTGTATCTTCGAAATAATGGGTTTTTCAGAAATCATCATAGGAGAAAATATTTTTAGAGTAGGCCAGGGATTAACACCTTGAATTTTTCCCGCATGTTTACACCCTCTATAGTGAAATCCGTCAGACTGTGTAAAAGTCATTACATTATCTGCCGGCAGTTCCTGTATTCTATTTCAACTACACGATATGTTAAAAAGTAGCGTTTGTATCTTTTCTTCAAAGATTATAATTTCTAGGAAATTATTGTATGTTAAGTTTGTATATAAAGTTTGTTAAAGAAAGATTAGTTATACAAATGATGAACTTTGTTGACGATATGTATACAATAATTTCCTAGAAATTATAATCTTTGAAGAAAAGATACAAACGCTACTGTTTAATATTATCAAAATCTTCAAACTTAACAAGATATAAATAATTACACGGTATGATTAGGTGATTTATGAAACCACCTCACATATGTTTCTTTATTTATCTCTTTATTAATAGGTCTGATAATTATGACAAGTAGCTTTATACTATTAGATGACTTAGGTATTTCTTGAAACGTCGTATCGTTAAGTAAGATTGTGTAAAGTGCCTTATAAAATCGGCGATTTCATGAGCTACATGAACTACACAAATTGTCGACTGATCACGCAATGGTTAGTTTTACACAATCTGACTGATTTCACAATATGACAACGACATATACATTTGGATCGAATCTATTGGGTAAGACTAAATGTTATCTTTTTATTGTTTTTAGTATTTCGGTGAGGCAGTGCAGGCATACATGGAGTTCCAGTTAGACAGCGCAGAATACTGCCAGGCACAACACAAATAAATCTGCCAATAAAATATTAATAATATTAATAATATTGCTTTATATACAAAAATATTAATTTTTCAAATTAATTATACGTACCTAAAACAAATATTTAGACACATTATGTAAAAAGTGTTTTCCCGTCGTTCTTCAAATTAGTTAATTTTATTATATTTACAACAAAAATAATTATTATTGCTACTATTATTATATTTTATTAATTATTTACGAAAAGAAAAAAAGTTATTTAAAAAAAGAAAATTTTATATATTATATATATGAACGCATATCAATTTAAGTGCATATATAGACAATTTTCATTAAAACGATTTGTTTAAAAAAAATACAACCAAAAAAAAAGACTGATTATAAATTTTTAATTATATACACGATTTTATTAGTTTTATCCTTTGAAATAAAACAAGAAAACAAACCATCTAAATAATTTTCAAAAAAAGGAACACGAAACAACCAAAATAAAATTTTGTTAACAGAAAGTAAAAACAAATTCAGATCAACAAATTCTAAATATTGCAGAATTTTGTTTAATTCTTATACTTTTTTTTCGATTGTTTTTCCTTTTTTATTTTCTTGATTTCGTTCAAATCGGAGGTGACAATTAATTAATAAAAAAATATATATATAAAACATTTAAAATCTCATAATTAGTGATACGAAATAAAAAATATTCTAAACACTTTTACTGTGTGTACGTGCAATGAACAACAGTGGGATGAGAACGAAGGACATCCGACCGGCGCCTGCCGAAATCAAATACAAGGGATTCAAATTTCTAATCACCGACCGGCCATCTGACCAAACCATACCAGGTTATATACAGGTAAGATTCTCATTTTATTCCATTTATTTCATAGAACACTTTTGCAAAAAATAGTTATTTACATTAGAGTGCGGAAAAGTTGATTTTACAACGCGACAGCTCGTTTTGAGAACGAGCCCGTAGGGCGAGTTTCCCATTAGCATTTACGCAAGAAATTTGTATAATTTGTTTTGGCCGACAATTATTATTTAAGAAACAAATAGGTTTAGACTATTTACAATATTGGAAATTATTTAATTTTGTTGCAAACTACGTCTACTATGCGGTAAAGTGACTTTACCGCAAAGTAGCCTTACTTTGCAACATTGAGTGTAAAAATCTAGTTTCGCTTGACGTATGCACGATGTCAAAGCTAACTTTACAACTCAAGAGGCCAAAAATTATATTACTATCTGATATCATTTTATTTATATAAAACTCACAAACATTAATTACAAAATATATTTTTATATGGCAGAAAGACCTTCAAGTCAATAGACTTTATACAATGTATGGTTGCAATGAATATTGTTTATTATTTAATTAGACTTTTATGTAAACATTTTTATATGATTAGCAAATCAATATTTTAATTCGAATATTAATATTTATTAAATATTAATAATTCGAATAATTTAAAGATTTAGGTTAGCTTAGGTATGATACGGATATTAGAAATTAAAGGTTATGTTAGTTTTATTTACTCGTATTTTTCTTCTATAAAGCAATTTCAATATGACTCGAAACATTATATAAAATATACATTGGTATCTGGTTGAAAAGTGGAATCAATGATTTATTTCAAGTAATAACAATATCAAAGCATTTCACTCTCAACGACATTTCTGCGTATAGAAAAGGAATGAATAGATTCGTTTTCCATGGAGGAATTGGTTTTCGTTTTAGTCTGCTATTGAAAGGATCGCAGCAAGCGATTTATTTAAAAACTGAAATTTGCATTCTCAGTAAATTCCCTCAATATACATCTCCCGGAACACAAAGAGACTTTTTATCCTGTTTGTGAAACTAATAACAATAGCCTTGTGTATTCTCAAAAGTACTTCAATAGTAAATTTATTTTATCTACTCGCACACCAAAATGAACACATTCATAAGTAAATTCCTGTATGTGAAGGACGCCATTAAATCGCGTGTAAAAGTATCCAAATCGTGCGTAAGAGCCCAATGTAAATCAAATGGAGTTTCATTTCCAAACAATTTCTGTTTGTTGCTACAATGGCAACAACTCGCGTTACTAAACAAAAATAATTTGAATCAAGTCTCGACCTCTAAGTTTGGATTTATCTGGCTCTAATATAACTTAACCTAACCATAACCTAATCTAGATTAAATCTAGGTTAACCTAGATTATATCGACAACGACCAAGTCACTGCGTTTTTACTAGTTAGCAATTTTTGCCACGGAGACGCTGAACGTTTTAACTTTATTGTGTCAGTGATTTGAAGTATGTTGTGTGTCAAAATTACATTTTTTCAATATTATCGGTAAGAAACAATTATTTTTTGTAGTTAACAGTATTTTAACATGTTTCGTAGATAAAATAATGTATGATACACTTGCGCGGGAGGCGTTAAACTTCGCAACTCATGCACAAAAGCCCATCTTCACACACTTGTTTCATTCTTATTTATTCTTCTGTATTCATTATTTCGTAATTTTCGAAGCATTCGATACCTTAAATGATAGACGGCCTCTCCATAGTATCATCCTTTTACCAAGGAATAATTCTCTTTGCGGCTTGAAAACTTTTTGAGATTTAGGTGGAACATGAAATAATTGGACGGAATTGTTAAGGCGATCATACTACTCATTACTTCAGCAAAAACTGGAGTTTGAATTGTTTATCTGTCGACCAATCTTCATCCATAGTGTCTTTACATACTCTGCCCATTAGTAGAAGCAATCCCAGCAATTTTTTTCTACTATTTTCTATCACAACATATCTTTCCACTCAACAGATTTTGCACTAACTCTAAATAACGGTATATTTTGTGAGTGGTAGCGATTTGTTTCTGTCACCATATATTCAAATAAAACGTACCGGAGAAATAGCTGAACCACATCAACTACATATTCCGAATTGCTTGGCATCACAAAAACTCCACTTTGTCCTAAGACAGGGATGGCGAACCTTTTTGAGTAGTGGGTCAAATTTTGTTCATTATATTTTTCGTACTTCCTCGTGGGTCACCAGACCAGTGGTATCACTTGAAAAAGAGGAGGTAGGCCAAAGACTACTTTTCGACATTCTAACTTTAAAAGGTTTTTACAAAATTCAATTTTCAAATTTCTAATGTATTATACAATGAAATCCAATTAGAGGATGTGGAATATTCTGCTTAAAGATACTGAATATTTCTTAGAACGTTCAGCGCATCCGTGGCAAAAATTGCTAACTAGTTCTCACTTTTAAAGACAAAATTCAAGTTTTTTTCTTGTTTTACAACTTGTACTTTGGAAGTGGAGAGCAAAATATGAAACATTTAAATAACGGAGTGTTTTAACAAATTAGAATAACAAACCTGTTTGTACACTTGAGGTAAATATTTTTTTCTCAAGGTAGATTCTGAGGGTATTTTCTTGTTACAATATTGAGAAAAAAATCTTTGAAACCCTGGATTCTGAACCTTATTCCAGGGTATCATGCATGATGTCATTAGATTACAAAGATCGTAACAAAGGGATTTTTGGCTACTTCAATTTGTTCCGTAATTAATCGCTGCTGTGGAGCACTATGGCAGATTTTCTAGTTTGTCCTACAATTAAAAAAAAAACCGGCCAAGTGCGAGTTGTGACTCGCGCACCGACGGTTCCCTACAAACTTGTAAATAAGGTATCTTTAGCAGGACCTAACTGTATGCAACCCATATGCTTTTGGTGTCTGACAATACCACGCAACCCATTAGTGTATTTTCAGTTTGTGTATTTTTGTGTATTTTGTAAGTTTCTAATAGGAAATTCGCATTTTTCTTGTAATTAAACTACATATTTACGGTTTTCAGATTTTTCCCTTTACATGTACTGTAAGACACCGCTTCTTGCCAAATTTCATGATTCTAGGTCAACGGGAAGTACCCTATAGGTTTTGATTCCCTTGTGAAATCGCAAAATATGCGACATAAACGGTCATATCTTTTGATCGCGTTGACTTACAAGTTTGATTTTTTCACGGCTGAAAGAGACCGCAGACCCGAGTATTTCATACAAATTTCAACTTGTTACCTCTACGCGTTCCTGAGAAAAATGGTCTTGACAGACAGACAGACGGACGGACAGACGGACAGACAGACACAAGGACAACAAAGTGATATAAGGGTTCCGTTTTCGATACGGAACCCTAAAAAGGATGATAGGTGACGCTAATTAAAAAAATATACCTATTTTGGTTATTTATGGAAAGAAAATTATAGGAAATAGGCCAAATAAGCTAAAATAGGTACAAAAACAAACATTTAAGAAAAATAGGCACAAAGGCGCTAAAAAAAATGTTTTATTGCACATAAAAACAGTTTCTATGTGCATAAAAGCGAAATTGCCTTTGATATATTAAAAATTAAATCTAAGCAATTGCCTAAAAATCCGGGGTTTAGTTATGTATCTGTTCTCCTCATGACACCATCATAGGGAGATATAGGATCAAACTCCGAAGCAAAAGATGGCAGAGTAGGTAAGATCAAGAACATAACAGGAAACATGATGTTGTCAGCCGATTACCGCGAAGAAATTGCTACCGTGTTATGCAAGATCGGACAAGAAACAAATATAACACGGCGAAAGATTGAACCGGGAATTCAATTAAAAAAGCTTAAAAACCGTTCAATATGTCCCTCCAGCAGCTGTGCGACAGGACCAAGTTGGTGATTGGCCTGTATGGGCTGAGAAGAGGACCCGGTGCAAGTATCCTCAGTATGCTGGCGTAACACAAACTGTGTGTGAAAAGTGTGGCGTAGAATTATGCTTCAATAAACAAACCAATTGTTTTAAATCCTTCCATGCATCTTAGAAGAACAGTTTGCAACAGTATTACTTATCTATCACACTCCCTTATTTTTCATTTCATGCGATTTCTAATTAAAAATATATATATACAAAAAAAAACGCGCATTTTTAGGGTTCCGTACCGAAAACGGAACCCTTATAGGATCACTTTGTTGTCCGTCTGTCTGTCTCTCCGTCCGTCCGTCTGTCAAGACCATTTTTCTCAAGAACGCGTAGAGGTAACGAGTTGAAATTTGTATCAAATACTCGGGTCTGCGGTCTCTTTCAACTGTGAAAAAAACAAACTTGTAAGTCAACGCGATCAAAAGATATGACCGTTTATATCGCATATTTTGCGATTTCACAAAGGAATCAAAACCTATAGGGTACTTCCCATTGACCTAGAATCATGAAATTTGGCAAGAAGCGGTGTCTTACAGCACATGTAAAGGGAAAAATATGAAAACCGTAAATATGTAGTTTAATTGCAAGAAAAATGCGAATTTACTATTAGAAACTTATGAAAATACACTAATGTGTTGCGTGGTATTGTCAGGCACCAGAATCATACGGGTTGCATACAGTTAGGTCCTCCTAAACATACCTTACTTACAAGTTTGTACGGAACCCTCGGTGCGCGAGTCACAACTCGCACTTGGCCGGTTTTTATTTATTAAAAGCTACCATCTGTTTGAGAAATTTTAACAAGTTGAGATATAAGGGGTTAAGCAAAATATTGCACATCCTCCAACTGGATTTAATTGTGTAATTCATCAGGAAGTTTTATGCACTTATTTGTTGATAAATATTTTTTGACTTTTTTTTTACTCTTCACTTTCTAAGTATTAGTTCCAAAGTTTTAGTAAAACAAGAAGGAAACTTGAATTTTGTCAAAACCTTTAAAAGTGAGAACAAAGAAGTAGTATTTGACGTCGCTCCTGTTTTCCAATTGATGAATTGATTTTCCAGTGACCTGGTGACCCACGAGCTAGAACAAAAAATATAATGAACAAAATTTGACCTATTACTCAAAAAGGTTCGCCATCTCTGGTCTAGAATATAATCATAAATTCCCCGAAATAGATAATCTGAAAATCTTGCATGATTGCAACAAAGGCCTGAAGCTTAATCTCCTGGAGTCATTAGAAATTTTCAAAAAAAGCTGTTTGTGTACCGCAAGGTACGATTTTAGGTTCACTTTTTTCCTCAATTTTCTCCCTAGCGCTGCCGTGGTTTGCACCCTCTCGGGGTGTTATGTTAATGTTAATTATCACTCGGCAACTTTAGGTTCATACTCTTCTGTTACTTTTTAATTTGTAGCCCTGCTTCAAGTCTCCCCTCATCTACTTACTTGGCCTTCATTATGCTTCTTAGCATCTCCGCAGTTGCGTCCCAATTTTCTTTGCTTTCTAACATCGTTTCGGTTATGTTCTCCTTGTCCGGCCAAACACCGGTTTTCTTTGCCATTCCTAGTCTCAGCTTGTCCCATCTTTCGCAATAGAATATCGTGTGACACGCGTCATCTCTTCCGCCGCAGTAGCAGCACTCATCGCTTCGGCTTTTGCCTATTCTGTGCAAAAAGGCATTAAAGCACTCATGACCCGTTAGCGCCTGGGTAATTTTTTTTTCTCTAACCAATGTGGGTTCAGGGGGGTTAGCCCTTAAAACACTGCGGCCCATTGGCCAATTGTATTTCCCCACATTGTTTGGTTCATGCAAATAGATCCAGTCCCTCTATCAGGTCCAGGATTCTATGTGCCATGTTTTTCACGTGGACTCTCTCAGCTGTAATATCAGCTTGTGTCTCCTACGTGCAATTGCTTCACAGTGGAAGATTATATGGGCGGCAGTTTCGTCCTCCTCATAGCATAACCTGCATAAAGGTTCATCCTTTCAGATACCCATTTTATGCAGGTGTTCTCGTAGTGGGCAGTGTCCTGTAAGTAGGCCTACCACAATTGCGATCTGCTTCCTTGGTAGTTGCAGGATTTCAGCAGTTAGAGTTTCCGATAGGTTTCCGATTCGTTTGCTGTGTATCAGACCATTCAAATTGACCCACTGTAGACGGTGCTTATTTGCCACCCATTTACAGATTTTATTTCGGGTCGTGGTCTTGGTAATGTAGGATCCGTTTTCAGCAATGATGTTTGCCTTGCAGGCTCCTTCTTTTGCTAGCTTATCCGCCATTTCGTTACCCACCAGTCCCGTGTGGCTAGGCACCCAAGCGAGTGTAACCTTGTTATGCTTTGCCTAGGCTTTTGGGTCCTGAAGACAGTCCCGAACTGTCTTGGATTTGATTTCATGACACGCTAGAGCATTAATCGCAGCCTGACTGTCCGTGAAAATTCGGATGTTTCTACTTGTGTATTTCTGCTTGGAATACTGTGGCATGAGTCCCCAGGGGTACAGATAGATTGCACCCCAGGGACAGTCCATAGATTCCTGCGCCAGCACCACTGTCTTTCTTGGAGCCGTCTGTATATCAATTCAGTCCTCCTTGGCAAGTGGTTATTTCATTGCCTTCTGTCCATCGTAGATGTGTTTTGAAGGGTATGTCGAATGACATCCTTTTGGGCATCGAATCCCCCTCTATATTGAGGTACGATTCTGATATGACATTCGTTATCATGGTGTGTCCTGACCTCGTCAGAGGTTCCCATGTGCCATTGCATATGCATCTGAAAGCTCCCATCCTTGCCTCGCCCATGATAAAGATATCCAGGGGAGGAAGGCTTAGGATCACCTCTAGACCCGTGGTTGGGGCGGTTTTCATCGCTCATGTAATTGCTAAACAGACCAGTCTTTGAACATAGGAGAGTTCTCTGATGGCCTGTTTTTGTTTCACTTTGGTCTACCATACTGTGGAGCCATATGCCAGAATGGGTCTACTACCGTAGTGTATATCCAGTATACCATGCTTGGTTTGAGTCCCCATGATTTTCCAAGTGTTCTTGGGTGTCTTTGGCCTGGGTCATATGGTAGTCAACGTTTCCGTGCTTACGTTCAGCCCAGATTTGCACATCCGGTATCAACACTCGCGTCTATGCACCGTTTTTTTGCCCCTTGCCAGGCATTTTGCCAACTCGCCATGGTGCGCCGCCGCACTTTTTAGGTTCACTGCTTTTCATTTTGTATATTAATGATAGATTCAACTTAATACCAATTAACTGTCTATATCATATGCTGATGATACAGCTGTTTTATATACTGGGAAGAGTTGGATTCTAGTACAAAATAAATTATCAGAGTGGTTAGATAGTTTGATTCTTTAAGTACAAACCAATTATCTCTGAATGTAGAAAAACTAATTATATTACTTTCGCATGCTTCAAAGATAGTTTGCCTAATGATCCAAAACTAGTGATAAATGAGGATAAAAGAGATTAACCCTTTGTTACCCAATATAAGTAAAAATTGCAAATTTTCAATTTTTTGGAAAAATATTTTAATTTTTGTGTTCAGCAAAGACTGTGTTTTTTTTACATTTTTTTACCAATTAGATTTTTAGATTATGGTGGGGTAACCATGGGGTACCAATGGTACCGTGGGGTACCAATTAGATAATAATAATTTAGGTAACTGGTACTTATAAGTACCATTCGTCATTAAGAGTAACAATTTTGTCATTGTTTTTTAAAAAAGTAGCCTTGTGCTTTATTTATTTTTCACTTTATTAATCGAAATAACAAAAATTTTGGATTATCAATTTGAAAAACATTTTGAAATTTGGCTCGTAAACGAAAATAAATATTGCACGTTTGGAAATGGCGTCAACACTCGTGTGCTCACTATACAAAACTGAATACCACGTGTAAACGACTGACGGTATTTGTCAGGATAAGATTTCTACGCGTTCTAGGCATAGTACTCAGAAGTTCTTACAGGCAGATGTAGACAATTATAACTCTGCTTTTGTTTCAAACATATCTTTATATGGTGGTACTTTAGAGTACCGTCAGACGACAAAGGGTTAAAAGGGTTCAATACTGTAAATACTTAGGTATTTAAATAGATAGCTGCATGAAGTGGGAACATATTAAAAAAGCAGTTAAGAAATTGAAATCTTTTGTCTTTGTATTATATAAGTTGACTCAACACATTGATAAAAAAAAATTAAAAGTACTAAGATCGTAGGATATCGACTTGGTTAAACTCTTTGAGATCGCGGCGCCTCTCCGCGATTTTAAGAAGCACTGGTCTAGTTCAGACTTAAACTATTGTTTTTGTTTTAGCTATTACTTTCTTTAAAATATATTTTTGATTAAATATTGTTTGATTTGATGTTATAAGATTTATTGGAAGGTGAATGATATAAAAATTGAATGAACTCGAGGCGTCTGGGAAGATTGAAATTTGCGAAATGGGAGCGATAACCGCGACACACAGTGCGTTCGCCTGTCTAGCCATAAGCGTTACTTTTAATTTTAAGTTTCATTTTATATATTATAAATAGATTTATTCAGAAAATTCTTTAAATTTATTGTATAAATAGTTATGCCCAGCATTCGTATTACACACGTCGTTCTAACATGTTAACATGCTATTTGCTTCAGCTAAATACACTAGTTTAGACAAGACTAGACAGGCAAGTTTAGATAAATAAGACTAGACATGCAATACTAAACCAACAATTCTATAACTCTATATTTATTTTCTGTTACAAATGTGATTGACCTTGCTGTTTCAAGTAATTCCATAGGGGTTTGAAGCTGTGACCTTTAGTTTATTAGTTAACGGTCTAATGCACTTCGCCTATGACGTGCAACATATTTTGTTGTGGAAATATTTCACAATAAAAAAACGTTTTGAAATATTGCACAATATTACTAATATATTTTTCATTATCAACAATTTGTTTAATAATAAACGAAGGCATCGTATGAATAGGTTATATTAAAATATTTTGGAGAATATTGGAAAGCATGCAATGGCATGCGTGCGGTTGTAGAAAAAAGTAATTATTTTTACATATTGGGAGATTACTAGTGCGGTTCAACAACAGACCAGATTTTCTGTATACGCAATATTTTGGAGAAGTGCTTGGAGCATAGTATCGAGATGCACCAAGTCTTCATAGACCAACGTAACGTAACCAGGAACAAATTATTTAGGATAAATTTAGGAAGAGTTTAGAATACCAACAAAACTTGTCAAATTAACTCCGATGACATTAAACGATACTAGAGGCAGAAAGCGGAAACAAAGGAAGCTATCGACAAGTTTCGCAGGTCTGCGACAAGAAGATGACCTCTCAACGATACTATTCAACATGGGCTTAGAAAAAGCGGCGAGACCGATAAGAAACAGCGAACGAGGAACAATTTCCACCAAATCTAAAGCCATCCTTAAAGAAACAAAGCCAGAAACATTTAAGCAATAAATGCACGTAGGAGAATTTTTTTTTCGTTTTGACTACAAATAAACTTGTGGAGCGCTAATCTATTTTAACGTTAATAATAAAAAATTCCAATAAGGTTGTAATATATCTATAAAACAATTGGAACAAATTTTGAGCCAATTCATTTATATTTCTATAATCATTTATATCTTCTATTTTTGAAGTAAGTTACGTTGTATTTTTATAAACAAAATGTTTGAAATTACGTTTATCTAATTTTATAGTAAATATAGTAAAATTGTTTATTTTGAGCCAATTCATTTATATTTCTATTTATGAAGTAAGTTACATTGTATTTTTATAAACAAAATGTTTGCAGTTACGTTTATCTAATTTTATAGTAAACATAGTAAAATAGTTTATCTTTTAATTTAAATAACCTGCAAAGTTGCAAAACATTAATATTTTTTAAATAATATTTAAATAAAATATAAAAAAATATATTTTGCCAAAAATAATGTATGGTGGAATTTCTAAAACCATCCTACGTCATAGATAATCATACAAACTTAAAACAATCGGAACACAGCCTGAATATATAAATATATTCAACCTTTCCGGAGCTCTATAACAATTACTGAGTCTTTTTGGACTCCCAAAATAATTCCCACGTGACATTTGTCAGTTATTTAATAGCTTTCAGTCCACCTTCGTCGCACTCAACAAAAACCATAAAAATAACATTGTTTTTAAGATCGTGTCTTTCCGATACCTTAACCCATTCGATACCGTTTACACACCGTGTGTGCAATTGATTTCCGAGGCTATAAGACGGCCTGCACACTGTGTGTGCAATGACAGTAATGTGCAGTTGTCAGTTATTTCAATTTTCAGTTCAATTATCAGTTATTTAGTTATTTAAATTTTCCGAAGAGCGAGCTGCACACCCGGTGTGCAATGATGTTATTTATGTGAATTCACTTACGAATTGGATGATTTATATAGAAAAAAATATTTCGCTCCTGGGGACCGTGTTCGAAAAAAATCTGTCTATTCTTCACTTCATCACGTCTTCATCATTTTTAGGGTTCCGTACCGAAAACGGAACCCTTATAGGATCACTTTGTTCTCCGTCTGTCTGTCCCTCTGTCTGTCTGTCAAGACCATTTTTCTCAGGAACGCGTAGAGGTAACAAGTTGAAATTTATATCAAATTCTCGGGTCTGCGGTCTCTTTCAGCTTTGAAAAAATCAAATTTGTAAGTCAACGCGATCAAAAGATTGTTTATGTCGCATTTTAGTTTATGCACGTTTATGTCGCATATTTTGCGATTTCACAAGGGAATCAAAACCTATAGGGTACTTCCCGTTGACCTAGAATCATGAAATTTGGCAAGAAGCGTTGTCTTACAGGACATGTAAAGGGAAAAATCTGAAAACCGTAAATATGTAGTTTAATTACAAGAAAAATGCGAATTTACTATTAAAAACTTATGAAAATACACTAATGTTGTCGTAGTGGTATTGTCAGGCTCCGGAAGCATATGGGTTGCATACAGTTAAGTCCTACTCGGTTAGGTCCGAAGGTTAAAAAGTATGTGTTGGCACCAAGCTGTTTATTCTGAATTTTCTTTGTTTATATTCGTTATGCATTTCCTCACGTACGCTCTATATACATAATTTATACAGGGTATATATTATGCCTAAATTTTGCTTGTTTATAACCGACATGCGACATACTCAAGTCCCGTAACATCCTGTATATATTATATTTCGTCTTATTTTTCTTTATAATCTACATATACTTAAATATCACGTACGCCCTATATTTTTTGGTATTCAATTGCCCAAAAAGCAGTCAATTGAACAACTGAATGTTAAGAGTATCGAAATAGATCTAGAAATAGTTAATATATTAGTTTATATTAGATCTAGAAATAGTTAGTTCTTAATATAAGTTAGTGAATAAGAGTAATACTAAAATAAAGTTTTCTTTTTATAAGTTTAAAAATATTCGCGTTATTTAAAAAAAAATATCCTGTATACCTTTATACGGGTTATATAGGTATACAGGCAAAATTGAGCAGTAAAAACAAATAGTGAAGTTCCAGAACCCCTAAACACTCATAGTGAATGGGGGATGTATGGTAATAAAATATAGGGTAGAATTCTATCGTACGACAGCGACATCATGAGGTTATGCTTGCAGCGGTACTAAGATGGTCGTGATTTCAGGAGGGCCACTTGTCAAGTTAACTGAATGTGCTTGCTACGTTCTCCACAAAAAAAGATACCTTACTTACAAGTTTGTACGGAACCCGTTTGTACGTAACCCCCTGAGTAGTCATGATTAGGACCATGATTATTTTTGATATTAATGTTATATCTAATCCTGTAATATCTAATCCTGTAATATCAGCACTTATCAGTCCTGGATTTTCAAAAGTTTTCGAGTGGTATTTCCATCATTTGTATTGCCATTTATATGCAATTTTAACAAAATTATATGCAATTAGACCCATTTCGGCTTTAAAGCTGATTTATATTTCGTCAGAACATTTCTTAATATCAAGATGATAGCTTATATGGAGCAAGCATTCAAAACACCTAATCCAGAGAGGCAAACTAGATAAACCAAAACCAAGATTGTCTTTGTTGGCTACAAACTCCCTTGAATCGTCATTTATCATTTTGGGGTAGCCCCACAAATGAAGCACTTCTGTGATGAGGAAGTTTCGCTCAACGCATTACATACTTTCCCATTAATCATGGTCAGAAGCATTTCATGCATGACCGAAACCTTCTGTAACTTTTCATATTGTCGGCAATAAATTATTTATCTCTTCCATATCATTGTTCTTAGACCTGATGGAATTACGTCGAAGTCTAAAGAGTGATAAACCCAAATATTTAGACCTTAATAGACGAATTAGAAGAGAAATAAAAGGGGCAAAGAGTTGTTGGTTTTCTGAAAAATGTGATGAAATCGAGAGTCTATATTCGAAACATGACACCCTCAATCTACACAAGAAAAACAAGGATGTTGCTGGAACTACAAAACGTAATTGGTCCGAGGCATTGGTTCTGCCAAATAGTGATGGCAACATTATCTTAGACCTTAATGAAAATCTGGAAGAATGGAAAAAGTATGTCGAACTAACTTTTCGTTGGCGACCGTCAGCAGGTGAACATATGCGACAACTCCTGTGAGGGCCCAGAAATAACACACGCGGAGGTGGTTCATGCAATCAAGGCAGCTAAAACTTGAAAGTGCGCTGGACCGGACGATGTCTATTCAGAAGTACTCAAGCTTTTCAACGACCAATCCACAGATAAATTGGTCAACCTCTTTAACGCCATCTATGTTTCTGGGAAGATACTAAAAGATTGGTTGGAGTCTGTATTCGTCACTCTACCTAAGAAGACCAAAAACATGCGGAAACTACCGCATGATAAGCGTAATGAGCCATACGCTGAAGATATTCCTTAAAATAATACATGGTCGATTATACCGTAAATGCGAGGAACACCTCTCTGATACTCAATTTGGATATCGTAGCGGGCTGGGGACCAGAGAGGCCCTATTTGGCATACAGGTCCTAATACAGAGATGCCGTGACATGTTCACCGATGTATACGCTTATTTTCTCAATTACCAGCAAGCGTTTGACTGTGTTGACTACGGGAAACTTCGTCCTTCAGAATATGAACTTAGATGACAGAGACGTCCGCATTATAAAAAATCTGTATTACAACCAAGTCGCTGCTGTCAAAGTTGTGGACATGATCACTGAATACGTTCACATTCAGCGAGGTGTGAGGCAAGGGTGGGTCCTTTTTCCTCTGCTCTTTAACATATACTCTGAGCAAATCTTCGCTGAAGCATTGGACGAAACACGGGAAGGAATTGTTCTCAATGGAGAAGTAATAAATAACTTGCGTTATGCGGACGATACAGTTCTGCTGGCAGGAAGTGCTGATGATTTTCAGGCGCTACTTGATAGGCTTGCGACTAAAAGCAAAGAAAGAGGGCCCAAGTTAAATATTAGCAAGACCAAAGCTATGGTTATTAACAAAAATGGAGAGCTTCTAGCCAACCAACAGATCCAGCAAATCTCGAGCTTCAGATATCTGTGATGCTTGTTGAGCAGTGAGTGGGATAACAAGCAGGAAATAAGGTCCCGCATCGAGTAGGCTAGAGCAGCATTTAGCAATATGAAGAAGGTTCTTACATCCCAAGACTTGTCAATACCTCTGAGTATTCGATAACTGTGGTGCTATATAAGTCCAATTTTGTACTATGGAATGGAAGGATGGACTTTAAGAAAGGCAATGTGTGACCGACTGGAAGGGTCCGAGATGTGGTGCTACCGCCGCCTGCTGCGAATATCATGGGTAGACAGAGTCCGAAACACCGAGGTGCTTGCCCGTCTCCAGAAGCAACTAGAAGTCATGTTTACCATCAAAAAACCCATGCTGGAATATTTTGGACACGTCATGAGAGGGGAAAAGTACCGCATCTTGCAGAATATCATGCAAGGCAAAATCCAAGGTAGAAGAGATCCAGGAAGAAGGCGCACGTCCTGGCTGAAAAACCCGATAGAGTGGTATGGTGTCAGTTCTACTAGCCTGTTTCGTGCCGCTGCTGATAAAATAAAAATCATTATGATGATCGCCGACGTCCTAGGAAGACATGGCACATAAAGAAGAAGAAGAAATCATTGTTACTTTCTTTCACAGTAAAGGCTTTAGTTTCTTTGGAAAAGATTATTGGACGAAAATGCATTGTAGAAGATGGTCGAAGATTCTGCCAGACTATATTGCCCCTTTCATCAAAGGGGAACGAATGAAAAAACATACTAAAATTCATCAGTGCCCTCACTGTTCGTAAATTTTTGTTTGTATGTGCTGTGACCGGAACTTCCATCACAGCACCACTTAGTCATCAGAGTAAATAAAACGAACAGAGTAAATAAAAAAAACGAACAAGAAGGCAGACTGTTGACAACCTCTTGCTGTGCCAATAACAAACGTTCTACAGTTTTATCTAAAATTGCTTGAACGTTCATATTGGCTCCCGTTTCACTCACAACAATCTGTTCCTCTCGAGGATAACAAGCTAATTTAGCTTTCCTAAGACTATACAGTGATGGAAATACCTTATGCCCAAGTTTAGTGCTCCAATTCCGAGTCTGCTTGTAGGCACGACTTGTGCTTTAAATTTCAACATAGTACGCTAAAGCTTCGTTACTGGTCATAGCTCTTGAATCATTTAAATCTTATTATACAAAGTTTTGTTAGTTCAGCATAGGATCGTTCGTCACAATTTTTATCCCTTTTGCCATGTCTCTACTACCTGACAATCGCGTTGACACTTCAGATCGCAAACCTCTGACCGCGTTCTCCATTCAAATTCATATAAATTGTAAAACAAAATACAAAGGCGCAACCCATTGAAAAAATGTTGCTTTTCACATTTAGCACCTTTGTGCAAAATTCGAACAAATGAAAAATGTGCAAAGAATATTAAAAAAATACCGACATTATAATATAGCTAATCATAAGCAAAAAACCTAAACATAAGCTAATCCAAGTGCTCCTTTTTTATTTTGAGGCGTTGACTAGATATATAATGTTAACAATACATGTGAGAAAAGTCAGAACAGAACAAGAAAGAAGATAATAAATTAATACAAAACTTATAGAAAATTTAATGCATTTAGTGCAGACTAAAATATTATCAATTATTTTCGATAAACTGTAACATTTATCTATTAGAAACAATTTCAAGCTTCTTCTGAAGGCGGTGTAGATCTTGCATTGTTTTTTAATTTCCTTGAGTATGTGATTATATATCTGTATGCTTACCCGATTGCTCTTTTGGAAATGGTTTTTACCGTTTTTAGATTATGGCAATTTCTTGTTTTGTAGCCACGATGAGTTTCGCTGGTACCAATTATATGTCTATTTTTAAATATGGGACAGGTTTAAATATGTGACATGATTCGACTTGGTTCGGATGGGGGTGAAAAAAAAACACATAATGGACAGAGAGAGATTTAGGAGACAAATTAAGGAGTTTACAGGTTTCCAGGAGACAGGGGAATTTTCAGCTCACTAGTACTTCTGGTCCGGATAAGATCATCAACCCGTCTTCGTTTTGTTTTAAGGCTTGATTCCGAGAACTCTTTCATAGGCCTCCCAGAGCCTGGCAAGCGTTCTTTAGAAGCAGCTTTCAACGCTTTGGCAAAAGACATATTTGAACCCATTAGCCACTCCGAGTTCTGTGTTCCTTCCACAGCTTCTTATCAGCCCCAGTTTTCAAGAATTTTGGACGAAAATCGCAAAATGGCCTTCATGTTTTTAAATATTGTTCATTTGCATCCCTAATATCCTGTCTTCTACTTGCTAAATCGAAACAAAGCTAAGCTTCATTTCTTGTTTCCTTTCCATGTTACAGCCATTCTTCAAATAAAACAATTTTTAGTATGGCGAATACTACATCTGGAAAAACATAAAAATAATTAATTTTGCAAGCCAGTTTTATATCATTATAAAGTAGATGAATGCAACTATATTATATATTAATTCTAGAGGGGGCGACGAGGGGGTATGTGACTTTTTTTCTGGCAAAGTTGAAAAATAGGCAAAAATCTGAGTACTTTAACCGTTAAGGTCATAATACCAAGTAGTCAGCCATCCTTCGCCTACCGGCCTGAGCGGCCGCTGACAATTTAGTGCAACGGCAATGTAATTATAGAACTATTTTTCAATTTCATTTTAGATTTTTGGTTTTCTTTCATTCTATTTTTATTCAATAAATGTTTTAATAAATTAGCTACATATTTTTATATTAGATTATGTGAGATAATAGAAATAAATCAATTTTTTCGCAGTGTTTAAAAATAAAACACTTTCTCACTTAATTTTTCTATTAATTTACACACTTATTGCATATGATATTTCAATGACTATTGCAAGTATTCTTTTTACAATGTATACAATATTAGAAGACTCTCCTCTCACTTTCACATAAATAACATTACATGTGCCGTTTCTTTTCTGGAGGAATAATAAATACTTTCCTTCAAACCCTTATTTTGCAAATTTTGATTCTGTCGTCGTTTGAAACTTCCTCTATAAAAGTATTTCTATTATCTTTTTTAGAACTTTAATTTTTATAAACGTTAGTGTATGTAACATATATAGCTAATAAACTGTCTAAAATGTTCATAAAAAAATGCAACATGCCATCTATTTGTCTTTATTGTACATGTATAAGTTTGGTTCACCTTGTACATAAGATCTGTTTTGTTTTCATAAATAATCACTACTAGTTTTCTATTATTTTCGTGGTTGCATCACTATGGTGCCTTGTTGATAATAAAATAATACCAAATTTGTAAATCCAAAAATTATTGAAAATGGTTCTCGAGAACGTTTCGCCTGAAAATTTTGGCGGATAAATACCTTATTTTTTCTTACCGTTCCCATAATAGTGAGACCAGAACTCTTCAAATTCAGTGCCAATTGTTTCGTAGTAAAAAAATTGTCGCACGTTAGTTATGTTTCTATTTATACCGTAATATGGAGTGCATAAACCTTCTACGATATTTTCACCCAGGTTGGTGGCACGTTGGTATCACTCTTTTCCTAAATATGGAATTCCTTTTAGTGGGTATCCTGTTTCAGAATCGTTTAGCCAAAATATTTTTATTACATATTTTTGGTTTTGACGGTATGTATTGCTTGAATGGACATGGACAAAAAACCAAACAATTGCTCATCTACAGTCAGATTACACGATGGCATGTAGAATTTTCCTAAATTATTATTCATTCGATCCCACAGTTCTCTAATAGGTGCAAGTTTATCATTTGCTCGCCGTAGTGATCTTGATTCTTTTTCATCAAATCTAATAAATTTACAAATTTCATGATATCTGTTTTTTCTGAAAATTGGTCGAAAAATTGGTGGTCCATATTTGTTTCCTCCATAGACGGTCAATACTCGCATTGGAAGATTTCAGACGCCCAGTAGTAAACAGTATACCAATAATCTTCATCAGAAAAAATGCGTCTTGGTTAGTAGATGATGTTTCTACCTATTCTATGGGCTTATCTTGTTTTTAAACTTAATCCGTGGTCTGATGACACGCTGTCACTGCAGGCCGCTGCGGCCGGTAGAAGGAGTCTAGCGGAGTTTTTTTGTAAAAATGTAAAAAATCGGAAATTTTTAACACATAACGGTTTTTTAAAAACTGATTTTATATCTTTCCATAGCAATAGGAGACTACTGAAAAGCCTTTCATCGAAATATTATTCTAGCAATATGTAATAATTAGTTAAAAGTGCGTCCGGCCGCTCCGGCCGGTAGTATGACTTTAACGGTTAAGAAATAATGTAAAAAAAAATTTATATTATACATTTAATGAATAAAAATGTGCTTAAAATATAGTGCTTACCTTCAACTCCAATCTCCATAATGCACAAATTGCACAGAGCTTTTTGAAAACACACAATAAAATTAAATGGTAAGATGGACAAATGTTACTGAATAAATGAGAAAATCTCGTATTTTATATAACCATATTTTTTATGACTTGTCATTAAGAAGTAATTAGGAAAAAAATCTGGAATTTTCGTTACTGAAGTGTCTGTGAATTGTGATAATTATATTCCACGAATTAAAAGGGTTGTTTTTGTCCATCTAATTTGGTCTTTTGAACCACAGTGGTTCGTTCAGCGACCTCAAGAGTTCGTTTGCTTGCCTTGTTAATAGTTAGTAACTGCCCGTAGTCAAGATGGATTTATATATTTTTGCCGCTGTATTTGTTGAAATGCCCTGATTGCCGATTGGGGGCTCTAAAATCTTTACAGCGTCTGGGACTTTTTGCGTCGATTGTGAATTTATGTTAAGTGTCGAGAGTAATTCCGAGGTATTTAATATTGCTCGTCAATTGTACTTCTATGGTGCCTGTGCGGATGTGAGGGGAATTTAAGGAAATTTTGTGGTTTGGAATGAGGATTTGGCATGTGGAGGGATTTAGAGGTAATTTCCACAATATGAGTCCACTTATGATATATGACATATGATATATGACATATAAATCCACTATAATGTCCACTTCTTTTCCACTCTGTTTTATATTTTTTCCATAACTCACTTATTTCTCTTTGTCTAGCAGCGTAATACATTGCTCTTGGATCACCTCCATCAAAGGTTTTTGGATACAGTGCTCCCACTACAGATTCTACAGCATATTTGTCAATTAAACCTTCCGCACCAAATAATGCACCTGCATTACCTTCGCACAAATTCATGATATAGCTTACTATCAAGCGAGAACAACAGAAGATAACAGAAAAGCAGATTTAGAAGCAATAAAATCATTTCTGGTAGAATATGTTGATGAAGGAAATGCAGGTGCGTTATTTGGTGCGGAAGGATTAATTGACAAATACGCTGTAGAATCTGTAGTGGGAGTATTATATCCAAAAACCTTGAGGGCTTGCTAGAGGTGATCCAAGAGCAATGTATTACGCTGCTAGACAAAGAGAAATAAGTGAGTTATGGGAAAAATATTAAACGGAGTGGAAAAGAAGTGGAAAAACTCAAGATTTTTTAAAAGAACATCCAGAAGTGAGACAAGTATATTGTAGTTACGCTCGAAAACCGCCAAGCTGCTGTCCCTGCAGGACCAACCACCGCAACCAGTCCCCCGGCTGGACCAACCGGACATTCCCAAACAGCTGGCACCTCTGCTGTTAACGTTTCGATATTTGACGATTTTCATATTGATTTCGAAGATATACTTAAATATTATCAACTAAGTTTTTCACCTTGGCTTTTAGTATGCGCCATAGGATATCGCATATTTTGCATTCATTCAGGGTGGGCAGCCCGGACGGTTTACTGAAAAACCGCAACCGCCCTAGTTGTTGTCTCCTCGACCAGGATTCGAACCCGGGTCTCCCGCATTGAAAGACGGGTATGTTGTCAACTACACCACCGAGGAAAAAAACCGTGTATTGGTCTTATTGTTGAGTGTCTGGAGTAGGTCGAAGATACTTTTTTGGGAGTTGTTGTGGGAAATCTGTGCTGTATCGTCAGCGTATTGTAGAATGTAGTATGATAAGTCAATATGGGATTTGTCTGGTTGGTCGTAATTATAGATGTCGTGGCAGAATATGTTGTATAGGAGAGGGGAGAGTTGAGAGCATTGAGGGAGACACTGCAGTGGGCTAAATGTGGAATTATTCTTTACTGTTAAGGAACATAAAGGAAACTTTTGATTATATGGAGTAGCTAAGGAAGAACATCGATTAAAGACATTTTGTACAGAAGGCTGGCATGCCAAACACTGTTAAAAGCCTTGTTAATGTCCAGGAAGAGAACAGTAGATTTTTTTGGACTTTTGGAGTTATGATGCTTGGTTTTTGTTGGATAGAATGAATAGGGAATGCATAGTGGAATGTGAGGGTTTAAAACCGAGTTGATGTTTGGGGATGCGGTTTGATACGGAATTCCATAATCTGGTTTTAAGGACGTGTTCAAGGATTTTGCCAAGGACAGGAAGGAGAGGAGAGAGGACCTGGTTTAGTAATTTTGATAATGGTGCCTGCTTTCCAGCAATTAGGAAAGGAACGCTTTAGGAGGCAGAAGTTGAAAATTTTGACTATAATGGAATGAATGTCTTCAGAAAAGTGTCTGAGGTAAGTGTCTGAGTGTAAGAGGAGGTATTTGGTGACCAAATCGGAACCAGGAGAAGATTTTTTAGGAAATTTTAAGGAAGAGAGCAGAAAGGAATTCTTCAAGAGATATTTCATCAAATTTGTCTGAGGGATTTGTCTTGAGGAAGTCGGTGTTACCAGTGGTTTATTCTGTTAAAGTTATGTTTTTCAAAGTCGGGTGAGGTAGATGATAAAAATGATTTTTTAAATGGTCGACGAAAGTGTCTTGTCTGTGTCCCAGAAGTAGGTTTGTTTGTTGAAATAAATGTTAGGTATTTGCGTTTTTTATTTATATTGGGAAAGTTTTTTTAATTTTGTTCCAATAGGTTTTTCTCTGGTCTTTTTGATTTCCTGACAAATGCTGAGCCATTTTCCAAAATATTTTCTAGAAATTTTAAAATATTTTCTAAAAAAATTGTGTTTTCAAAATTTTAAAACATTTCTAAAAATGTTTAAATACGCTAAAACACTTTTTTTAAATTTTAAATTATTTTTAATAATTTGTTTATTCCCAAAATATTTAAAAATTATACTCTAAAAAATAAAAAATCTTTTAAAAAAAAATTAATAACTTTAAATTTTCTTTAAAAATATTAAACATAATTTGTATTGGAATTTATATAAATATATCAACATAAGGTCGATAGCCTTTTCGCTCATAATGTTTTGTTGTTAACTAAAAATTATTAATTAAATTAAAGATATTAAATATTAGAGGCTACGTGGCCTCTCTTAGCAGTAAAATGCAGGAGCCACACCATATTAGTACAGTAGAATCTCGATAATGCGACAGATATGGGACTAGACAACCGCCGGATTATAAGAAAAAGTGGTGGGAGGGAAGAGCGCGAGCGGTCTCCAGACCGCCGGATTACTGGACGTGTCGTCCGATTAACCAACGACCGAATTACCGAGATTATATGTACTGTAATTATATTTATTTGTTATTAGTCAATTTGTGAATTAAAAAACATGGTATATTTTTTTTTGATTTTCAAGTGGATTTTTTATCATCATTTCCATCAATACTCGGTATTTATTGGACGGTCCTGTTTTTTTTTTAAAGGCAGTATATATTTTCCACTAAAAATGAATTGAATTTGCTGAAAATTTTACTTACATTGACATAAAATTTTATTGACATTTAAGGAAAGACATCTAAGGAAAATATTTCATTTTGCTAGTTATTTTATTTACCTTTACAGGGAAATGCCAAGCGAAAACTGTGCTATTATGGTTTATTATGCTATAACCTTTATCCATTCACATTTATTCAAATAAAATTTGTTTCTGACACACAAGAAATGTTACACAAACCTTTTCAATGAATACGTCTTATTTCTCCAAGCTTGTAGAGTTATTAATATATTCAACTTTAACCTTACAAAATTTGAGAAAAATTTTAACAAAACATTAAATAATAATAATATTTATTGCAACATTAAAATGTAACAAAACGCTATCGACTCAAAACAAATAAATGAAACTAAACCTCCATTAGCTTTTAGTTGAACATTTGTACATTTAATTTTGAACAAAAGGTAAAGCGGTTTATTTATTTCCCATTGCATTTAAATAGTAAATTTGCAACCTACTGAAAATTTCCATTAATTTTAGAACAGTTATTAGTTTTCGAATAAATATTAAATTAGGTAATCTTCGAACGTTCAAAAAATAATCCTGCTTCCAATAAGCTTCTAATATTATATTTATAGTGCATGAAATAGTTTTTGCCCCATTTATTTTCTGTTTCTATTTATGAAATTTTATTATATAAAATGTGTTTTAACACACAAGTTTATATTGCATATAAACAGCTTGTAATTTAAATCAATTTGAAAGAAATAAAGCAATAATTAGCAATGAAACCTATTAAAAAGACATTTTCAAATTATAATCAATATACAGTATAATCTCGGTAATTCGGCCGTTGGTTAATCGAGCGACACGTTCAGTAATCCGTCGGTCTGGAGACCGCTCGCGCTTCTCCCTCCCACCACTCTTTCTGGTAATCCGGCGGTTATCTGGTCCCATCTGTGTCGGATTACCGAGATTGTACTGAACCGCAGGGGAAGGAGCTGATACAGAAAAGATGGGCAGAGTACTTCGCGGAACTATTACCTATTCCAAGAACTGAAAACGAAGACAGAACTCGCTATATACACAGCAGAGCCTCTTACACCTTCATACGAAGAAGTATAAACAGCAATTTCGCCCCTAAAAAATAAGCAGCGGGAGAAGATAACCTGCCCGGAGAATTCCTCAAATATGGACTGAAAAACTAGGATAGGAAGTACAGGGTCCGCTAGTGGAACGGGAAGATTCGAGTTAATATTAGCACCTCGTTGCGTAATAGTGGAAACATCAGTTGTCGATCTGTCATAACCTGCATGGTCTGCAAGATTACAATGAATCGTTGGACGGGTGAACAACGAGGCTACGCAGTTATAGCTTATTATCAAAATGGCGGGAGTTTAGTTCAAACGCGACATGACTTTCGACGGCATTTCAACATTCCGTCTGTAACAAACTTGTTCCGTCACACAACGTTATTAAAAAGTTAATAAACAACCTCGAGGAAAGTGGATCGACGTTTAAAAAACGAGGAGGTAGTGCGAAAACCGTTCGAACACCTGACAATATCGAAGTTGTTCGACAAGCGATGTTATGTCTTCGCCGATCAACCATCAGTCATGCCATAGGCCTTGCAATAAGTGAAACATCGACGAAAAGAATTCTTCATCGAGATCTTACATTTTTATTTACAAAACGTAGGTTGTGCAATCTCTTAACACGTTAACTGCCACAATACACAATACAAATTTGGGTGTGAGACACCCGCGATTCACGTGGCAGTCAACGTGTTAATGCGGGTGATTATCAACATCGTGTCCGATTTTGTGAAGTTAACGAAAATGCAGTGAGAGTTAATTCGCAGCGATACATAGCAATGATTCGGAACTTCACACCATAACCTCACATTCGTTTTGTCGTGTATTGTTTCTTTTCCTGTAACGTCTCGGTTTTTTTCTTATTTCCCGATTTTCTCATTAAAGTACCCGATTATAATTAGAATATCGTTTCTGGGTACTTCCTCGCAAATTTCTTCGAGCTTGTTATAGAATTCCTGTTTAGTGTCTTCCTCCGTTTCTTCCGTGGGCGCACATACGTTGACTATCGTTATGTTGGCTTGCTTGTTTTCTATTCTTACATATGCTATTCTGCCGTTCACTGCTTTGAATTGGATTATTTTCCTTCTCGCATAGTTGTTGACCATGAATGCGGTGCCATTTTTTCCCTGTTTCTTTTCTCCAGAGAAGTATAGCGTGAAGTTCTTTCTGTCTATTCTTCCATCACCTTTCCACCTCACCTCTTGCAGCGCCAGTATTTCTAGTTTGTATTTGGTCATTTCGTTTGCCATTTCTTGCGTTTTCCCAGCTGTTAACATTTTTCTTACGGTACACAACCCAATTCTTGTTCTTTTACTACTTCTTTTCTTCTTCTTCTCCTTTTTTGTTGATGGCTTTTGTTTTTTCTTTCTCTTCTCTTGTCCTTGGCCATTCCGTTGTCTTCATATGTGTGTCCCTTCCTCCGGTTTCCACTAGTTTTTTGGTATTAGTTTGTTCTCTTCGCGGCTTCATTTCATCACTTTTCCATTAATTGTTAGTTTTTGGAATCCTATCTTCATGTTTACGTTCATATCTTTCATTCTCTCTTCTTTAGCCACGTCTCTGGGTTATTCGTTCTTGTTTTGTCATTTCGCTATCTCTGTATATATCGCTTCCTGTTAGTATGTTTTTGTTTTTTAGTATCTTCATTTTTTCGATTCCAGTCCGCCATTTCTACCACGTACTTGTTGTCCGCAATTTCCGCTCCTAATTGTTGTATTAATTCCCAATTCTTTTGTTATAATTCTTTCCGTGTGTATTTTCAGTTCTTCGTGCGCGACGTTTTTTTAGATCATTGCATGTGATTACTAGGTTGTGTTTGATTTAGTTTTTTTTCTGCTCTTTAAATTTTACTCTCTAGTACTTCAATTTTCTTGAACATTTCTTCTTCTCTCTTCGTGTTTTCCATCTTTAACTTCTGTATTTCTTTTTTCAGTTCTTTCATGTCTACCTTGTTTTGTAATATTTCTTCTCTCATTACTTTTATTTATTTTTGTAGCTCTTTCATGTCCTCTCTACTTTCTTTTCTGCTTGTTTTTATGTCTTGTTTCAGGTCTTGTTGCATCTCCAATAATATTTTTTGAAGTGCCTCCATTTCCGCTTTTACAGTTAAGCTGTCTTTATCTTTATTCGTTAGAATTTGTTTCGTTTCAGGGTCTTCGGTGGCTTCGAAACATGTCTTCCTCGCTTCATGTGTTCCTTTAAATATTCTTACTAAATTTGGTCCTGTGTTCAGCTGTTTGAATTTATTTACAGCTGATATCGGCTGTCGTCTTCATCTTGGGTCGCGCCGCGATAAAAAAAAACCGCTTGCCCGGATCGACTCCTCGGATGTTAGGCTTTTTTTAACATAAATTTCTACTTTTCAACTCTTCTACTAGTCTTTCTTTACTTCTCTAATTACTTTATTAATTTCTTACTTTACTTACACTAATTCTCTCTCACATCTTTTGGGACGAATAAACGATGTTTCAGCAAGACGGGTCAACAAGCCTCACTGTCCGAATCACAATGAATCTTGTGAATGCTTTTTTTCCGGGGCGGGTGATTTGTCGAGACGGGAATATCCCTTAGCCCCCTTGGACTCTGGACCTAACAGTCTGCGACTTCTTTTTATTTGATACTTGAAAACTCAAGTGTTCCAAATTGATCTACCCATAACAATCCCAGCCCTCAATCAACGGATTGACGACGAGATTGCAGCAATACCTGTTAATGTGCAGAGAAGAACCTAAACCTAACCTAACACTCTGCGACTTCTTTTTATGGGGATACCTGAAAACACAAGTGTTCCAAATTGATCCACCCAGGACAATCCCAGCCCTCAAACAACGGATTTACGACGTGATTGCAGCAATACCTGTTAATATGCTGAGAAGGGTTCTGCACAACTTTAAGTCTCGACTCAAGAATGTTTAAATGTCAACGAAGGACATTTGGCGGATGTAGTGTTAAAAAAATATGTTTTTCATATTTTAAAACAAATGGCTCTATTAATAAAATTATTTACGAAATCTTCCCGCGGATCCTGTATATAAACTTATAAAGGAGGTGTGGAGACGGGAGCGAATACATAAGAACTGGACTGCCGCCATTATCATACCAATACACAAGAAGGGAGACGGCAAAGGATGTAACAACTACAGAGGTAATTGCACTACTCAATTTGACCTACAAGGTTTTTGCCAGTACATTAACAGCCAGATAAACCCATATGCGGAGGAGATTCTGGGAGACTACCAGTACGGGTTTCGGCGGAACAGTTCAACAACAGACCAGACCTTCTATATTCGCAATATATTGTAGATTGTAGATATGGTGGTGACGACTTGTACTGCGGCCTTTAAAGATCTATTGTACCCCACCTTCCTCCTCTAAGCGTTGGTATACTGACCTCTTTAGAGCGCCTCCTGTAGTCCTGATTCCTTTAGGAATTTCAGGATCTGGGTGGGATACAAGGACTGCAACTCCTACGCATTCAAGCAGTGGGCCCCGAGGTACACCTGTCTCTTGCGGAGCAGTGCTACGCAGTCTTTGAGCTGATGTATGGGGGTTTCCTCTGCTGAACCACATAATCTGCATCTGTCTTCCTCCTCTAGTTCTAGGGCCTTAAGGTATTTTCTAAGTCTGCAGTGTCCCGTCAGGACTCCTGTCAGAATTCAAAGCTTGTTCCTATTTACGCAATATATGGGTGAAGGATGGTATCGAGATGCACCAACTCTTCATAGACTTCAAACAAGCATATGACCGCATAAACAGGAACTAATTATTTATGATAATGGAAGAGTTTGATTCAAAGGTTTTGATACAGGTGACAAAGTGCGGATACAAGGAGAGCTATCGAAAAGTTTCGCAGTAACATCAGGGCTACGACAAGAACTATACTATTCAACCTGACCCTAGGAAAAGCGGTGAGGACCGAACGAGGGGCAATATTCAGCAAATCTTTAGTGATCCTTGTGTTCGCGGACTTCGTAGATGTGGTAGCCAGAAACACTCAGGCAATAAAAGAGGCATATGAACCTCTAGACGAAACTGCAAGGAAAATCGGACATAAAGTTAATATCGACAAGACCAAATAGTTGGTTATGGCTGGGAGCGGAGCGCGAATCGAACCAACGCACAGTGGGGCCGAATGCATGATTTCTTGGCAAAAATTATTTGAGCTAAATTTTGACTATAAAATGATAAGTAACATATTAACATTTATGAAGAGTCATCAGAGTCTGTATCAATGATAGGTGTTTGATTGCTAGTATCGGAAATTTTTTTTATATCTAGCTGCATTAACAAATTCAAAACCTCCGTATCAAACTTCTTTGCTTTTTTTTAGGTGTTCCTCTTATGCTAGCAAGAAATGGGTCAGATGTTATCAGCAGTAAATTCAGCACATCTTCGTTCGTTTTGCTGCGTGAAATTTTACGAGAAAAATATTCTCTGTATCTCTTAAATTCCTTGTTTCGGGCTTATTGTGCTTTTTCGCTTAGTTAACCTATTGGAAGTAAAGCGTGTTTTATTATGTCTGGGCCATGAATCAGTACCTTGTGCACAGTAGGGGACATTGGGTACCAAGAGTATTTTTGTGAAAAAGTTTTGCGGCCTCCAGAGCATAAGTGTGATACTTCTCCACATCTATTTCATGGCCACTAGAAATTGCTTGCAATATAACTTTAAACCTTGTTATAATACTAATATAAACACCAGTAATGCTTGCTGACAATTCAAGATCACTGAAAAAACGTCTAGCCATATTTCCATCATTAGTATTTCCACAGTTCGCCTTAGGTTTGTCAATGTTTAATCCCATCTCTATCTGAAATCTGTTCTGAATACAATTTTTCGTACTTGCCACAAGTTGCTTATTTTCATTTACACGACTTTGCCACTTCTTTAATGGCAGTTTATAAGCAAGATAATCAAAAAATCTTATCCGTGCGTGAAGCACCGATAATCCGAAATCGAGTCTGGAAGTGTCGATTATATTTGTTTGTAAGACTTTTTCAATGTTATTGAAGTCTTTTGATGTCAGTTCACAAACGAAACATAGTTGTGTAGACGTAGTTTCAGTAAGTGCGTCACACACTTTCCCGTCCACCAATGTAAAAAGCATTTTATACTTTACTTGTATGTTGATGTTATTAAACTCGTAAGTCATTGACCTTAATTGCTGTATTTGTGCTTCTGTATGTTCGTTTTCTTTTATCGATAGATCAGCTGTTTCATGCTCAAATTGAAACCTAATTGGCCTACAATATCGTGTAGAAGAAGTTCTTTTGTTTTGCCTTGTTGTTGTTCTTCTGGTTTTTTTGGAAGTCAGCCTTATAGGTACCAAAGATGGAATAAAATTATTTGCATCCGTAGCATGTGTGTCATTTATAAACTTTTGCTGATATTGTGATTGCATAGATCCGTCGAAACCCCATTTGCAAATCAAGATTAAAGTTTGAAAATCTTCAGGTCTTTGATTCTTAAAAACCTCTTTCTGGGCTTCCGAAAGGCGATACGCGGTATGATCAAGAAGAGCTTGTAATTTATTTTCAGCAACAGTGTCTGTTATAATGATGCTTTCTTTTTGTGGGTAACATTCTCTTTTAACCGATTGGATTACCTTGTAAGATGGAAATTTTAGTTTGTCATTTTCCCTTATTACATTATATTGATGCCTGGCGAGTTGTGCATCAACATACATGGCAAGTCCTTGGATTCCTGTAAGTTGTCCTTTTTGAGTACCACTAATACTTCTGAAAGCAGATCGATATTTTATTGCTCGTGTTGGTGTTGTCGCAGTTACTTCTTTCACTATTTTCGATGCCTCTATTTGACCTGCAGAACGCCAACTCATCTGAGCAGCAAATGATAGCTCTGAAGGCGAATGCTTGGTTCTTAACATTTCAGTCTTGTGACGTTTTGTCCTATCATTGCAGTCTTCGAAACCTTTCTCAGGTCGACCTACTTTTTTACTGGAAGTAATGGTATGAATCGGAAAACTTATGGAAGTGTCCAACCAGTTTTTATTTGTTGATAAGCACCTGTCATGTTTCCTGTGTTTCAACGAATTTTTTCAGAAATTTTACTTAATCTTCTAGCGTAATAATGCAGTCAGATTGTCTCATTTTATCAAATAAGGTTCTTCTACCTAAAAACACTTCTGTGGAACCAGATCCTTAAAAAAAATTGCATAGATATATCACCCAAAAATTTACTAACAGATTTTTCGTTTTAACAGGAGCGCCAAAAAAATACAGAGGAGTTATTCCAATTTTTTTTCTGGAAAACTGGTTAGTCATATTAATGTTCTATTTTCGCACACATTAGTTACAAATCTCATTGGTTTTTATGTTTTAGTTATGTTTTAGTATTCAGTTAGACCAAATCAGTGAAAAACACGTCTGCCGCCGATGCAGATATCTTGATCGCTTGACATTGTTTTGCTATATAAAAATTCAAGGATAACGTTGAAAGTATAAATAAACTATGTGTGAAAACAGAACATTTATATCACTAACCATTTTCCACAAAACAATTGTGAAAACTTGGTATTCTTTTGCGCTCTAAATCAGCATTATCTCCAATTGGCGCAAACATGCGCAGCTTTTTTTTCGAATTAACCGAGTCTAATCCGAGAACTAATCCAAAAACAAAAAAATATATAATTGCAGATATGATATGCACTGATATCAGCTAAATTCGTACAAATATAAGTTACACACTTAAATTGTAATTTTCGTTTACGCGAATTTGTTAATTAATGTTATAACATATTACTAAACATCGTACAATTAAAATTTGGAAAAATAATATATACTAACCTGTAGGTAATGATAACACTATTATAACCATACTGATACCACTATTAAATTTAAGCCGCGAGGGTTACTTCTGAAATTAACTTTAGCTTCAGCAACTTCAGGCAAGTTTAGTCGCTGAAAACAAATGATAGATCGCGGCTGCTTGATAGCATGCAGTAACATCATGTTGAGACAGAATGGCCCGTGTCGTGTGTATGAATGTATACGCTCGCCGAGACCGGCAATGCTTTTTCGCAAACCTTGTCAACGTGTTAATTCTTGATATTTATATGTATATAGTTTTAAAGAATTACATACTACACTTCGTATTATTATTTACAAATGTTGTATTTATCAATTAATATTCAAAACTTAGCTAAAATAATTTATGCCAAGAATTCATGCATTTGGCCCCACTGTGCAACGGTAGAAATAGGCGGAAGACAGTTTGAAGTGGTGATATGCTTCAAGTATCTGGCATCTATAATAAACAGGAAAACGAAGTATCTGAAGAAGTCACAACCCGGATACAACTAGGGAATCGTTGCCTGAATAGTCTACACCCGCAACATACCCGCCTGGCAAGCGGGAGACCCGGGTTGGATTTCCGGTCGGGGAGGCAAAAACTAGGGCGGTTTTCACTAACCGCCCTAGTATGCTATACCGGGGTGGTGCATACTGAAAGCCAAAGTGGAATAGGGGGTTTAATGTATAGTCTATACCCAATACTCAGCAGTAAAGACCTGTCGCGCAGAACCAAGCTAAGATTGTACAAGACACTAATTCGACCAGCGGTGACATATGGCAGCGAAACTTGGACCCTTACAAACAGGGCCGTATTAACCCTATGGGCTGTTTGTGCAACAGCCCAGGATGAAAGCAGGCACCATTATCAAAATTACTAAACCAGGTCCTCTCGCCTCTCCTTCCTGTCCTTGGCAAAATCCTTGAACACATCCTTAAAGATGAGGAGTTAAATATGCTTCAATCTCTATATTTCAATTAATAAATTCGGGAAAGGAATGAAGGCACACCCCGATTAAGACCGCTGTAAGGTAGCGTTCGTGGCTCGCGCTCTTTGAACTTTGCACTTTTCATGCATACAGCTAAATTCGTGTTTTAAGTGCCCGATGTCTATACAACATATGAATAGAAGATATTTCTATTATTAAAACTCGTGCAGAATTGCAGATTGCATTTTTTTGTAGTTTTAATTCAGTTTTTAGGGTTCCGTACCTCATAAGGAATATGGAATCCTGATCCACCTGGACAACAAGGTGGATAAGGATTCCATATTCCTTATGGGGTACGGAACCCTAAAAACTGAATTAAAACTACAAAAAAATGCAATCTGCAATTCTGCACGAGTTTTAATAATAGAAATATCTTCTATTCATATGTCTGTCTGTCCGTCTATCTGTCTGTCTGTCAATCTGTAAAGACACCTTTTCTCAGGAACGCGTGGAGGTATCAAGTTAAAATTTATATTAAATACTCGTGTCTACGGTCTCTTTTAGTCAAACGCAAAAGTCAACGCAGTCAAAAGATATGATAAACGGTCATATCTTTTGACTGTCGCATATTTTTGCATATTTTGCGATTTCACAAGGGAATCAAAACCATTAGAAAAAGCCATAAAAGGACAAAAATAAAAATTTATATATTTTTATTTATTATATTTTATTTATTATATATATTTTTATTATTTCTTATCATAAAAATTATTAGGGAATGCTATCACTATTCTTGTTATCCATAAGCTGCGTGTATTTTAACAAAAAATGAAATGTGGGTTAACGGGAACTACATTTAACAAAATAATTTTATTTATAACTGAAATGAAATATTAAAATATCATATTTAAGAATTTCAATGCCTAGGCCCTAGGGCGCTAATTTGTTTATAGCCCAGGGCGCCAAAAATGAACGGCCCTGCTTACAAGTGCACACGAACTACAATAGACCTCTTTACGGTTTGTTAAGCGCATGCGCATCCGCCAAGTTTGAAAGGCGGGAATATGAAAGTTTCAGGCACATTTTGACGTATTTAGTTATTCGTCAAAAAGTTCGGGCAGTTTTTCACCTATAACAAGGCGGAAATTGCGCACACATGCGCACAAAAAAATTTCATCTATGGAAAGGTCTATTGAAACGATTTGAACGGAAAGTACTACGTAAGATTTTTGGCCCAGTAAATACACACCGGGGGTTAATAAACCATGAGCTACGACAAATTTTCCATGAGCCCGATTTCATGGCGACTATTAAATGCTGTAAATAAGCAGAAAGGAGGATACTAGACACCCCAAAAGGGAACTGGATGACGCAGGCCACGTGGCAGACCGAGCACTAGGTGGCTGAACAGCGTGGAGGAAAACGCGGCACCAATCGGGATGACAAATTGCAAAGTCTCTACAAGAAAGGGATGGGCAACGCTCATTGAAAGGAATGTCAAATTCCCAAGCGGTAACCTACAACGGCAACAGACGGCCGTAACGGCAACAAGAAGAAGAATGTTTCTTTCCTCAAAAAAATTAATCGACGTGATGTAAAAAATAAATTCTACTTTAATATAAACGCATCCGTTTCTACGAAAAATGTTTCATGCTTCCAATTAATTTACTGGAAAATATTAACTGAATACAATTTGTAAACAACGTTCAGTTGCTACATTTATCTATTAAAATAAATTTAGTTTCGTAATAATTACTAAATGGTTTCCATGCAGCAAATGAATGCGCATAAAATTTTCTAGGAAAATATTTTATGCTAGTTATTTTATTTACTTCTACAAGGAGTTTTCTTTCACCGGTAATTGATCAGTGTGTGAAGCAGGGCTTTAGTGCATGAGTTTCGAAATTGCGAAGCATGACTTTTATCGCAATGAGTGCACAAAAGTCATTCACACACGTGTATCATACATTATTTTGTCTAAAATGCATATTAAAATACGTATTAAAATACACAATAAGGTTAGAACGCACGGAGGCACTGAACTTCCGTGGTAAAAATTGCTAACTAGTAGAAACGCACAGTGGCAGGAACACTATTCGGTCATTGTAATCTAGGTTAACCTAGATTTAACCTAGATTGGGTTATGGTTAGGTTAAGTTATATTGGAGCCAGATAAATCCAGACTGAGAGGCCGAGACTTCTTGATTAAAAATATGAAAAATTAAATCAATTTTAATATACGCCAGAAAATTTATTTCCACTATGTCTATGTTTTTTGTTTAGTGACGCGAGTTGTTGCCATAGTAACAACAAACAGAAGTCGTTTAATAATGAAGCTCCATTTGATTTAAATTGGACTTTTACGCACGATTTGGTTACTTTTACAGACGATTATGAATGTGTTCATTTTGGTGTGTGAGTGGAAAAATTAATTTTTACCACTTTTTTTTTATTTCGATTGAAAACCAACTTATAAAACAAAGTATCAAAAATTATAAAGTTTTGTATTCACTTTCTTAAATCATTGATTTGATTTCATGGAATTTTTTTGAGATTGTTTAGAAATGTTTATAGACTTTTCGGGATGAACAGTCGTAAATTTATCGCGAGTTTTCCGTCTGAAAATAGTTTTCAGGTCGTAAAAATATCGTTACCAAAAATAAATCATTGGCAAATTGCTGGAAACATGCAATATTTAATGACCAATAAAATATTCAAGGATCTCTTCAATATATGTATTTATTAAGTGTTTAATTATTTATTAAGTGTTGACGATTTGTTGAAGATTTTATAAAACATGCATTTCATCTCGAATTGATGTTTTAATTCAAAATTTTAATTGCGGATTTCTTTAAATGTTTCAAATCTAAATATTTATATTGAACTAAATCAAGATTTTATATTTCTGAAAATATTTAAATCTTTTATAGATTATTTCATTTTTATTTACAAAATACACTCAAAGTTTGGATTGAAATTTGAACTACAGAGGAGAAAATAATGATCTTCCGTAATGGCATTAGTGACTATAAATAAAACCGTGGAGTGCTAAACTATACAGGGTGTTTACGGTCTTATGATCCCAGTTTTAAGGGGTGATTAAGCATCTTAAAAGAAGATCATTAATGTGATATTGTCTTAACAAAAGTTGCATAATAAGAGAGATATTACTGTTTTAAATTGTTTGTTGTTTCTTCTTCTTCTTTCGAATAGGCCTACTTTGGACCACGCTTGTTCAACTGTTGGGCTTTGATCTTTGCCCAGTACTGTAGCATCTTCTGCCGGTGTAACTCCTTTCTCTCTTCTGTCCAGGTGGTACCTTTCCTTCGGGGTTTTCCCTGAAATCCACGGACTTCCTTCAGGGTGCGCCTCACAGACTATCTGTTTTCAAGATCTGTTATTTCCAGGTCTTTAAAATCCTTCTCGGTTTCATTGTTTGTTCTTTATTAAACAAAAAAATTATTTATGTTATTATGAATTCCGAAGGCGGCATAACTCTGAGCTCTACGAACATATTGAGATGCTCTCTGACTGTGCAAGGAAAAGAAGGGTAGCTTTCTATGGCCACGTTGCAAGATTGCCTCCAAACCGACTAACCAACCGTCTGTTCACCTTCTGGCAAAACAAGAAACTTCGTACCACTTGGTTGACAGAGACCGAGAAGGATATTGAAGAATTGGGAATAACAGATCTCAAAAACCGACAGTCTGTGAGACGCACCCTGAAGGAAGTCCGTGGATTTCAGGAAAAACCTCGAAGGAAAGGTACCCCCTGGACAGAATAAAGAAAGGAGTTACACCGGCAGAAGATGCGACAATACTGGGCAAAGGTCAAAGCCCAACAGTTGAACAAGCGTGGTCCAAAGTAGGCCTATACGAAAGAAGAAGAAAACATTATTTAAAAAAAATTCATGGACACCACTTTATACTAGTTGTTCAAAGTTTTCGCAGTGTTGTTCAACGCAAAGTCTTACTCGACTTATCCTTGAATTGGCATAATTTACTAGGCTTTGGACCTGCTGTCCAATTGTCGCCGCAGCTGCCTCAACTCGATTACAAAGATCATCTAAATCAATTATTTGGTTAGTGTATGCCATGGTCTTCATAACTTCATGGCCACGTCTTCATGGCCACGTGTGGAGAATGCCAAACACAAGAATAGCTAGAGGTGTGTTTACAAATACACCAGAGGGCAGACGACCTAGAGCAGAGGTCGGCAACCTGCGGCTCGCGAGCCACATGCGGCTCATTCGATGTAAAACTGCGGTCCTCCTCAGGAGGATCTGAGGAGCTTTGCAGTATCACTAGAAATTGCAAAAAGGGGGAAGTCATTCAAAGCTGGTGAATACGTCAAATATAGTTTCATACGTGCATCTGAAGAACTGTTTCATGCTTTCAAAAACAAAACAGAAATCAAGGAAAAATCAAAGATTTGCCATTATCTGCTAAAATAGTACAAGATAGAACTGCGCAGATGTCTTCAAATGTTACACATATGCAAGTGGAAGATATTCAACTGGCTTCTGGCTTCTCATAAAAGACACGGCACAAGTTCACGGCCCTTTTCGTCAGGTATAAGTCGCCGCAAGGTCCAAAAGAACAACTGCTAGGATTGCAACCGCTTTCAGAGCAAACTCGTGGGGATATGGGTAAGTGCTGTGCACAAATACCTGCAAGACAATGGAATCTTTTTAAATAAAATCGTTTCCATAGCAGCGGATGGAGCCAGTATGGCAGGAATAAATAGAGGGTTAACACTGATTCTTCCGAAAAAATAAACCACGACATAATTCATCAATAGGCGTTTTGTGCCAAAATATATCCGTGCGAGACAGTTGACATCATGAACTTTCTTAACTAAGATTATTAACATCATCTTGGCAAAAGAACTCTACCATTGCCAATTTAAAGAATTCTTTAAAGATATAGGGAGCCAGTATTCTGACCTACTTCTGCACAATAAATTTGCGATGATTTTCTTTGTTCTTTGTGCTTGACCATTCCTATTTGGAGGACGACTAATGGCTTCAAAAATTCAACTTGCAGATATCACAATGAAACTGGTTGAGCTAAATCTGAAACTGTAAGGAAAGGACACCCAGCCTATGCCTTGGTGGAAAAACTGTTTTTGTTTTCGAAAATAAAATTCCTCTTCCTCTAAAATAGAATTCCTCTTGTTGAAGAAATTGAGAGTAAATAACTTCATTTTAAAAATTTTAAGCAATATCACGAAAAAACCGATGCAACTATTTAAACGAGTTACTTCAGCGTAGCTATAATTCGAGAAATTCAAAACAAACAAAACTACTCTCGCGTTCATAGTATATCCTCTGAACACAAATTCAAATGCAATTTCTGGACCAGAAAAGCAAAGACTTGTGGAGTGGCAAGCCTACAGAACTCAAAAGCAACTTAGAGGAGTTGGAGGTCCAGAAATGCATGCTCGTCGCGCACCACAAGCGGACAGCTCTAGTAGAAATGCCGCGAGTCGAGGCACTCATATTCGGCACATGGAATAGCCTTCTAGGATGCTAAAGTGAGATGAAAAAGTTGGCATTTGGAGTGCTGACGATCTCCGGGTCGACGACATATTCGTGCGAGCAAGCGTTTTCATACATGAATATAATAAAAGTCAACTAACAAATACAAATCTAGAGTCGTGCTTGAAAGTTAAAACAACTAGTTATAAGCCAGATTGAACCAAACTTTCAAAATGGCATGCAATGCTCGCATTAATATTACTACTCTATAAGTGGCTCTTTAAAAATAGTGAAATTTTGTAAATTTTAACTTTTGGCTCTCCCGTTTCATAGGGTTGCCGACCCCTGACCTAGAGCAGTGGTGCGAGAATCGTTTTTCATTTGCGACCTAACATTTTCTGTAAAATTTTATCACGACCCCTGGATAAAAGTAACGTGAAAATTTTAATTCCTAATCAGTTGTACCAACATCTCCATAAAAGCAAACAAACTTACAAATTAGTTTTTGATTAAATTAAGTTTTAAAATTTCAATGTTTACAAATTTCATTTTCAAGGTGGAATTTACAAAAAACTGCAATATTTGCTGAAATAAATATTAAAATATTGGGAAAATTTGCTAAATATTCCGGAACAGCTTTACCAGCATCTCCACAAAATTTGAAACAAATCCACAAATTATCTTTTGAGAAAATTTAATTTAAAAATTTCAATGTTTACATTTTACATTTTCAAGGCGGAATTTCCAAAAAAAACTGCAATATTTGCTGAAATAAATATTATAAAGTAGGGAAAATTTGCCAAATATTCCAAAATAGTTCTACCAACACAATTTGAATCTAATCCCCAAATTAGATTATGATATATGGAATTATGATAAGTGGAATTTACAAAAACTGCAAAATTTGCTGAAATACATATTCAAAAATTGGGAAAATTTTCTAAATATTCCGTAACAGTTCTACCAACATCTCCACAAAATTTGAAACAAATCCCCAAATTAGTTTTTGAGAAAAATGTTTGAAAATATCAATGTTTTTTAATTTCTTTATATTAACATTTCACTATTTACTGCTACCCAATACTTTCACACGAAATGCCTTAAATTTTCTATGAATTCGGCCAAAAAGATTCTCTATCCACCCCTCTGGGACGCGACCCATGGTTTGCGCACCACTGGTCTAGACCGCGGAAAAGACGAAATGCGAGAAAATCGATTTTGTCAAAATAGTTATTTTTTGAGCTACAGTAAATTTTTAAAACGTTTCTGAAATCATATTTGATGCTTATTACAGATATGCAAATTATATTTCGCTAGCTCTTTCCGTTCACTATCGCCTGCAAGAATTGAAGAAATTTTTAAGAAATTTCGTCGCTCGAGTAGAGATCTCGGAAAATCGGGAATTTCCCGCGGACAATCTTAGTGGTGAAAACAAGGAAATAAAAGGAAAATGACCTTCTGACAACGATGCCGCAATCAGTTTTTGATTATCTGCAACCGTTTCTGAGACATCTACTTAGCAAATCGAGAATCGGGTAAATTTCAGTTGGAAACTTTTCGATGAATTATTGAATCTTTCCGGACAATTTATACATCGACTTGTTCGTCTTGTCGTGTAGTTTCTGTGTGCCGAAAATGATTTCGCTGCTTTTTACCGTTCTCGACAAAATCGAAAAAAACCGAAAAAGCACATAATTTTCGAACGAAATGATGGAAAATATTTGTTGAATTTTTTTTTGGAAAATTTTTTCGTGATTTTTTTTGGTTACCCGAAGGAAGAAGGGAAATCGAAGTGCTGAAAACGGTTTTCCAATTCATTTCGCTCCAAAATTACAAATAAACAAGTTACATATATTTTTTCATTGTACACCATCTTGCATTTCCGACTGATTTCACGCTGTCATAACTTGAATGGCTCACCACAGAGACTTCTAGTCTTCACCAATCGATTCAGCGTCCCAAAATTAGTCGGAAAATGTATAGAATATTCTTAAGAGGCTTTATAAGCCTAAATATTCCGGAATAGTTCTACCAACATCTGCACAAAATTTGAAACTAATCCCCAAATGAGTTTTTGAGAAAATTATGTTTGAAAATTTCAATGTTTTTAAATTTCCTTATATTGACTTCACTATTTACTGCTACCCAATACTTACACAACGTAATGCCTTAAATTTTGTATGATTTTGTTGACCCAAAAAGACCCCTCTAGGGGGGGTCTAGAGGACGGTCTCGGTCAAGATTGAAAGATAATGTGCTAGAAGACCCGAAAGTACTGAAAATACAGAACTGGACTAGAAAAGCTGTAAATAGATACAGATGGAAGGCGGATGTCGAAGAAGCCAAGGCTCTACATGGGCCGTCGTAGTGCTGTGTGTGTATGAAAGTTTCGGGCACATTTTGTTATTTTCATTGGTTATACGTCAAAAAAGTGTGCGAAAATATGGCGGAAATTGACTCATGCGCATAAAAAGATGTATACAATGAAAAGGTCTATTGACTCTCGCGCAGTGTTCGCAATACAATTCGACTTGAAACATCTACTTGGCGATATATTTGTCGAGTATTAACTATGATCTACTTTAAAGAGATTTAAGATTTTAAGAGAATTTAAGATTCTTTCTTCTTCATCCAAAATTCGTTGGTATCGGCCAGGTTCACCATCCCGACCTAAACGTGTTTGCAGTACACCAGTTTCTCGTGCACGGATTACTAGAACGTTGAAGTTTTGTGGAATAGGTGTTGTTCTATTTGGAAACCGATCAGCGTACAATCGACTTGGAGCAGCAAAATTGTACTTCTCAATTGTACTTCTCCATAAATTAACAACATGTCAACGTATTGACTGTTGGTGCGATGGGCCATTTTTACTCTCCTTACTAGGACTTATTCGGAAGAATCTATTTCAAATCACAGTGCAGTAAGCACTGATGAAACATCTTAACAGATGGGAAATGTTACCATCACCAGCCTACTTAGAAAAAAAAACGGCCAAGTGCGAGTTGTGACTCGCGCACCGAGGGTTCCGTACAAACTTTTAAGTAAGGTATCTTTTTTTTGTGGAGGACACATAACCGAGGAGGACCTAACTGTATGTAACCCATATGCTTCTGGTGCCTGACAATACCACGCAACACATTAGTGTATTTTCATAAGTATCTAATAGTAAATTCGCATTTTTCTTGTAATTAAACTACATATTTACGGTTTTCAGATTTTTCCCTTTACATGTGCTGTAAGACACCGCTTCTTGCCAAATTTCATGATTTTAGGTCAACGGGAAGTACCCTATAGGTTTTGATTCCCTTATGAAATCGCAAAATATGCGACATAAACGGTCATATTTTGATCACGTTGACTTACAAGTTTGATTTTTTCACAGCTGAAAGAGACCGCAGACCCGAGTATTTGATTCAAATTTCAACTTGTTACCACTACGCGTTCCTGAGAAAAATGACAGACAGACAGACAGATGGATGGACGGACAGACAGACAGACGGACAACAAAGTGATCCTATAAGAGTTCCGTTTTCAGTACGGAACCCTAAAAATCACTGATAATTTATCGTTTGAGTTTAAAAATTTAACACTAAAATTCTCTTATTTTGCAACATTTGTTAAGACAAGGTTAATGACCTTCTTTTAAGATGTGTTATCACCCCTTGAAAATAAAATTGGAAGACCGGAAACACCTTGTATAGACCTAAGAGCAGCATGGTTTCCACAAAGAAGGATCAAACATAACGGAAATTGTAAATTTCCATACAAAATTAATAAACGAAATAGAGAAGGGAAAATGTGCAATGGGAATCTTCTGTGATCTGTCTTAGGACTACGACTGTATATCGCACAATAAACTCTTAAGGCCGCAGCCCGAATTGCGCTCACAGCGTTCATGGCAAATGTTCGATACCAATGTTCAATAGCAATGTTCGATACAATTTAATACAAATGTTCGGTTCGATTCGTGCTTTCAACGCTCACTGTTTGCAGCACGTTATGACATCAGAGGAGACTCCATGCTCAGACGTTCACGCTGCTCACGGATCGGACGGTCAGCACTATGTTCAACATATCGTACATAACGCATCGTATGCCTTGATCGTCAATTACGTCAAAACATAAATGTCGGTAAAGTTTAGAGTTCGCGTAGAAGTTCGCATATATTTATAATAATCGAATATTATAAATGTTAATTAAATAACTAACGAGCACACGAGTGGTCCGAATTACTAGTACAGCGAACAGCCGTTAGCGCGCTCATTAAATCGGACCATACCTTAGCACGTTGTAGGTCGTAAGCACTGTGAGCGCAATTCGGGCCGCGACTTAAAAGGAATAGTATTATGATTCCAGGGTCAAGAATACAGAAAACAAAGAACGTAACTAAACAGATCCTGGAAAAATTTCACCAGTCGTTTGCGGCAAACAGTTTATTTTTGAATACTGTCGTGTGTATAATGTAGAATTACTCGGACCAGTAAATAACAAAATGCTACATTTTCATCATCAGCACGGTGTTGCTTAGCACACAGCACACATGGCGCATAGGGTGTTGCTTAGCGATGTAACCTACATTGCGGCATTGCTGACCAGGAGAGATATAAAATTCTTAATCAAAGAAAATCGTGCCTAAAGTATTAAAATATTGTATCGTGTCCAATTCTGAGCTATATTTAAAGTTTCATGTCTCTAGCTCGTTCGAAGATAGTTTAAAGTTCATTAAATCCCTCCAGGCGGAGAAGAGAACACACAGACGGAAAGCAAGTTAATAAACGTTTTAAAGTAGCCAAATTGTAAAATATTGATTAGTTATATTTAGGGCCGTAACTAGGATGGGGCACGTGCCTTGTGTCCAGATGAAAGGGGACCTAAAAATATTTAAAAAAATTATATTAAATTAGTAAAAAACGTGCGCCTTTCAGCAGTTTTTGGGAACCTGTCCGATAATAGTAATATTATTTTAGGCAAATAATTAGTTTATTCAATTTATTTATACAATTCATAAAATTTATTTTATGTTTATTCACGTGTTCATTCATAAGTTTTGATGTGTAATTTCCCCAAGTAAGCTATTTACGGCCCTGGTTATATTTATAATTAAAGAAAATAGTTTACTTATATTTTGTTAGAAAGTATCAAGATTTATAAAAAAAAATTAAAAGCCCCGTAATAAAAATCCAACAAAAAAAAAAAGTTTTATATAAATTTAAGGAAATGCTAAATAAAAGCAGAAACTACGCATATTTACTTCTGTATTTATAAATACAAGCCTAAAGGTTAACTAGTAAAGCAATTTGTTTGCATATTCTGTATTCGCCTTTATATATTTAGATTTAAAATTACGATGCATCACAGCTAATGAAACAAGCAAATACAGAAAACAACTCATAATTATGTATATAAATAATTCGAACTAGACGCAATAATTAAACAACAACAATAAATCCACAGAAATCTTGTTGACAATGATGAGTCAATAAATAATAATATCGCGATTTTCTCCTTGTTATTACTGAAGAAGTGTTTTTATGCGCATTATTTGATATTTAATTGCGATCCGATTTCATTTTTCATTGAGAAAATCTGATTTTGTGTTTTGTAAATTTATTATCCAATTTTGAAGGTTATTGTAGATTTGTAGGTTTCGGTGACTTGTACTGCGACATTCATAGATCAATCTTCTTCTCCCCATGCTTTTCCTCTAATTGGACCCCCTTATGCAATAAGGAACCAAATGCCAGCAATGTAATTTTGAGTAATAATTTTCGGAGGAAATGTATAGTTCGAAAAAATATGACGGGAAGAAAATAAGCGAAATTAAATTTGTTAATGGTTTATTGCCTATATATTCATATTATACAAGTACACAAAATAACAAAATAAAAACAAGCAAAATTTAGCGAAAAAATGTCGCTTGGTTCTTTATTGTTAAATTAATAAACATATTATTAGTTTCCAAAACATTGAAATAATATACAAATGATCATAAAAATGTGTTTTCAATCGCTGCTATTTTCAAATTCAAAATCCAGAGTTTCGACATTTTATATCCATCAATATCTTCCTCCAGTAATGGATCTGCGGTTAAATTCAAATATAAAGGATGATCTGCAGCCGGAATTAAATGCATGTAAGACTTGATATCATTCATTTTAGCCTGTGCTACTGCCTTTCCATTTGGCCAAAGTGGTTCTAAGTTATTAAGGAAGATACTGTTTGAATTTTTCGGTCTACCTTGCCTTTTTCTTATATTTATTTCCGAGTAGTCCAGACCATTATGTATATTTTTTATAAAAATGCTGTAAGGTTTTTTTTGCTGGATCTTAATTTCCTTAATTTGCAGTCAGTTAATTTTTTTTCTCACTTATATCCTTCTTTCTGTTGGTAATTAGTTTTTCTATTTTTCCTGTCCCCAACTGTCGTTTTTAGGGTTCCGTACCGAAAACGGAACCCTTATAGGATTACTTTGTTGTCCGTCTGTCTGTCTGTCTGTCAAGACCATTTTTCTCAGGAACGCGTAGAGGTAACATGTTGAAATTTGTATCAAATACTGGGTCTGCGGTCTCTTTCAGCTGTGAAAAAATCAAACTTGTAAATCAACGCGATCAAAAGATATAACCGTTTATGTCGCATATTTTGCGATTTCACAAGGGAATCAAAACCTATAGGGTACTTGCCGTTGACCTAGAATCATGAAATTTGGCAAGAAACGGTGTCTTACAGCACATGTAAAGGGAAAAATCTGAAAACCGTAAATATTTAATTTAATTACAAGAAAAATGCAAATTTACTATTAGAAACTAATGAAAATACACTAATGTGTTGCTTGGTATTGTCAGGCACCAGAAGCATATGGGTTGCATACAGTTAGGTCCTCCTAAAGATACCTTACTTACAAGTTTGTACGGAACCCTCGGTGCGCGAGTCACAACTCGCACTTGGCCGGTTTTTTTTCTTTTCTGCGAGCCACTCTCATATTTTCTTTTAAAAAGTTACAAACAAATTACCAAGTTGGAAAATTAATTCTAGCTTTTCGGAGCCGCCGGTAAAACAAGTCTTAGAAAAGCTTGCATAACTCCTTTTCCAACTTTGTAATTTTCATTTAAAAACGTTTAATAAATTTATGCAGATAAAAGTTCTGTAGCGATAAATTATCGCTACCGAAATTTTATCTACTTACAGTACTGCAAGAAATACTTACATGTGCGAAATTGATAGTTTATTTGTTTAGTAGCATGAGTTAACCAAATCGATTTTTTTATCGACTATGTATATATATATATATATATATATATATATATATATATATATATATATATATATATATATATATATATATATATATATTATCGATACACTGGACTATGGACACTACCATTGTACCACCACTACCACTAACCACTAACTCTTACTTTGCGTGTGCACGTGTTTTTTAATACTGCGCAAATCTAGTGATTCCTTTGATTTGCCACGTGTCCTTTGACTCGAGCAAAATAAACATAAAAAAACCGGCCAAGTGCGAGTTGTGACTCGCGCACCGAGGGTTCCGTACAAACTTGTAAGTAAGATATCTTTTTTTTGTGGAGGACGTAGCAAGCACATTCAGTTAACTTGACAAGTGGCCCTCCTGAAATCACGACCATCTTAGTACCGCTGGAAGCATAACCTCAAGATGTCGCTGTCGTACGATGGAATTCTACCCTATATTTTATTACCATACATCCCCCATTCACTATGAGTGTTTAGTGGTACTGGATTTTTACTATTTGTTTTTACTGCTCAATTTTGCCTGTATACCTATATACCCTGTATAACGGTATACAGGGTGTTTTTTTTTTTAAATAACGCGAATATGTTTAAACTTATAAAAAGAAAACTTTATTTTAGTATTACACTTATTCACTAACTTATATTAAGATCTAACTATTTCTAGATCTAATATAAACTAATATATTAACTATTTCTAGATCTATTTCGATACTCTTAACATTGAGTTGTTCAATTGACTGCTTTTGGGCAATTGACTAGCAAAAAATATAGGGCGTACGTGATTTAAGTATATGAAGATTATAAACAAAAATTAGACGAAATATAATATATACAGGATGTTACGGGACTTGAGTATGTCTCAAGTCGGTTATAAACAAGCAAAATTTAGACATAATATATACCCTGTATATATTATGTATATAGAGCGTACGTGATGAAATGCATAACGAATATAAACAGAGAAAATTCAGAATAAATAGCTAGGTTTTTTCCGAGGAGGAAAAAACCGTTAGGTCCGAGGAGGACCTAACTGTATGCAACCCATATGCTTCTGGTGGCTGAGAATACCACGCACATACACATTTGTGTATTTTCATAAGTTTCTAATAGTAAATTCGTAAATTATTCGTAAATAAATAAAATAGTAAATTTTTCTTGTAATTAAACTACATATTTACTTTTTCAGATTTTTCCCTTTACACGTGCTGTAAGACACCGCTTCTTTCCAAATTTCATGATTCTGGGTCAACGGAAGTACCCTATAGGTTTTGATTCCCTTGTGAAATCGCAAAATATGCGACATAAACGGTCATATCATTTGATAGCGTTAACTTACAAGGTTGATTTTTTCACAGCTGAAAGAGACCGCAGACCCGAGTATTTGATACAAATTTCAACTTGTTACCTCTACGCGTTCCTGCGAAAAATGGTCTTGACAGACAGACAGACAGACAGACAACAAAGTGATCCTATAACGGTTCCGTTTTCGGTACGGAACCCTAAAAACGGAGCGCAGCCTAAATGTTTGGTGCATGCTTACGTTCGTGCCTGTCGGTTCGCATAAGGCGCGGGTCCCTCAAAACGCATCTCGCCCCGGCGTAAGGACGGCTCTGCTCGTTATAACCACCACATAAATTTCGTTCGTTTTTGTTTACCGGGTTTTACGCCTATAAACGATAAGCATTCTTGATAAATTTAAACTTATATTAAAGCATATTACATTGCTTTTCAAACGGCATATTTCTTTATTTTATCTCATAAATAGTTTACAAAATATACAAAAATAGTTATATAATATATATAATAGTATACAAAAATAGTTGGAAGTCGAAAGTTTACAGCGGGCCGATTTTCATGCACGCAAGTCTATTTTTAGTTTTTCAAATTAACATTGCTTCGATCTCTATTCTCATAGTTTCGACCTTGATTGCCATAGCTTCGACCTCTATTACCATCGTTTATTACCTCTATTACCATCTCTACTACACTGTTTGCCGCAGTTTCGATTGTCATAACTTCAACCTCAATTGTCATAATTCTGTATTACTATATTTTCAGCCTCTATTGACTTAGCTTCAACATTTTGCGACTACGCCGCCTAACCCCATTGGGCAAATTGCGGAAGATGCCGCATTCGGCATCTTCCCCAGTTTTATTATAATGTTGAGCCCCCGCTCTAGGGCCGGGCAACCTGGACATTTATCCTGGGCGCCAAAAGATAAAGGTGCAATTTTGGGCTTCTTACCAGTTGAAAGATCCACAGGAAAACAAATGTCTGATATTATAATTATAGAATATAAAGAATGACTCGGGTTTAAATATGCAGGATATTAGAGGGAAGGAATAGGACAACGGTTTCAATATGAGGGGCGATAAAGCAGGAGTGCAATCTATAATTAAACAATGATTTTATGTTCTGCTGTGAAGTAGCCACTCACTCAATCTTTGTTGTTAATGATATGTCAAGAGCATCCTTGGAAGACGCTACTTTCTTGAACATGGTCCAAAAAATCTTCTAGAGCTACAAATCGATGAAATCTACGTTTCGATGGGCAAGACTTTTAACCCTTTCGTCCCTGAACGTTAATAATATATCAGAGATAGAATACGTGGTCTGTTAGAAAAGTATCCGACCTTATTTTTTATTTTGAAAATCTGATGGATTTGAATCAAGCGCGCTTGCATGAGCTGACCTTGAACCTTCGTGCGCATGCGTTAATTTTTTTCGTGATGTGTAGTGCTCTCGTCGGTTTTCAATGCAAATAAAATGACGAAATGTGAAATGAGGGATGTCCTAAGTCGCCTACGAGATGCTGTGCGGCGCAAGCAACTGGAGTTGTGGTGAATGTGCTCCAGCACATTCTTCGCACATGGTTCATGTGCGCGGACAATTTTTTGGCGAGAAACCAGACTCCTCTGGTTCGACCGGCTCCTTGCTCTCCTGATATGGCCTCCTGTGACTTCTGGCTATTCCCCAAAGTCAAGAGGCCATTGAAAGGAACGCGATTTCAGACAAGAGATCACATTATGGTTGCAACGACAGCCAGAGGCTTTTTCGGAATGCTTCCAACAATGGCGGCACCGCTGGGAGAAGTGTGTGGAGTCTCAAGGAGACTACTTTGAGGGTGATTAGGTTTCCAGCGCACCAGGTATGCCTAACATGACCATTTATTTTTTACGTCAGAGCGGGACACTCGCGGAATTATGTAAAAAAAAAACTTTTATGGTATTAGAGTGTCGGTTACTTGTAAGTTCACTAACAATAAAACATTACGAGCAGTGTAAGGAAGAAAAGGCGAATTCTCCTCAAGCGCCAGGTTAAGTTTTCTTTCGAAAAACATTTTCAAAATTTGTCGATGCTCAGAAAATAGCTTTTCAAAGGCTGGTACATTTAGAACTCTCAAGTGCGGGCATTAACGCAAAGTTGACTTGAAGATCATCTTGTTTTACTGTAGCCTAGCAGATTGTGATACTATGTGTCAGTAGAATCACAAAATTTTTTCAAAGCTTCTACTCGATCGCTGTAGGCATAGAAAATTAATAAATTTTCACAATGAATGCACTTGAAGTTTTCAGGGAGACCATCTGCGGCTGTTTTGATGGCGATGTAAACTATGTGGGCTCCACATCCAATTCCGATGAGCTGTATTCACTATGATTTGTTCAATTTTGCGTAATAGTATATTGAAGGACAAGTTCAGTAAGCACGATTTTACAGCACGCGTCCAAGTTTGGAAAGCAACGAGAGTAGCGAGGAGTTTCCTAATGGACAAGTGCTGAAAAACGCCTTACGAACGAGATTTTTATAGATTTTTTTCTATTTTGCGCCCTTTTATGCAATTTCTAAATAAAAAAATCGCCGATACATATTGAGAAAATTGTATCGCACTCGGCGAGCCATAATCGCACGCATATGAGTGCTGTTATAAGTCCATTACAGACGCAAAATAGACAAATAGTTTTTTATATGTCTCGATATCGTTAGCACCACCGCTGGTCCGTGACTAACGTTTGCTGAAGAGGTACCACCCCATTGTTTTATAAACGGATACTTGTTTTGCAAAATAATTTTAGAGGTACACTGGCGTTTTGGCGTTTTTGTTATGGTACAATCACACACTCCGACCGGTGTGACCTTAAAGCTGTGCGTAGTACTGAAGTACTGAACCAGCTTACAGCACTGCGTTTGGTTCCTCGCTGACTCTATGCCGCTTTCACGCGTCATCCGCTCTCTCTCGTCGCTCGCCGCTTCGGTTACACGTTACGACCTTGCGACTGTACGACCAGGCAAGTAGTACGGTGTTTACACCCTAGCAAGTAGAGACCTAACCGCGAAAGCGGGACGTTTTTGTCCTCGCTGCGGACAGCGCGACAGACAGCCTGAAAGCGGGACTCTCCCGCCCAAATCGGGACGTATGGTCACGTTAGGTATGCCAGTTTTTTTTTTACCGGCTAAAGGTCGGATACTTTTCTAACAGACCACGTAAACCTGGTTTTGTTGATAAATATAAAACCAATATAAAACGACGATGGGTCGAATTGAGCCAAGATATCAGTGGCATATATTTATTCTTATCTCATATATTCTTCTCGAGTTTTATACATTTCTTTCCAATTTTATTCAGTTTTGTCAAATTCTGGGTATAGTCAAATCCGATATTGTTCACTCTTGTCCAAATTTTGTTCAAAAATGCTTTCTTCTTTACAGTACAGTCTTGTCCAGTATTATTGAATCTTGACCATTCTTGTATATACTTATCTAGTTTAGTTCAGTCTATTAATATCTTGTCCAAACTTGTCCATTATATATGTTCGGTATTGTCTGGTTTTGTCTAGTCTGGTCTAGAATAGATCAGACCCCATTCTAGTCTAGCCTTGTCTTGTCATTTCATCCTGTCTTGTCGGATATTGCTCGCTATTTATAACAACAATATCTGACTTCGTGAATATAATGCCTTTTAAATTGTTCCTACGAGTACAATTTTAAAATCAAGTTTCGTTTGAAATTTTGGTGGGACGTATGTGTACCATTCTGGGCGAAAGGGTTAAAAAATGTTCAAGGTCTTTGTTCAAGATCTTTGAAAATTTGAACCATTGAGTGACACTATTTGAGATCCCATTTGGGAAATGTATACGCCGCCTGGCTGGGTGTTTTAAAGAAGTTTATGATTTACTAAGAGATGTGACCTCGGGTTTACTCAATTTATTAAGGGGCTATACCACTGTGACACTTTTTTTTGGTCTTATTTAACAGTTCATACTTCCAAGAATATCCTGTGAAAATTCCAAGGCCGTATCTCTAATACTCCCCGAATGGCAGCCTTCTAAAGCGCAACCGCTCGCAGGAATAAAATTCTGCACCTGCCTGGAGGCAATAAATTTTTGGATTTGGAGGCAATAAATTTTTGGAAAACTTATTTTTTTATATTTTTCACTAAGTAGATCTTTCTTTTCTAAATTCTTCTGAAGTTTTCTGAATTCGTATGAATTTTTTCGGATTTTTCTTATATTTTTGAAAAATATTTTTTCGATCATTATTCGAAATAGGAAAATTGGCAAAAAGACAATAAAAATCTGGGAAAATTTAGGCGGATTCTGAAAAATCAATTCATTTATTTGAAACAAAAAAAGAATAGGTTTTCCAAAAAATTGTTAAAAAACATTAAAAACATACATTTGTTTATAACTTTTCAACATTATTATTATGTAAAAGCAATGTTTCCGACATCCTTAATATATATGAGCTTTTTTTCAGATTTTTTGTCGTTTTCGGGAGTATATGAGGTTAAGAAAATATAGGCCGAACGTCCTTAACTTTAAACACGTTTTTCTAGAAATGGCATTTTTCAATTTTGCAAAGAGAAATTGTCCAATTGACTTGAAATTTGTTCTGAGTACTCTTGAATATATTTTCTGTACCGTCAACTTGGATATTTTTGATTGGATGAAAATTGACGATTTGCCATTAAAAAAACGACCATTTTTTAGGCAAAAAACTTTTTTTTTTATAACTACGCCATTTTGTTGGATTTTGATATTTTTAGGTAATTCTAGTTCATGGTACATAAAATACCTTCTAGTTTAACGACAATTTTTTTATTTCGGGTTCAGCTACTCCAGGGGTCGGCAAACCTTGGCTCGCGAGCCACATGTGGCTCTTTTGGTGCGCACTTATGGCTCTTCTAAAATAAATTGAAAAAATAAAAGTCTGAAGACACATTTACTTTCTTTGAGTTCATTCGTAAAATGACTGGCAAATGTGTATAAGTCACGGTGCTACTATTGTGTGGTGGGGGATTTTCGTATGGCAGAGACCACCGCCGCCGTGCCACGCCGTCAAGTTCATAATTCACAACAAAACGCGACTCGCACATATCTCGCACGTTTCTTTCAGTTATTGTGTGTCACATTCAAGTCAGTGCAGTTCAAAATTTTACTTTTTTTGGGATTATTCAGAAATTCTAAATTCCTCTTATGACCGACGAAAAAACAAATAAAAATCGTGAATTCAAAACGGAATGGACTGAATCGTTTGCGCTTGTAGCTAATGCAGCTGGTCTTCCAACTTGTCTTATTTGCCAAGAAAATCTAGCAAACAACAAAAAGTCTAATGTGGAAAGACATTTCGAAAGTAAACATGCCGGATTTGCAAAGAAGTATCCTTTCGCTGATACAATAAAGAAAACAGTTCAAGAACTACAAAAAAAATTAAAAAAGACAACTTCCTCTTTTAACTGTTGGATGCTGTCTGCAAATAATGCTAACTTGACAAGCTTTATCGTGAGTCATGAAATCGTAAAAAATGGAAAACCATTCACTGATATGAGTGCATATGAATACATAGATGAGTACATAAAAAGTTGTCTTATAAATGCGGCCGACACACTTTTTCATAATTTTAACAAAGCAGAGATTATGAATAAAATCAAAAGCTTACCATTGTCATTGTGATGTTGGGTTTCATTGCCGATCCTCTTTATACACATCGGAAAAATTTCATATTTTCTCCGTTCGGTATTGATCAAGGTACGTTTTAAATGCAATTAATTGATTTACAAAATAAGGATTTGTGGAGATAAAAATTTGAGAAACTTTCTGTTGAACTTGAAAACCTGGATAAAGAAAAATACAAACTGGCACAACAGCACAAACCGACTGCTATGAGCAATCTACCGAAGATAGATAATGTAATTTACGATACTTGGAATAACCTTTCGGGCTCAACAAATACAACGAATTGAAAAAAAAAGCATTTGGAGTTCTCAGTAATTTCGGATCTATCATAGTAATCATTTTCTAACATGAATCTGATTAAGACTAAACTGAGAAGTCACTAATGAAAATTTGGAGCCGTTTCGTGAATAAAAATATTTTTTTAACCAAATATTTAATTAAAAAAATACTAAAGAAAATACAAAAGTATGATTTATTTAAAAAAAAATCAAAAATTCATCTGTCGCTCGATCAAGCTTAAAATTATTAAAAAAAATGGCTCTTACGTTTATAGAGTTTGCCGACCCCTGAGCTACTCAATCAGCTTCAAGGAGGGGGGCAGTGCAGGAACTTTTTTTTGGCGCTTCCGCAGGCAGCGCATAAGTCGCTTGGATGTTAATATTTTTGTATGAAAAAATTATGTAATGAAGGTCAAATATAGCCAAATATGTTCTCAATTTCCCTTAAACAATTTAAGTTGTTGTGTTCATTAGTTATTTATCACAAACTGCTAAATTTCAATAATTCATTTACAAAGTTTCAAGCAAAAGATTTTAATCTAGCCTCTGCACTTTCCACACTAAGATCTCTATCAAATTTTGGGCCGGCAATTTGTCTTTTTGCACGGGGTGACATAACGGCTAAAGAGGGCGCTGTAATGTTTTAACCTAAATTAGGTTACTGTGAGAGATTACCTGTGCAGGTTTGCCTGCGCAGGTCAGCCGCACGTCGGTAGCGTGTATGTGAACGTTCACCGCAAATGAATTATTGAAATTTAGCATTTTGTGCTAAATAACCGGAGCGGTCTTCAGTTCTTTCTGCGATGTCAGTGAAAAATCTGGGAAATGCATAATCAATATAAAAATATTCAATATCATATCTAAGCCCAACAACTTCTATACCAATACATTCAAAACCACTACATTCCAAAACACACTAGAAACAACTGAAGTGGCTTGCACAAGTCCACCGTCGAAAGAATTGATTTTCGATCTTGCTCCGGTAGCCTGCACAGGTCTATTCCCACAAACGCTCCAGTCTACCTGCGCAGGCAAACCTGCACATGTAGAACTCTCCGGTGGACCGTTGTGTATATGGCGGGCATAAAACCATTTTACAATTATTGTGAAGTTCTTTAAAATAATTATTAATATTGCATATAGCCGCGACAAATAAGCATATAAATCAAAGCAAATTGTTTGTATTACTAAGAATTGTATGCATTTTATTTATCATTTTTATTAATCTACGTCTTTGATGTAGTAATATATATATTTATGTTTTGTGTACTGTCCTTGATTTGGCCAAAGGTAATAGATAACACGTCTTAGAATCAACAAAACGGTCTTCTAACAAACAACAGCCTTTTAAAACCATCCCCAAGCATAAAACTGACCGTGTGTTCAATTCTGTTATAGGAACTTAAGAAGCATAACGTGACTGCGGTGGTGAGAGTCTGCGAGCCTTCTTACAAAACCGAGGAGCTCCACGAGGCTGGAATCACAGTATTTGATCTGGAATATAACGACGGGACTTTTCCTCCAAACGAAATTACCGAAGAATGGTTCAAAATAATTAAGAAACAATTCAATGAAAACCCTGATGCATGTGTTGCTGTGCATTGCGTTGCTGGCTTAGGTAGAGCGCCTGTTATGGTTGCATTGGCTTTAGTTGAATTAGGAATCAAGTATGAAGAAGCTGTTGAACTCATAAGAGAGTAAGTAGTTTATTACATCATTTTTAACTAGCATTAAGATTTATTGGGTCTAGACGCCATACGTCACATTAAACTCTTCACTATACTTTTTATAATCTTTCCTAAATCATTTTGTTACTTCTTTACACTTAGTTATATACATTTTATTTATCATACACATTATCATTTACACTTACAATTAGTTACATACATTTATTATTAGCAATAATTTTAATACACATAATTATTGAATATTGGTGAAACCATACTAATTATAGATACAATCATATAAATTTATTAAAAGCGAAATGTAGCTTGAATATATAAATATATATATACCTGTTCGTAGCTCTATAATATTAAGTCTTATTAAGACTACTATGACAAATCCCATGTTTAAACAGCTAAGGTAAGTTCGGCCTAGTGCGCCCGCGTTTTTCAATAGTACATTTTCGAATGAAGCTGTAGCCCTTATTATCAATTATTTGGATTTAAAATTTTAAATGTAAAGACTTTAAACATTGTACTTATTGGATCGAGAAACAAAAATATGAAAGTATAAATGGAATTACGATAATTAATTTTTTTGTTAGATGTGTACAGAGCGCGCACTTCCCCGGCAAAGTGGGGTAAGTGCGAGTTCGGCTCAGTTCCCCCTTATACTATTATGTTTATACGGGTGGGGTACGTGCGTAGAATTAGCATTTCATCCTGAAATAAATCCTCCAAAAATTTTAAAATTTGATGCACAGATAGGCATAAAATGAACTTGGGAAAGGTACAGGGACGTAAAGGGACAGTAGATGGCCATAGGCTTTGCTCTATTGATTGGCCAACCAAGTAAATTAAAAAAATAGACTTTTTTTTCTTCTTGTTTCGAATGGGCCTACTTTGGACCACGCTTGTTCAACTGTTGGGCTTTGACCTTTGCCCAGTATTGCCGCATCTTCTGCCGGTGTAACTCCTTTCTCTCTTCTGTCCAGGGGGTACCTTTCCTTCGGGGTTTTTCCTGAAATCCACGGACTTTCTTCAGGGCGCGTCTCACAGACTGTCTGTTTTGGAGATCTGTTATTCCCAGTTCTTTAATATCCTTCTCGGTTTCTGTCAACCAAGTGGTACGAAGCTTCTTGTTTTGCCAGAAGGTGAACAGACGGCTGGTTAGTCGGTTTGGATGCAATCTTGCAACGTGGCCATAGAAAGATACCCTTCTTTTCCTTGCACACTCAGAGAGCATCTCAATATGTTCGTACAGCTCAGAGTTATGCTGCCTTCGGAATTCCCCATCCTACTTTACCGGGCCTAGGATCTTCCTGAGGGTTCTCCTCTCTCTGATTTCCAATTTCTCTACCAGACCTCTTCGGTGCAAGGAAACACACTCCATGGCATATAGGGCTTCTGGTCGTAAGACTGATGTGTATTGCTTAAGTTTCAGGTTGCGTGACAAGCATTTCTTGTTGTAAGTGTTATTAGTCAGTCGATAGGCTAGTTCTAACTTGCTGACTCTCTTAGATAATGATGCTCTTTCTGATAAGCTGGGTTCAATCCATTCGCCGAGATACTTAAATTTATCAGTCCTCTTGATGTTTCCCTGCTCTAGTAACATCTCTCCGTTTGCGTCACTAATGTTGGTGAAGAATTCTGTTTTCTCCAGCGACACTTGAAGACCCACTTTGGCAGCCTGTTTTCTGAGGCAATTTACCTGCATTGTTGCCATCTCAAGAGAATCAGCAAACAGTGCCATGTCATCTGCAAAGGCCAGGCAATCTACAACCAGGCCATCGTTCTTACGTTCCAGGTAGATACCACTCTGATCATCCTATTTGATCAGTTACTTGAGCCATTCTCTCATAACCTTTTCAAGGATACAGTTGAAGAGATGTGGGGACAGTCCATCCCCTTGTCTCACTCCAGTTTTTATTTCGAAACTTCCTAAAATCTCGCTACCCCTCCTTCTTTTTAATCTCTCCTTTGTTTTTAGACAATCCACAAGTTGAATTTCCTTATCCATAGGAATATAAGTCCCTCGACCTTGATTCTGGCTTTTCTTCTCTCTGCGTCCTTTCAAATGGTCCCTTAAAGTTGTTTCTGGAATTCCATAATATTTTGCTGCCCATCAACATCATCCAGGGCTGTATGTAGAGTTCTCGGGGTGTAAGATTGACCCCTTTCAGTTTTTGTCAAATAAGAACGAACCCTTTCTCTGAATGTAAAGAAATACTTAAGTACTCATTGCATGAGTACTCACATCAGAATTTTTGGGGAAAGTGCGTGACGGAAGGCAGTGCGCCTAAGTGCTACCCCAGCTCAAACACGCATTTTTCCCACAGACAGAAAATGTCGGGGCAAGTGCGTGCCTACCTCTCAAATTAAAGTAGAAAGAGTTTTAGACATAAAAAGGTTTAGACTCACTAATTTTAAAACATTTATGGTATAGTAAATCAAAATTTACATAATAAACACAACTGATTGAAGAAATAATTTAGGATAAAAAATTCCTTCCTAACTGTTCTGATGGTCCTCCAACACTATGTACCACTTTCATGTCTGCACTTTCTGTTTTCTTGCTCAGGCGTACGAATCAATTACATAGCTGCCACAATAAGAAAATTTTCTACGAATGCAAAACCTTAGCGCCAAGTTTAAAATAATACTTACAATTAGAGTCATGGAGCTCAAACTCGCACTTACCCCGTGCGCGCACTTGGCCGAACTTACCTTACTTCCTTGGCTAATACCACGCAGTATATTGAATTATACAACAGACATTTTCATGTTATTACTAGTACCAGAACATTTGCATGTTATTAACGAATACTAGATGAATAACATTGTTTTTGAGATCAATTCCTTCTATTTAAATTAAGTAAATAGCCATCTGCAGGCGCGTTTCGAGATTTATATCTCATCAGTGCAGCTTTGCTTTTTGGAATTATAAATTGGAATACTCTTTTATTAGCTTGAACACCTTTATCTAGTAATTGTTAATAACATGAAAATGTGCTGGTACTAGTAATAACTTGGAAATGTCTGTTGTACAATTCAATATCCTGCGTGGTATTAGCCAAGGTGTAGTTGTTTCAACGTGAGATTTGTCATACTAGTCTTAATAAGACTTAACCCTTGACGGACCAATGCCGTCATGTAAGCGGCATGGCACTTTTACTTACTGTCCAATGCCGCGTATATTCAAATACTTCCGGACCGTTTAGGGTTAGAGCTACGAACAGGTTGATGATATGTATATATTCAAGCTACATTTCGTCTTTAATAAGTTTACACAACTACTCCTTGGCTTATACCATGGATATTGAAATATACCAGGTATATTTCGGTATTGATAATATTTGGGTATTGATAAATACCAGGATATTGAATTGTATAAGTTATTACTAGTACCAGTGCATTTGCATGATATTAACAATCCAGATCTAGATTTTATCTTATTTTTTTAATTCGTCGATACTAGGCTTATATAAATAAATAAATAAATCTTCGTAATAGATCCCGTTGTGCCGTTGCTATCATTTAAAGACACAAGAAGTTGTCCTTCAAAACTTCTTGTTTTTACTTTTTGACACAACTGAGATATGGTATGGGTACTTTAATACCCATCCGGTGTTAGGTTAGGTTAGGTTAGTGAAGGAATTTACACAAAGATGGTGTAGTATTCCCGGACATTTTCTGAACCGATCGAATTTAAGATTGAAACAAAGTGTAAAATGAGTCAGTCTCGTAGTCACTGTTTACTACAAAACGTATGAGTGCCTGCAATTTGCAAGAGTGTGTACATAATCTCACACAATTTCAGCTACAATATTACGTTGACGAAAACATAGAGCATTCGTGTTCTCCTCAGATTACGACCTACCTACTTAACAACTACCTAGACTTACGACTTGTTCTCTGATCAAATTTTCTTTAGCAATCCCTTCATAAACCGTCGCTTAACGACTCCTCGCTTATTGACCAATTCGCTTAACGATCTTGGCCAGTGGCGCGCAAACTATTTTCATTTGCGATCCAACATTTTCTGTAAAATTTTATCGCGACCCCTGGATAAAAGTAACGTGAATATTTGAATTCCGAAACAGTTGTACCAACATCTATATAAAAGCTTAAACAAATTCCAAAAGTGAGTAAATTAAGTTTGAAAATTTCAATGTTTACAAATTTGATTTTTAAGGTGGAATTTACAAAAAAACTGCAATATTTGCTGAAATAAAAATTAAAATATTGAGAAAATTTGCTAAATATTCCGGAACAACTCTACCAACATCTCCACAAAATTTGAAACAAATCCCCAAATTAGCTTTTGAGAAAATTAAATTTGAAAATTTCAATGTTTACAAATTTGATTTTCAAGGCGGAATTTACAAAAAAAAACTGCAATATTTGCTAAAATAAATATTAAAAAATTTGCTAAATATTCCAAAACAGTTCTACCAACAACATTTGAATCAAATCCCCAAATTAGATTTTGAGAAAATTAAGTTTGAAAATTGCAATGTTTCCAAATTTTATTAAGTGGAGTTTACAAAAAACTGCAATATTTGCTGAAATAATTATTACAAAATTGGGAAAATTTGCTAAATATTCCGCAACAGTTGTACCAATATCACCACAAAATTTGAAACAAAGCCCCAAATTTGTTTTTGAGAAATATATGTTCGAAAATATCAATGTTTTTTAAATTTCTTTATATTGACATTTCACTATTTACTGCTACCCAATAGTTTTACACGAAATGCCTTAAATTTGATATGAATTCGGCCAAAAAGATTTTCTATCGACCCCTCTGGGGCGTGACCCATGGTTTGCGCAACACTGGTCTAGACCGCGGAAACGACGATTTTGTCAAAATCGTTATTTTTTGAGTTACAGCAAAATTTGAAAACGTTTCAGAAACATTTCTGCTGATTAGAGATATGCCAATTATATTTGGCTAGCCCTTTCCGTTCACTATCGCCTGCAAGAATTGAAGAAATTTATAAGAAATTTCGGCGCTCGAGTGGAGATCTCGGAAAGTCCTGAATTTCCCGCGAACAATCTTGGTGTATTAATAGGAAAATGACCTTTTGAAAACGATGACGTAATCCCTTTTTGATCATCTGCAACCGTTTCCGACACATCTATTTAGCAAATCGATAATCGGGTAAATTTCAGTTGGAAATTTCGCGACGAATTATTATATATTTTTCCGGACTATTTACACATCGACTTGTTCGTCTTGTCGTGTAGTTTCTGTGTGCCGAAAATGATTTCGCTGCTTTTTACCGTTCTCGAGAAAATCGAAAAAAACGAAAAAGAACATTGGAATTTTTTGAATTTTTTCCGTGATTTTTTTTGGTTACCCGAAGGAAATCGAAGTACTGAAAACGATTTTCCAGTTTATTTCGTTCTAAAGTTACAAATAAACGTTTAATATTTTTTACGCAATTTCGCATTTCCAACTGATTTCAAGCTGTCATAACTTTTGAACGGCTCACTACAGAGACTTCTAGTCTTCACCAATCGATTCAGCGTCCCAAAATTATTCGAAATCGTATATAATATTATCTAAGAAGCTTTCAGTTAAGAAATACCATCGGCACGGGGAGTCTAGACCGCGGAAACGACGAAATGCGAGAAAATCGATTTTGTCAAAATCGTTCATTTTCCGTGTGTATTTTCTGTGTGCCAAAAATGATTTTGCTGCTTTTTACCGTTCTCGAGAAAATTGAAAAAACCGAAAAAGCACATATTTTTCGAACGAAAAGATGGAAAATTTTTGTTGAAATTTTTTTTGGAAAATTTTGTCGTGATTTTTTTTTTGGTTACTCGAAGGAAATCGAAGGTTTTGAAACAATGAAACGGTTTTCCAGTTTATTTCGCTCTAAAGTTAGAAATAAACAAGTTTTATATATTTTTTCGTTGTACACCATCTCGCATTTCCGACTGATTTTACGCTGTCATAACTTTTTAACGGCTCACCACAGAGACTTCTAGTCTTCACCAATCGATTTATTAATCGAAGGTTTTGAAACGATGAAACGGTTTTCCAGTTTATTTCGCTCTAATGTTAGAAATAAACAAGTTTTATATATTTTTTCGCTGTACACCATCTCGCATTTCCGACTGATTTTACGCTGTCATAACTTTTGAACGGCTCACCACAGAGACTTCTAGTCTTCACCAATCGATTTAGCGTCCCTAATGTCGGAAAACGTATATAATATTACCTAGGAAGCTTTATAAGCCTAAATTTTCCGAAACAGTTCTACCAACATCTCCACAAAATTTGAAACCAATCCCCAAATTAGTTTTTGAGAAAATTATGTTTAAAAATATCAATGTTTTTTAAATTTCTTTATATTAACATTTCACTATTTACTGCTACCCAATACTTACACCCGAAATGCCTTAAATTTTCTATGAATTCGGCGACCCAAATAGATTATCTATCGACCCCTCTGGGGGTCGCGACCCATGGTTTGCGCACCAATGATCTAGGCGAAGGAACGAAACTCGGTCGTTAAGTGAGTACCTGTAAATGTAAAACTTCCATTTCTACCGTAACATGTCCAAATTGCCTTCGATATCCCCTGCCTTCGGGAAAATCGAATTGATTGCAGCCTAAAATTGTTATAATAATTATCTGAAACATTTAGGCATAAGTACTTAAGGTCATTTTCAAGTGAATGATTGTACACTTGAAAATGTCCAGTATGCGAAATCTTCAATTATAACTATGCCGTTTCAAATCACTTCAAATTAAAGGATATTACTCCAGTAACATCGGACCCCTTGTACACTTGAAAATGACCTTCAACAGTCGAAACTTGTGTTGTATAAAGTGTGTAGACTTATATAATGTTTTCGCAAAAAAATGGTAAAAGCATCATAGTGAATTTATCAATTCAGAGTAAGTGGGGATTACCACGTATCAACGGTCACAACCATCCTTTTCATTCAATGGGAAATGTTAATTCAAATTGTATGAAAAGTATTTTACAATATTAACTAGCGGAAAATTTTGTTTTAATTCAAATAATAATACAATTCCACATGACCGACACCATTATTCATGGAGTTAAAATTGTTAGTTGAAGGACATTTCGCCGATCACGTCTATCCACAATAGACAACGACGCTGATTATGCAAAAATATATTCAATCGCGAACCGTCTATCCACACAATCATTTATTTTAAATACCAGATTACGTGCCAAACTGTCCATTGCAACAACCTTGATAAATAATAATATATAATTGAATTATATTTACATAAATCAAGTGTGCATCCATGCTAACTATCTAGTTTTTTTTAATCATCTTTCTTTTATATTAAATGATGAAAGATTATTTCTGTTTTCGAGCTAGAAAACAGAAAGAAATGTTCGCATTATTAGTATGCGAGAAGCGGGTTTTTCGGTTCGTGCTATTGCTGAAAGGGTAGACCGTAGTGTATCGGTGATAGTATGCTGCTGGTCTAGATGGTCCGAAACTGGGGAAAATCGACGTAGACTTGAATCAGGATGTCCAACAAGCACCACTGAGCGTGAAGATCGAGCTCTTCGTATTACAACATTAACCCTTGACTACCTAGCATACAAAAATATTCGCGGTTTTATATATGACGGGATCTGTGAGACGTATGGCAGGTGGTTAAGGGTTAAGGGACAGATTTACAAAGTCGCGGGCATTGGGAAATGATTGGTTGGCTCTAAATGGCAAAAGAGTATCCATGGCTACTGTTTACAGAAGAATCCGCAGTTTTGGTATTAGATCCTACCGTCCACAATTGTGGCTAACTCTAAACTCGAAGCATCGCAGAGCAAGACATGATTGGTGCAGGGAAAGACAACATTGACCCATGAATGGAATAACATTATCTTCAGTTTCGGTTCTGTTTATGGGATCATGATGGTCGCAGAAGAGTGAGACGTTGACGCGGGGAACGCTGAATTTTACAATTTGCTGTTGAAATACACACGGCCCTTACACAGGGAGTTATGGTTTTGGGGGCGATAGCGTATGGTAATCGGTCTCATACAGTTTTTTATAAGCAAGTCTTAACGCGATTCGTAATATTGACAACATTTTGCAGCCAGTGTTTGTGCCCTATGTAAATGCCTTGCTGAGCCACAGTTTTCAGCAAGATAAGACATTACACGACAGTTTTTTGATAGTGCCGAAATCAATTTGTTACTTTTGCCATCTCGCCAGATCCAGATCTATCGCCGATAGAACATCTTCGGTTCACTTCAACTTCGGAACATCATCGTTTTTACGATCATTGAAATATACTAATCGAGTAAGGTGCCTTCCCTGAACTAAAAGGGGGTTAAAAAATCAAGATTTTTTGAAAATTAAGAAAAATTGTGTAAAAATGCGGTTTACGTCTTGAATTTTTTCCGGTGAATTGAACAAAAAATTAGTTTTTTTTAGACGAGCCTTACAAAGTTCCGCCCCCGCAGGGGGCGGCTGTAGGTGCATTTAAAATTTTTCACTTTTTCTTCAAAAACTCCATTCCTCTCGCGCTTCGAAATGGGAAATTGTCATTTTCTGTTGTAAAACTGAACGCAAGTCCCACGCAAAACCCACGCGGCGCCCTCCAGGTGCCAAAAACAGGAGATCGTTTCTAGCAGCTTTGAGGAGCAATTTTGGTTTGCGGCTCGATTTTTTTACTGCGTCCTCTTGCCGCGTCGATTTCACGTTTTTTGACGTCATGCGGAAAAAGTACGCGACCATCGGTTCACCCGGTGCGGCGGAAAATGTAAGCGAAAGAAAACCGTTTTTTCCATCACTGTTGTGGACGCCGTTCTCTTGATAGAAGAGCGCCGTGTCTCCAAACCGGTTCGATCGATGCGAGATATTTACCCGCAACCCGCGGTGGAAGAATCTGGTACCTTCGGCATCCTGTTCCCGCTCTGGGTCAATTTTAACACAAAAATCGGAAAAACGCGGAGTTTTTTTTCACCTAATTTGTGGGGATCCCTCTCCTGGGGTACCCAACAGTCGGATCGGGACTGGCCCGGCAACAATCGATTCGGCATAGTGCCTTTTAGTTTGTTTTGGAGTCTACTTGCGATTGCGCACTGGATGGCGCCGGGACTTCCGAAAAACCATGTTTTGCAGACGTACGCGAGAATCCTCCGGGATTCGCTAAATTAAAAAGCAGGGCGTTGCGGTGGCGGTTAATAAATAGAGAACGAAAAGATCTACAAGGCGATAGGAACGACGCTCCGCTCGATCGCATTTGGGGGTCTCGACGCCCGTCCAAACTCGAAACGAATTTTTCTAAATTGAGCAAATTGAAACCTTCAATATTCGGTGAAATGTTTTTGAATTGTATTGCTCTTTTCAGGGATTATAGCCCCACGTGTCTACTTTCTAACGACAGCTCTCTCTGCGCATTACACCTCCGGGGACGTTCCGCGGCCCCAATTCGCAAAGTCACTTTTTTTCACCTCTTCAAACGGAAACGCGAAAAAGAAAATTTACATTTCCTGCAGGTGCATGCCAGGTGAAAATGCCAACAGTATGGCGTTTGAATTTCTCAAATCCATCAACGGATTCGCACTCCAGGTCAAAAAAACTACGATTCATTTGCCAGGATTCGGGGTGGATAGCAACGGTTGTATAATCAACTCCGCCCCACAGAAGTTTCCTTCTATTTTACGTGGTGAATGATGTCCGGGAAACTTTTATTTCTTCAGATTTGTTAAAGTTGAAAAATTCTACATTAGAAACAATTGAATATTTTTCCAAATTCGCACTTTTACGGGAGTAAAAGTAAGCTCGGCCATATTTGATTGAGTTTTTACAGATTTTATAAAAGAAAGTTATTGTTTTGCAAATTTCTGATTGGAGATTCTTGAAATTCGGCTAATTTTACATGAGGGACGATGTAAATTTTTAGGTCATCTGGTAATTTAAAATCCATTTTCCAAACGGTGAGAATTACGTTTTTTTAATTAATTTTATACAAGAATAGTTAAAAGTTACACATTTAATTTGGAATGTAAAGGTGTATTCCGCGACTTCCTAGCTTGTAAAACAAAACAGTTATAGTTGAAAAATGTTCAGTTCTACCACTTTACGGCTGAAGGAACAGCCATCTCGAAATTTATTCGGATTTTCTTTTTAAAATCGAATAGTGCTCATTGAGGCCTATTGAAATGTGCTACATGAACGTTTTGCGGCTGATAGCCTCGACATGACGAGCGTTTAAAAATGTAGTCTACTTTTCTGCTTCATCTTCGAAAAATCACATGCCTCATTTCCTTGGGTTTCCAAGAAATAATTTTAACACAGATCTATAGAGCGCCCTTTCTTTTAACAAACGCATTAATTTCATCGCTCCGCTGTTAATTGATTGGTCAATCTCCGAATTCATGCTCCATTTAAACCTATGTAAAATGTTAAACCAAATTCTGAGATGGGGGTACCCATTGAAAAAAATAACACTTTTCACATTTGTGACTAAACCAAAAGACTTTATAAAATTTGCAAAGAATACTTATTTGTAAATACCGGAATTCCACATACGCTGCACCAAATCACTATTTTCTGTTTCGAGACTCTGCAGAGATATTTCCCAAAATCCTCCAAAACTAAAATAATTACCCACGTCGTCCCCGATGGCAGCGGAACGTTGAATTTTCGTCTGAGTATACTTTTTATGGGTATCCATGTACAATAAAAATTTTGTTGGAATCCTTTGAGGTTTAATGAATTTTTTCGCCATTTTTTAATTATTTCGAATTTTCTGCGTTCGGTTTTGGATAAAATTCGCGATTGACAAGTTTGATTTCCCTAAAAAATAGCATTTATGAGTTCCACCCCACGTAGAACAATAAAATTGTACACATTTGTGCACCAGACATCGTTCTATGAAACCACTCTGTCAATTTTGCAAAATATTTTATCTGTCGACGGCCGTCGCCTCTTAAAGCCAAACCGGAAGAAAAACAATAAATTCAAATATCTATAGGTTGATAACTGTAACAGATTTTTACAAAATTCTTTCAGTTCTATATAGACCATACATTTTTCTATAGAAATTGATATTTTGACATATTCGCGATTCTGGCCTTAGACTTCTGCCCTCCAATTCATACCAGTACAGAGAGTAATAAATTCTAATAACGATACTTTGAATTGAAAAATTTACTATGTTTTTAACACTAATTACACACAATTAGTGCTACTATGTAGTAACAGTCGCTTACCATACTTTTTATCAAATGACAATAGCTTGAAAAGTTTAAGTGGTACATTAAAAAATCTTTCAGTTCTATATAGATTATACATTTTCTATTTTCGTTTTGGTATCTTTGACGCCGATAGCCTTGCCGCAGGATTTAATTAAAAAACTATGTATTGAAATTCTTCAAATCCTTTTCTGATTCCTACCAAACTTGCATATAACACTACTCAATAAAGCAGATTTTTTTCTAAAAAGTGTGCAATTTTTATCCTTTCCCATAAAACCTTGTGGCTGCGTGACCTCTCGATCCGTAATAAAATAAAGTAGCAAGAGGTGTTGTTAAACCTAGGTTTGGTTAGAACACCTCGATCCAAAATAAGCTAAAGTGCAAAGTCTGTTAGCCTAACTTAGGTTGGGTTGCATTGATTAATTTATTGTTTATGAAATTTTTTGGTGGGACTTTTAGTAACATAATTTTGCTAAGTGTTGCTAATTGTCTAAAATCAAACATACTGTAATTGGAGGAGTGATATTGCAAATCAAGAGTTGCCAACCTACATGAAAGGAAGTTACTATATATGACGAAGTGACGTTAGTAACTAAGGCTAACAACTTTGACGAAAAAAAGACTTTGTCGAAACAGCTGACTTTTTTTGATTTGGTTATGTAATTTGCCAAACTAGACAACAACAACGTCAATTCCACAATTCTTCACATTATGTCGGAGTATGTTGGTAACTCAACAACACAAGTTACCAACGTGATAAAAACATTATATGTAGGTTATGTTGAACGTCAAAGTTGACAACATCAATGTCACTTATTTAATTTAAAGGTTATGACATTTTTAGTGAGATTTTTAGTAACTTTTACGCCACAGCTGATTTTTTTTCGTCCATGTAAGCCTTAGTAACTAACATCACATCGTTAGATATAGTAACTATTTTTATGAACGTTGGGAGCTTTTCATTTCTAATCACTCCTTTAATTATAGTAACTTTGATTTCAGACAAATTGCATCACTATATGATTAAGTTCATTTCAAAAGTGTTTGATTTTATTATTTTACAAACGTGACAGCATTAAAATCATTTTAGATGAATGAATTATTAGCAATACACTTATTATTGTGCACACACACGCACACAACTTAAGCTGATGCTGAAAGCGCCACAAGAATCGCGCATCTTGCGATTCTGCTTACCCTTTCAAATACAACTTCACGTTCCACATATATGATGTGGCGCTGAAAGCCCCACAAATGTCGCGCACCTGAAAACTCATTATACAATTCCACCCTCATCAATTATTCCACCTTTAGCAACTATTCCATTCTTTTCAACTCTTCCATCCACAAACACTATTCCATTCCGAAAAATTCGATCCACATGTACTAGTTTCTTTCTATTTAAATTAAGTGAATCTGCAGGGGCGTTTCGAGATTTGTTACTCATCGGTGCAGCTTTGCTGTTTTGAATTACAAATTGGAATACACTTACATTAGCTTGAACACCTCGCGCATGACTAAATTAAGCATAATATGCACTAAAAATATGCAGTTATTTCGAAAAATGTCGTTATCATGGCCAATATGCAATGTATGCTCTTATTGGTGAAATATGCAAAAATATGCCCTCTATAGGGCCGTAATTTCATAGTCTATTCCTTTATAAGTGGAATGAGAAAAGATATGCATTAGCACATTTTTTGGTTGCCCTAGCTATTACTAAGTTTGTAGAAGGAATGCGTAACAAAATTCGAACTTGAAATTTAAGGAACACCTTAATGTATATATATCATTTCTCCAAAAAATTCTGAAACACAGGAAATATTTAAGATAGATAAGGTATTTCCACGACCATATATACTGTATATATACCATATATAATATCATTATCTAAGTGATTTTGCAAGGGGTCGCATTATTGGTATGCGAGACGCGGGTTTTTCGGTTCGTGAAAGGTTTGCTGAAAGGGTAGGCCGTAGTGTATCGGTGATAGTACGCTGCTGGTCTAGATGGTCCAAAGCTGTGGAGAATCGACGTAGACTTGGATCAGGACGTCGAAGAAGCACTACGGTGCCTGAAGATCGAGCTCTTCGTCGTACAACTTTAAGTGACAGATTTACCAAGTCGCGGGCATTGGGAAATGACTGGTTGGCTCTAAATGGCCAAAGAGTATTCATAAGAAAATTCCGTAGTTTTGGTATTAAATCCTACCGTCCACAATTGTGTCTAATTCTTACTCCGCAGCATCGCAGAGCAAGACTAATTGGTGCAGGGAACGACAATATTGGACCCATGAATGGAATAACATTATCTTTAGCGATGACTCTCGCTTCTGTTTATGGGCTCATTGTGGTCGCCGAAGAGTGAGACGTCGACGCGGTGAACGCAGAATTTTACAATTTGGTGTTGAAAGACATACGGCCCTTACACCGGCAGTTCTGGTTTTGGGGGCCATAGCGTATGGTAGTCGGTCTCCTTTAGTTTTTTAGAAGCAAGTCTTAACGCGATTCGGTATATTGACAACATTTTACAGCCAGTGTTAGTGCCCTATGTAAATACCTTACAGAACCCCTTTTTCAGTAAGATAACGCACGACCTCATACAGCGGCCATTACACGACAGTTTTTTTGATAGTGTCGAAATCAATTTGTTACCTTGGCCATCTCGTTCTCCAGATCTTTCGCAGATGGAACATTTTTGGGATATGATTGGTGTTAGAATAAGTAACTTACAGCGCCGCGCTAACATAACTGTAATGGAACATAGAGGTCACATTAACGAAGTTTGGAATGAAATACCCCAAGTCTATGTCTAGGTCTAGGTATTGATAGCCCGATTTCCAGCATGCCTCGACGTGTTAATGAGTGCTAATGAGTGTTAATGTAATTGAGAAATCGTGGAGGCCCAACACATTATTAATTTTTATTAATTTGTTTTTTAAGGTGTTTTTTGGATTATCGATGTAGTTCATTTACATGACCAAATTCTGTAAATTTAATCAAAGCCGCCCAATAAATACTTGGAGTTCTATAAAAAAAATAATAGGGAAAAATTACTATGTGAATTTTCATATTATAAGAAAAGAATTAAGGAAACTGGTAATGTTCTTTAATTCACAAATTGGCTAATAACATAAATAAACTATAAGAATTAGAACTAGGGTTTGACGGTTTTTCAAAGCCGGTTTTAAAAAACCGGTTTTTAAAATGAAATTGTCATATTTGAAAACCGATTTCAAAGAATTCAAATTACGTAACTTATTTTTACATAACTTATTTGATTTGCGACTTTCGACATTTGCGACATTCTGAAAAAAACGGGCAGCAGACACATTTTTACAATGTTGCAAGTAACGTTGCCAGTGCTTGGCATTGTGCACTGCGCACGTGGAAATGAGGTGCCTAACCGACTTATTTTATGTTAGCACATATGTGCAATGCGTTGTTTTGACATTGAATGATATTGGTTCTTCTTATGTGGAAATCTTCTTACGTGGAACAAAGCTCAATATCCTAAACTTTTGAAACTTCATAAAGTCTTGGGACCGATTTGTATAGCAGCTGAAGGCTTAGGACGACGAGATTCCAATTTATTAACAAGTGAAGGTATAGTTGAATTTCTGTTAAATGACAAGTAGAAAAGAAAAAAGACAAATAGAATTAGCAACTCTTTTGCTGTATTTACAAAATCAACATTTCCAGTTCAGCAAAGAAATTTAGTGTACGTTCTATAGCTTCAAAAACCGAAATTATTAAGTTATCTGGAACGATATTGTCTAGAGTATTTCCAAATTCGTATGTGAAAACGGATTTTTATGAAGAGCAAAACAAAGAGGAAACCATGGACAAATCAATTCATAAGTTGACCCTGAAGAAAAACACAAATCGAAAGACACTGAAGGCTGAATTTTCATTATTTGAGACAACGAATAAAAGAGCCAAAAACTTAGTTTCGTTATTTGATGCCCTGAAAACTATAAAACCAAGCTCAGTAGCTAGTGAACTTGTATTTTCAATTTCAGGCAATATTGTGTCCAAAATAAGAACTAGACTTAGTCACCGCTCAGTGGATATTTTAAATCCTATTTTCTTGGGAGAAATTAATATTAGTGAAATAAAGATAAATACTATTTGAAATTTTCGATTGAATTTTCGTTATTTTGTAAGTGCACAATAATATGTAATCTTAATTTTTTTCTTTATTTTGACTTTGATATTAATATCGTTTTTAGGGTTCCGTACCGAAAACGGAACCCTTATACGATCACTTTGTTGTCCGTCTGTCGGTCTGTCTGTCTGTCAAGACCATTTTTCTCCAGAACGCGTAGAGGTAACAAGTTGAAATTTGTATCAAATACTCGAGTCTGCCGTCTCTTTCAGCTGTGAAAAAATCTAAGACAAACTTGTAAGTCAACGCGATCAAAAGATATGACCGTGTATGTCGCATATTTTGCGATTTCACAAGGGAATCAAAACCTATAGGGTACTTCCCGTTGACCTAGAATCATGAAATTTGGCAAGAAGCGGTGTCTTACAGCACATGTAAAGGGAAAAATCTGAAAACCGTAAATATGTAGTTTAATTACAAGAAAAATGCGAATTTACTATTAGTCTGCTATTAGAAACTTATGAAAATACACTAATGTGTTGCGTGGTATTGTCAGGCACCAGAAGCATATGGGTTGCATACAGTTAGGTCCTCCTCGGTTATGTCCTCCTCGGTTAGGTCCTGCCGAGGAGGCGTTTTCAACCAGGGAGGCACTAACCGTCCGGGCAGCCCATCCTAAAGGAATGCAAAATACCCGTAACCGGGGTGGCGCATACTGAAAAGCCAAGTGGAAAAGGGGATTTAGTGAGAGTTTCCACCAAACCACTCCCTATAATGCAATTTCATAATATTTCTCCTCTAAAGCCATGTACCCTTAATAATGAGCGCAAACACTGCTAGAACTATCACAATTATAGACAACGTTTTTCATTGTTTTGTATGATACGTCTGAATTACGCGATTATTATGAAACTTATAAAAAGAAAGCGAACAAGACGATTATGATTAGGGTTTGACGGTTTTTCAAACCCGGTTTTAAAAAACCGGTTTTTCAAATAAATTTGACACATTCGAAAACCGGTTTTTAAATTAAGAAATCCGGTTTTAAAGAATTCAATGATCGCACTTGGCGTTTTTTTTTGTTATTATATTCAAATTAAATTAAATATTTTTCCTTATTCTATTTTTTTGACAAAAATTCCAAAACCGGCTAAAACCGTTTTTTTGGAAATCTGGTATTCGAAAACCTGTTTTTAAAAAAGGCGGTTTTTGTATAAACCCTTATTAGTACGGTGTGGCTCTTGCATTTTGGTGTTACAACTTGTTTGGTACAACTTGGTGTTCTGTTTTTTTAAGGCAGTATATTTAAACAAGTCTTATGTAATCCGTAATTGAAAATAGAAATTGTTAGGGTCTTGGAAAGTTTTTATGTAATCACTTTTCTGCGCTGTATTTCGGCCGGGCAAATTGAAAATTGAGATTTATTTTTAGATTGCAGAGCAAATTATTCGAAAAGACTTGAGGATTTCTAGTCTAGTAATTTCATTGAGTTTTTGCAGCCTTGTTTGTTTAACCTTCCATCATCAATTACTACTTGTCTGTCAACTTTTTTATAGTTTTCTCCTAGGATTTTTTTTACCATATTCAAACATAATTGTGAAAAACACAAATATTATAATATTGTTAACGAATTGAAATTATAGTTAGATGAATCGGATGGTTGCGACCGTTAATGCGTGGTAATCGATACAGTCACTGAATTGATAAATTCACTGTTTTAACTACACTTAATAGACCTTTTCATAGTTGAATTTTTTTGTGCGCATGTGTCAATTTCCGCCTGTTATACGTAAAAAACTGCACGAATTTTTTGACGTATAACCAGTGAATGTGCCCGAAACTTTCATATTCCCGCCTTTAAACTTGGCGGATGCGCATGCGCTTAACTAACCGTAAAAAGGTCTATTAAGTGTGTATTACGACTGGATGAAAAACGTGAATTTATCTCAATTCAGTGTACATTTAGATGATTTTTTTTTTCGTTTGAAAAAATGGAATAAAATCTTCACCGTTAAATTTAAAACGGTACTTATCGCAAAAAAATAAAAGTGAAAGCTGAATGTTAATTTGGGTTAATTTTCTATTGTAAGAAACGGGACAAAATAACGGCACAGTTGCCAAAAATGAAAGAAGTTCCATTCAAAATGTTATGGTCCACTTTAGTTTAACAAAATAAACGAAACACCACTAATGATTTATTTAATCAATATATTCGAGATTTAACTATTTATTTTTATTAAAGATACTTATTTCTATAGCCTAGTTATTTCAACTATATCTTAATGTATTTATAAATATCAAGTTTATAATTAAAGTGTGATTCATAAAACATGAAATGATTACTTGTTGTCGTAGTGAACTAGATTAGGTTTATTATTTATTTATAGAAATATTTATTTTTGTGTGATTACGAAACATTGTGTTATTATTAATGGCGTTAGTGTTTGTAATTAACTCAGATGCGGCACATACACAATAGAAACAATGTTCTGGATTAAAGGCAGATGTGGCGACTTCTGGCGTGGCGGAACATGTAAAATGTTTTTTGATTTTGTTGTTTTCTTATCACGCTCAACGATTCAAATATCTTTTTGTTCCCTAATTTTAAATTCTGCGCAAATTAACCAAATCTTGAAATTATAAATTATTGACTACTATCTTCATTTAATTAAATTTATATAATTATATGTCAAAGTATAAAGTATATATAAAGTATAAAGTATATATGTATGTGAGTACACATATCTTACGGCCGAAACCTTAGTGTAAGAACCTACAATGGAAGAGGTGTCACGAGCTATTCACAAACTAAAAAACAACAAAGCCCCAGGAAACAATACTATATCGGCAGAATGTCTGAAACATGGAGGAGAAATTTTGGACTAGCTTTCTATCAACTCAGCTGCCAGATATGGAAAGAAGAACAAATAGCAACCCCCTGGAAATAAAGTATTATAATACCCATTCATAAAAAGGGCGATAAAATATGCTGCGCAAACTATAGAAGTATATTCCTTATTAACACAGGATATAAAGTATTCTCTCTAATTCTATTAGAGCGACTGACTCCGCGTGTAGAGTACCAAATAGGAGATTACCAGTGTGGATTCAGAAAGAATCCATCAACAGTAGACCAGATTTTCACTATAAGGCAGTTGATGGAGAAGTGTTGGGAATACAACAAAACATTGCATCAGCTTTTTATAGATTTTAAGCAAGCGTATGATAGTATTTTAAGAGTGGAATTGTGGAATACCATGGCAGAACTGGGCGTACCGAAAAAGATGATCAGTCTCACAAAAGCTTGTGTAGTGGGATCTACAACAGCAGTAAGACTAGAAGGAAAATCGTCAACCTTCTTTCCAATCAACGGTGGTCTCAAACAAGGAGATGCGTTATCCCCACTCCTCTTTAACATCGCCTTGGAAGGCACCGTACGAAGGGCAAACATAGAAACACGCCTATTTGGAAATCAGTTTCCGCGCATTGTAGTAGCTTTCGATGATGATTTAGATATAGTAGGAAATACAACTATCAACGTTAAGGAAGATTTCATTAAACTGGAAAATGCTGCAAAGAAGGTTGGCCTACAAATAAACGAAGATAAAACAAAATACATGACTACAACAAGAACAGAACGAAGAGACAGGATATTACACAATGTGACAATGGACCACTATAATTTTGAAAGGGTCCATGTGTTTAAATATTTGGGAGCTACAATCACCTCAGATAACAATATAACACAAGAGATTAACAACAGAATTCAGGGAGCCAATCGCTGCTGTTTTGCACTACAAAAAATAATGAAATCGAAAAATGTATCCTTTCATACGAAAGTAACAATTTATCATGCAATTATAAGACATATAATGACATATGCATGCGAAACATGGACGATGACAAAACAAAATGAGAACCGACTAAAAATCGCAGAACGAAGAATTCTTAGAAGGATTTCTGGACCAATCAAGGACAACGCCACACAACAATAGAGAATTAGAACTAACAGGGAAGTGCAAGAACTATATAACCAAACAGATATAGTAAAAATAATAAAGGCAGAGAGATTGAGATGGGCCGGACATGCGAAGAGACAAGACCAACGTTTCGTAAAACTGGTGTGGGAAGAGACCCCGGTAGGAAAGCGGCACTTGGGAAGGCCAAAGATGCGGTGGAAGGTTAATATTGCAGCGGACTTACGGACCCTAAATGACCAACAACCAGAAGAACTGATAATGGACCGCAGAAAGTCTGTGAAGTCAACAGAATTAACGGCAGAATCATAAGAGTCAAGCTGGTAGCTGGAGGAGTGGAGTTTAGAGTGTATATGCATAAAATGTTCAGAGGAAGACAATTACCAACCTTGGGAGATCGTAGATGGAGTCACAATGGAAATACCAGACAACGAAAGGGTGATAATTGGTAGCGATTTAAATGGACATATTGGTGAGAGGAGAAGTGGCGACAGGAGAGTAAATGGTGAATGGAGTTACGTTAAAAGAAATAGAGAAGGGGATAAGATTGCAGAATATTAAGTAGCCTTCAACGATTACCAATACCATCTTCAACCGGAGAAATGAACAACTTATAACTTATAAAAGCGGAGACCAAAAAAGTCAGTTAGATTACTTATGGTACAGAAGGAAATACTGAAAGGAAATAACGAACACCAAAGTCATAAACAGTGAAATTGTAGCAGCACAACACAAACTCGTGGTGGCTGATTATGAGATGGTTGTGGGAAAAAGACGTAAATGTATCATACAAAGAGAACAAAGAATAAAGTGGTGGAAACTGAAAGAAGAAGGGCTGCGAGAAGAATTCAAGAAAAAAGTATTAAGGGACCTGAGGTTACCGGAGGACGTACAGGAGTAGTGGAGTATCAATAGCAGTGTTATAAAGAAAGCTGGTGAAAACGTGGTAGGTGTAACATCAGGAAAAGGTCCGCCAGAAGATGGAGGCATGGTGGTGGAATGAGGAGGTCAAATAGAAGTAAAGGTGAAGAAAGGTGCTAAGAAACAGTGGGATTTAACAGGAAGAAAGGGAAGCCTATAAGATTGCAAAGAAGAAGGCAAAAGGAGCTGTGGCAAAAGCGAAGACTGAGGCAGTGGAGGAGGCATATGAAGAGTATCAATAGCAGTGTTATAAAGAAATCTGGTGAAGACGTGCTAAGTGTAACACCAGGAAAGGGACTGCCAGAAAATGGAGGCAATGGTGGTGGAATGAGGAGGTCCAAAAAGAAGTAAAAGTGAAGAAAGATGTTACGAAACAATTGGAGTTAACAGTAGGACCGCAAGAAAAGGAAGCATATAAGATTGCAAAGAAGAAGGCAAAACGAGCTGTAGCAAAAGCGAAGACTGAGGCAGTGGAGGAGGCATATGAAGAGCTGGGGACAAACCAGGATGACAGACAACTCATAAGAACTGCGAAAGCCAGATATAAAGCGTCCACAGACATAACATCAATGAAGCACATGAAGGATGAGTCAGGTGTAGTATTACACGATCAATAGAAAATACTGGGAAGATGGCTGTTGTACTTTGAAAGTCTATTGAATGAAGAAAATCTGAGAGAAAAGTACGAGGATGAAGAGGTTAACGAAGGAGTGACCCAAGCATTAAGTAGGGAAGAAGTAGAATATGCGCTAAAGAAAATGAAAAAGGGGAAGGCAGTAGGTCTAGACCAAATCCCAACAGAATCCTCGGAGACCGGTGTATTAATATCCTCTGGGATTTAATGACGAAGATTTGGAACGGAGAAACAATGCCACATGCGTGGAGAAGTAGTATTTTTGTCTCCATATACAAAGCGAAAGGTGATATCCAAAAGTGTGGCAATTATAGAGGTATAAAGCTGATGTCTCACACAATGAAGACATGGTAAAAGATCATTGAGACAAGGTTGCCTCGGGAAACTGAAGTAGGGGAAGAACAGTTTTGATTTATGCCAGGAAGAGGAACAACTGACGCAATATTTGCACTAAGGCAACTGATTGAGAGACACAGCGAGGTGCAGGTTGAATTACATATGGCCTTCATTGATCTGGAGATGGCGTATTACAGAGTGCCCAGGCAAGAGATATGGAGATGTATGACAAGTAAAGTTGTACCAGAAAAGTATGTGAGACTGGGGAAAGAAATGTACGAAGGTGTGATGACACAAGTTAAGAGCAGTGTGCGTACAACAACGGAATTCCCAGTGAGAGTAGCGCTACACCAGGGATCTGCTCTCAGTCCATATCTCTTTGCCCTGGTAAAGGATGTGCTAGTCAAGGATGCGAGGAAAGCAGCGCCATGGAGCATGATGTTCGCCGACGACATTGTACTCTGTGAATTGACCCGAGAGAACTTCAAGAGAGGCTCGAAGAGTGGAGGAAAGCCCTAGAGGAAAGGAGAATGAGGATCAGCATGAAAACTGAATATATGTGTATGAAAGAAGCTCATGATCTATTTATAAACCTGCAGGAAGAAGAACTGCCACCGACCAAGAAGTTTAAATACCTGCGGACATATATTCAAAGTGATGGAGGACTGGAGTCTGAAATACAACACAGGGTAAATAGCGGATGGTTGAACTGGAAGAAATTAAGTGGAGTACTGTGTGACAAGGAAGGAAAGCTCTACAAATCTGTGGTGAGGCTTGCTATGCTCTATAGTGCGGAAACTTGGCCGATTACAAAAGTGGCAGGAAGTGGCAGAAATGAGAATGTTGAGGTGGATGAGCGGGGTAACAAGAAAGGATAGAATAAGGAATGATCACATCAGAGGATCAGTGAAAGCGGGACCCATGGGAAAGAAGATTCAAGAAAGCAGACTAAGGTGGTTTGGGCCTGCGCAGAGAGAAGAGGAGGACTACTTGGTAAAAAGAGTTGAAAAGCTGGAAATAGGAGGGTCAACGAAGAGAGGAAGACCAAAAATGAGATGGACAGACAAGGTAGCAGGGATTTGAGAGGAAAAGGTTGCAAGAGTGACGCATTGGATAGACATTTATGGAGAAGAAGAACCCAACAAAGTAACGCCGACCCTACGTGATATAGGAAATAGCAGAGATAAAGAAAAAGAAGATCTTCATTTAATTAAATTTGTCCTGAATTTATAATACAGTTACAGTTTCGATTTTCTTTTTTACCCAAAATTTACACTAATCTGCAATTTGTTATTACTAGACATAGGATTATATGCATTTGCATATTTGCATATGCAAAAGCATAAAACGCTATTTTTATAGCATTATTGCATATTTTAGTACTTTTGCATTTATAGTGCTTATTTCAGTAGTTTTGTATAAAGGTCGATTTCCATATGCGCGACACTCAGCTACGCGACGTCGTTCGACATCGCCTGTCAAATAATGATTACATTGTTTTGAATGGGCACGTCGCGTAGCTGTCGCATAGCCCTAGTGAGTATTTGTCAGGCGATGTCACTTGACGTCGCGTAGCTGAGTGTCGCGTATATGAAAATCGGCTTTTAGGCGGGAACGGTGGCAGGTCGCAGCCAGTGATGTGCCATGTGGGCACCTCGCACTCGGCAACCCGAATACTGGCTTGCACTAGTCAATAAATTGATTTCCTCTACATCTACAAAAAAAAGTGTTTTTAAAAGCACCATCGCGCGTACAAAAATATAAAGAGCGACTACAAAACGTAGCACTACCTCCAGAACCAATATTAATGCAGTGAGGAACATGGTTGATAGCTGTATTGTTTTATTCTTAGAATTTTGAGGTCATAAAAGAAGTAGTCAATTTGACAGTTCAGAAGCCATTGAAATAGACTTTCTTACGGTTAGTTAAGCGCATGCGCATCCACCAAGTTTGAGAGGCGGGAATATGAAAGTTTCGGGCACATATTTAGTTATAGGTCTAAACCCTCGGGCACTTTTTGACGTATAACATGGTGGAAATTGACACATGCGCACAAAAAAATTTCAACTATGAAAAGGTCTATTAATTCAAACCTACTGGCATTTCTGGCTCCTTTAATCAAACAAAATATTGCTCTAATTGTTGTATTGCTCTAAACACAAAGTATTGCTCTAAACACATTTCAGCAATATTCCCGTCGCAATTGAGACTCTAGAAACTAAAAACCTTCCTCTGTGCAAGCCCTCAAAATATTGGAAAAAATGATTGAACAGAAATTGAAATGATTGAAACAACCAAGAAGAAGAACTGCCACTGACTAAGAAGTTTAAATAACTGGGGTCATATATTCAATAGTCCATATATTCACTTCCAAGTTCATTATCAAAAAAGTAAGTGCCAATTTAAATGTTGTTCTCTATAAAAACTCAGGTCTTGAAGGAATAAAGAAAGTAAATGCATTTATAAAACGCACCAGGCAAACTCTACCTGAAGAGGTTTTTGCAAAAGTCGCGCCAAATTTCAAGTTCTGTCTAGTAACGTCAGTTGGCGTAAAGAGGTCATTTTCAGCCTACAAATTAATATTAAGTGACAAACGTCACAAGTTTGCTCTAGAAAGTCTAGAATAGTATATTAAAGAACGAGTTCAGTAAGCGCGATGTTTCAGCACGCGTCCAAGTTTAGAAAACGACGAGCGTAGCGAGGGGAAGAGTTTAGTAAGCTCGATTTTTCAGCACGAGTCCAAGTTTATAAAACGACGAGCGTAGCGAGGAGTTTTCTAAACTTGGACGCGTGCTGGAAAATCGCGCTTACTGAACTCGTCCTTGAATATACTAATTTTCTATTTTACGTCTGTAATGGACTCATAATAGCACTATTATGCGTGCGGTTATGGCTCGCCAAGTGCTCTTATTACCATTAATTAATTAAATTTAAGTATTCGCGATTTCCGCACATCACATAACCTCAAAAACTATCTCGCCGAAAATTTGACACTAACAGCTCTGAATTTCAGTGCCAACCATGAAAAAATTAATTGATAACGGCACTCGGTGAACCATAACCGCACGCATATGGGTGTTGTTATGAGTCCACTACAGACACAAAATAGAAAAAAATATTTAACTGTATTTTGTCACAAGAACTACTAGAACTAGAACTAGAACTACTATAAATAGTATCTTGATTGTGCATATTTTATGCATATTTCGCCCATTTTTTGTGCATATTTCGCCCATTTTTAGTGCATTTTTGCGTGCATATTTTGTCATGTAGATAGTGCATATAATCCGATGTCTAGTTATTACCTTTGAAATATTGCCTAATTTGTAAAATTGTGCTGAAATGTACATAATTACTTTCTTTTTAAACATAATAATTACTTTCTATAGAGCCTTTCATAAAACGCTTCATATCTTTATATTTAAATGAAACAAACTATGTGTGGGATATCATCAACATTTTTTATTTGTTTGGCTTTGGCCTCATCAATTTTGACTCAATTCGAGATTATATGTCCACACATAAGTCCATACTGATGAAGTCAAAACGCAGAAACGCGTCTATGGGTGTTCATAATTATTTTCAAGTTATGGCTTTTTTCTGTTTGACCTCGTGGTCTCCCTTAGCAGTAAAATTCAGGAGCCACACCGAACTAATAATTATATTTTATTTATGTTATTAGTCAATTTGTGAATTAAAGAACATAGTTTCCTTGATTATTTTCTTATAAGAGTAATGAAAACAGAATTTCCAATATTCATAATTTCCTCGAGCAAGAATTAGGTCATGGACAGATAGACTTCTACGAAGGAAATCGATGGCCTATTTCGCAAACCATAAATAACAAGAATTCGATAAAAGCTTCCAAAAATATCAAAAAACAAATCCATTATATGATTCTAATCTTGTTTATTCAATAATGTTTGGCCAACCAAGCCTATTTTCTAAATGTAATATTTTTTATTTTTATATCCTAACATAACTTTTAATTTCAATTTGTATCCTATAGCAACTTTTCTCTAATCTTGACTATTTACTTTTATTAGCTACTAGTTTAGGTGATAGGCTTTAATTTAGAGTTTCCTAAACTTAAAGCCCATGACCATCACATACACAGCTTCACATTAATATTTTTTTTATTTGCAAATTCACAAAAAAATAATTTAATTAGATGTTTCTGCCATATTTTTATTCATCATCAACACTGGCGTAGCAGCCCGTTGTGAGCCTTGGCCCCTCTAGAAAACTTTACCAACGTCTGACACATGGCGAATTCTTGTTAGTTTCGAATGCCAATGGCCGTCTTGGTTGACTTCATCCTTCCAGAGGAGTTTCGGTTTCCAGCCCATCTTTATTTACTGTATTATATTGGGTTCTGGGTACAGGTCGTATAGCTCATGGTTGTAATGGATGCGCTATATGCCTTTTTCTTGGACTACTCCATAGATCCTTCGTAGAACTTTCCTTTCGAAAATTAGCAGCGCGTCCTCTTTTTTGCCCATTGACCAGATTCCCTATACATACGACGGTTCGGAGTAGGGTTTTATACATTAGAACAGGGGTCGGCAAAGTGTGGCTAGCGAGCCACATGTGGCTCTTATGGTATGAGCTTTTGGCTTTTCTGAAATAAATTGAAACTAAAAATAATCACAAAGAAAAGAAACATAAATGTCCCTTCTCAGAAGTCTTACGACCAAAGCCGCCAAGTTCATAACTCACAGTCACAGCGCGGATCTCGGTTATTTCTTTTAAACTGAATGGACTGAATCGTTTGAGTTTGTACCTAATGCAGCTGGTCTTCCATCTTGTCTTATTTGGCATGAAATACCAGCAAACAACAGAACGTCTAATGTCGAAAATAAACATGCCGCATTTGCATAGACTTCGGAAAAATGTTAAAAAGACAAGTTCCGCATTCAACTGTTGGATGCAGCCTGAAAATAATACTAACTTGGCAAGTTTTGTCTTGAGTCAAGACTTCGTCAAAAACGGAAAATAATTCACTGATGGTGAGTACAAAAAAGTTGTATAAAGAGTAGTACACGCTATTAAGATTGCAAAGAACAACAAAACACCAGGTCCAGACGATATCTACGCAGAATATTTCAAGCAGATACAGTAGGAAAACATAAACATAATTTTAAAACTATACAATAAGATCTATGACACTGAATAACTTCCAAAGGAATGGCTAAAGTTCACGTTCATAATGCTTCCCAAAAGCATCCAAATGCAAAGATCATACACACCAGGCTGTTTAATAAACTTGAAGGACTAAGCGGAGGACACTGTTCGGATTTAAGAGCGGCACCGGTACACGAGGAACCTACACACATTGGTACAAAACTGCTATGACCAAAAAAAGGACATTCAACCACGAACGTCTCATCGATTATCTAAAAAGAGCCGATATAGATGAAAAAGACGTAAGTATAATAAAACCTGTAATGCAACAGTCGGCCAACGTCAGAATCAACAACCAATTGACGACAGAAGAAATCGAGATAAAAAGAGGGGTACGGCAAGGATGCCTAATGTTGCAACGGCAACGAGCCGTTCCATTGTTATTTCTTAGTTTACGAGGGCATTACAATAATTACCCAAATATTTTCGGACAATTTCCGAAATTATTTTATTAGGGTCGGTAATGTAATCCTCGAGAAGATTAAGAAATATTTGTATTTTTAGTTTTACGATGGCATTACGGTGATTACCCAAATATTTTCGGACGAATTTCCGAAAATATTTTATTAGGGTCAATGGTGTAATCCCCGGGAAAATTACGACAAGATGTTTTTCTCGAGAATCGGTAATCACCAAAGCGATAAAGTGGCGAATATAGAAAACTAATCACCCCCAGATGAGGGACCAGTATACCTGGACATAACATAAATACCTGGACCCCCGAATAAACAAGACAGTCACGGTCCACACAGTCAGGCGCAAACAGTCAGCGAGTGACACTAGTTCAGTTCAGTCCATCCAATTCAACCAGACTCAGCCAGCAGTCAGTCAACCAGACCAGCCGAGTCCAGCTCGACTCATTCCCTCAACGGTGTTTGTATCTCTTGTACATTTGTGTTTATATCGTCCATGTAACTGAGAGAATTAACTCAAGTAATTAAAATAAACAGGATAATAATTAATAAAATTATATCAAACAATTTTTATTGTCAGTTTATCGAATAAAATTCCTCTGCAAACGGTGAGTGATACATTATTCTACCACGTATCCACCACAATGTCACCAATACTATTTCATCTCTACGTCGAACAAATATTCTCAGAAGCCTTCGATGGTCTGGAAATTCGAATAATAGTGAACGGTACCACAATAAACAATATAAGATACGCAGACGACAAGCAACCAGCAAGACCTACAGCCACTAATGAACAACATAAACAGAAAGGGGTCAGAGGCCGCACTAAGAATGAACAGATCCAAAACAAAATTCATGGTTATAAGCCATAATAATCAGGAAGAAGCGTCCATCACGGTAGAGCGGGAAACAATTGAAAGAACTACGAGCACGAAATACCTAGGCACACTAGTAAACGACTGGTGGGACCCACTACAAGAGATCAAGAGTAGGGTAGAACAAGCCAGACTGGCATCCAACAAACTACGTCTAAAAAACCTAAATTACGTGGCGAGCAACGTAGCATTCGACCTGCTACGTTTGGCCAGTCCTACTATATGGAGAAGAAACCTGGACGATAAAAGTAGCATCTATTAACAAGATCGAGGAGATGTGGATATTTAGAAGAATGCTCAGAAGAATTACCAACGAGGATTTTTTGAGAAGGGCAGCAGTGGACAGATTACTATTCAATACCATAAAACAGCGCAATATCGGGTATCTGGATCACATACTAAGGGGGCCAAAATATCGAACTCCCCAGTTCATACTCGGAAAGGAAAGGAAAGACAGAAGGGGCTTCGTACGTGAACAGCTATCATGGCTGAGGAACATCAGAAACTGGACCGGAATCGAAAAGTTTGGTGACATGTGCGAAGCAGCAATAAACAAAACATTAACAATTATTCAATAAATGAAGAAGAAGGAGATAAATGTGGGACACACTTCATCACAATTTTAACATTAAAGCGGATATCATGAATAAAATCAAAAGCTTATCTTTGTCTGCCAAAACTGTAACAGACAGGGCAAAAAAAATCTCCTTAAATGTATGCCAACAACAAGTTGAGGACGTAAAATTACTATCAGGCATATCAATAGCGGTCGATGAGTCTTGTGACATAGAGAATACTGCGCAAGGGTTCTCTTTGCTCACTATGTTTCATCAGATGGTCCCAAAGAAGAACTTCTGTGGGTTTGTCAAACACGACGAAAAGATGTTGAAAATGCAGTGACCGAATATCTAAGGAAAAATCACATCCCACTTATTAAAATTATGCCAAATGCAACAGATGGATAAAAATTGATGAAAAATTCATCATGACGTGTTATCTTTCCATTGCATAATTCACCAGGAAGCTCTCTGCACACAAACATTTAAATAGGTTATTTGTAAACTTATGGATTTGGTAGTTAAGTTCACCAATAATATTATCGCAAGGTGCTAAATAATCGCCAATTATGAAGAACATTAAAAAATATTACTTTCTGGAACAAAAAATCATCCGTGGCTCTCGATCCAGTTTGAAATTATTTTATATAGAAATTTGGCTCTTAAGTTTATAGAGTTTGCCGACCCCTGCATTAGAAGCTTGGTTTTGCGGCTTAGGAGGCTCGATCACAGGTGTATTTGTATAGACCGCGTGGTCTCCCTTAGCAGTAAAATGCAGCACTCCTTAATTCTTCCATAATAGCACTTGTTGGCAGCTACGATTGTTCTTATCTCAACAATGCAGGCATTTTTGACATTTACTTGGGATCCCTTTTCTACAAAAGTGGTTTGGGGAAACTCTCACTAAACCTCTTATTCCACTTTGGCTTTTAGTATGCACCAGCCCGATATCGCATATTTCGCATTCATTCAGGGTGGGCAACCCGGACGGTTAGTGAAAACCGCCCTAGGTGTTGCCTCTCCGACCGGGAGTCGAACCCGGGTCTCCCGCTTGCCAGGCAGGTATGTTGTATGAAACTACACTACCGAGGAGGACTTACTTGGGATCCCAGATAGACAAAATTCTCGACCTTCACAAAGGACTGCAGGCCTATGGTTAGAGTCCTGATATTTGGTGATGTATTTGGGGTTCTTATTTTAGTTTTACAGGCATTAATCTTTAATCCCATCCTGTTCGTGAACGTATTCGCGAGTTTGGTGAATGTATCCTTCATTTCGGTTAGCGATCTCAACCGATGGCCTTACTGTTAAGCGAACAAGTTATAGTGCAAATTAAAAAGTTGTAAAAATTACAACATGAAACCGTTAAAAAATGTTGAAAATTTCCAAAACCAATGCAGATCCCGTTCTAAAACTGTACAAGTATTATTTTAATAATACAAGCAACATTTTTAGATAAAAATGAAAATATAGCGAAGTTAAGTGTTCCCGATTTGAAATGTTTACTTCCGGTTTTCTATACAAAAGAAAACAACTTTCGAATTTATAAGTGCCAAGAAGAACATTTAATTTTCTCAAACAAAAAAAAACTTTACGTGTGTAAAGTTTTTTGTACGTATGTAAAGTTTTACGTATGAGAAAATTAAATGTTTGGAATAGATTTGAAATTGAAATGAATGTAATAGTTTTAGCTGCGAAAAGATGGAAAATTGGTATCAGATCTCCATCTTTTCGCAGCTAAAAAATGTATTCCAAAAAATCCTATTTCCAAAAAATCTATTCCTCAAATTTCATCAATAGACCTTTTCATAGTTTTTTACGCGTTTGCTTCAATTTTCATCATATTTTCGGGCACTTTTTTTACGTAAAACCAGTGAAAATAACAAAATGTGCCCGAAACTTTCATATTGCCGCCTTTTAAAGAAGGACGGACGCGTATGCGCTTAACTAATCTTAGAATGGTCTATTCTTTAAACTTTAAGGGCATATAAATTGAGAACTATTCTTCATAGATAAAAAAGTAATCTACATTCATGCAGGTTATATAGAAGTACAATTAATCCAAATATGAACAAAATCCAGAATCTGACATTATTATCAGTGCCAGCATCACGTGAAATATTCCTATAGTCCTTCTAAATGGTCGCAAATAGTGCTCAGTAAAAATTGATTCCGTAAAGTCTGTGTTACTAATTTCGTCCTAATTAGATCTTGACGGACTTGACCTAATCTTGGTCTGAATATTGATTAATATATATACGCAATGTAGTTAGTTTTGTTGTTTGTTTAAGTCGGTTTTAATTACTTCTAATCTGCTAAAGTGTAAGTAACATGTTGGTAGTAATCTTCGCTTATTAGATATTTTATCTCGAATAAACAATTAAATGTATATGTATTATTTGTTGATTTTAAAATACTTGTTTGTTTTATTAAAAGGAATATTTACAAATGGGCAGGATAAGTACACAATGGACTTGTAATTTAAGCCTTTATACACAAATATTTCGTGCATTTGTTTGTGATGTTGCGTAATTTGTGGAATTTGATGAAGTAGCTTGTCAATATTAGCAATACTTTATCAATTTTGTACAATTATAATATAGCACGCAAATAACCGTAAGCAAATTTATGATCGTTTAACGGTGCATGGATTATCCGGTGTAATGGCACTTGGGAGGCTCTAGCTAGGTCAGAGCACATCACGATAACGAATGTAATATCAGAGCCATCCTTCAATATTGAGGGAGATTCAATGCCGAAAAGGCTATCATTCGATCTACCCTTCAAACACAATCGGCTATCTTTTAGTCGTTTCATCTTGTCCTTTATGTCTCTTTTAACCTTTTCTTATGGTTTTAACTTTTTCTTATGGTTCTTATGGCTGGCCGGCGCGAGTGGCGTAGTGGTGACGCCCGTGGCCTCATGTTAGAGCGCTACATAACGAGTATAGAGGCCCGAGTTCTATTCCCAGCGTCCGGCCGCCTTTGTTCCAGAAAGACAAATGTGAAAAATGGCAATTAGCGCAATTTACTATAACAACAGGTTTTCTGGGCCTAAGTGCATGTGATAGAATACAATAGGCTACCAATAGGCCGCAGTGTTCGAAGGGTCGGCAAACCCGGTAATCACATCGAACCAAACTTAAAAAAAAAGGCGATCTGCATTTTCCTGCATTACCTTATATAGCGCTCTCTTTCAGCTTTTTAGAGTCCATCATTTCCTTGGCAGTACTAGGTATGGTTCGTTTCAATGGTACATGCAACGTGGCAACTACCGGGTTATGGTCAGATCATTATGTAGTCGATTTGATTTCTAACAATGCCCGATATTCCGTCTGATGGTGCTTTCCACTTGTAAATTCGTCGTGGAGGAAGTTGGTAAAAGGTGTTTTCTTCTTTTTGGCAGAATTCAACCACAGACTGCTTCACATCATCAAGCCATCTCTCTTTGTTGATCAAGGCTAACATTTTACTAGACGTATTGTCCACTTATTGGTATCATTCGTGCCACATTTCCAACACAACGCCAGTTAAGTTCACCTTCACACTCAATGATGTCTTTTACCTTCGTTCTTCTCCTAATTTTTGTATTGGGTATTTTGTCTCGTAGGCTGATTCCAAGCATGGACCTTTTCATTGCTCTTTGTGTTGTTCTAAGGCGATCTGGCCGGCGCGAGTGGCGTAGTGGTGACGCCCGTGGCCTCATGTTAGAGCGCTAACTGACGAGTATAGAGGCCCGAGTTCTATTCCCAGCGTCCGGCCGCCTTTGTTCCAGAAAGACAAATGTGAAAAATGGCAATTAGCGCAATTTACTATAACAACAGGTTTTCTGGGCCTAAGTGCATGTGATAGAATACAATAGGCTACCAATAGGCCGCAGTGTTCGGCAAACCCGGTAATCACATCGAACCAAACTTTAAAAAAAAGGCGATCTGCATTTTCCTGCATTTAACCCTTTCGAGACTAACGGTATAATACGTCCCAGAGCAAATTTCAACTCTCAAGTCTATTGGGATATATAATCCCATCATATAAGACTATTGGTTCTATATATCCCATACTAAAAAGCATGATTATTTTATTTTGAAAAATTATCGGTATACAAGAACCTTCTTAAATGTACTTACATTTACGCATTAAAGACAAAAACCATAAAATTTACCATTTTTTTAAGAAAAAAAAATCGTCTCGAAAGGGTTAACGTCGTTGTTTCTAGTCCATATGTGGATACGGGCAAGACGAACGCATGTTAGACTTTCCTTTTGAGACTTATAAGGACGTTTTGATCTTGAGTAGAAAATGTCCTAACTTCACATACGCCGCTTAGCTCAGTCTTACTCTTCTGGTTATTTCAGTCGTTTGATTTTCCTTGCCCAATTTAATTAAGTGACCTGGGTACATGTATTCTTCTACGGTGTCAAACACGTGATTGTATATTGTTATATGTAACTCGTCCCTATTCATAATCTTGGTCTTGTTCAGATTCATTTTTAGTCCTACCCACAGGGACGCTTCATGGAATTCTGTTTCATCATACGCATTGGGATCGCTGGGATCGCTACTTATTAACACAATATCATCGCCAAAGCGTTAATGGTTTAAGTATACTCCGTTTACATTTAAACCTCTTGCTCACCAATGAAACGTATTAAATACATCTTTCAGGACTAAGGTAAATATTTTGGGAGGGATGGTATCCCCTTGAAAGTTGCAACGGAGTAGCTGTGTTAATTCCAAGATTCAATACCAGAGCAGTTCTAGGATATAACGCAATAAATGACTGAATAATAACCCTGAAGTTAAAGGCTCAACTTTTGAACGTCAACATTATACAGACCTGACTGACTCATCCGAAGATGAGATAGAAAGTTACTACGAACAGCTGGGCAACACTATAAATGAACTACCCAAAAACGAAATCCTCATACTGCTCGGAGACATGAATGCTAAACTGGGACAATCCGATATAATAGAAGAAGAGCTGACCGAGTTGATCGGACCCTTCGGACTCGGCACGGGAAATGACAGGGGAGAACGAATGCTTCAATTCTACCAGGAACATAATCTTTCTGTTGCAAACACATTTTTCCAACATCATCCTAGACGAATATACACCTGGAAATCTCCAGGAGACAGGTATAGAAATAAAATTGACTATATCATGACCAATTCACGATGGAAATCCTATATAATAGATTGCAAAACATTTCCTGGAGCTGAGTACGGATCAGACCATCAACTACTAATAATGAAATTTAAATTACGCCTGAAAAATATAAAATGCAGACAGAAGAGAATTTGACTAACAGAAGATGCTAAAGATCAATTCCAATTAGAAATCCAGAGCTCACTTGCCACCAACAAAGAAAATATATTGGGAAATCAGGTTCCAGAACAGGAATCTCTAAAATATTGCAAACAAGAAACAGCAAAAAATCTCCAACAAACACAAAATTTCACTGACCCAAAAAATCACTGGATGGATAACACAAAGAACTCTCGAGACAATTAACAAAAGAAAAGAACTAAAAATGAAAGGTCTAACCACGCAAACAAGTAAAGATCAGCACAGACAGCTAAACAAAGAGATTCAGAGGCAATGTAGACAGGATAAAAACCACCACATCAAGATAATATGCAATGAAATAGAGGAACACCAAACGGCTAATAACACTCGTAGGTTTAGTGTTATTTAGTATTACTCTGATATTATCTGTTCTCGTCTAGTCGTGTTTAATATCTAGTCTTTCTTGATCTCGGCTGGTCTTTTATCTGGTCATCTCTGGCATTGAATAGTCTTCTCTTATCTGAACTTGCATGGTATTGTTTAGTCTCACCTGAACTTGTCTGGTCTTGTTTGATCTCTTCTGATATAATCTGCTGTTGTCTGATTTTGCCTAGTATTGTATGATTTTATCTGATCCTGTCCAGTCTTGCCTGGTCTTGTCTGATTTTGCATGATCTTCACTGCGTCTTGTCTAACCAGACAGAGTTCTTGTCAAGTCCTCTCTGGTCCTATCTGACCAGACAGGGGTCTCGTCAGGTCCTCTCGGGTCCTGACTAGTCTTATTGTCTTGTCTGATCTTGTCTAGTCTTGTATAGTTTTGTTTGATCTAGACAGGTCTTGTCTGGTTCTGTCTGCTCTTGTCTGTTCTTGTCTGGTTTTGTCCGAATACCTCTTTCAGAAAGTTAACTTACTTAATAATTTAACTTTTTGTAAGATAAGATGCTATTACATCCCAAACGGTTTGAGGCGATGTGGAAAAGCTTATCATTTAGAACAGTTAGCGAAAGCAAAATGTGCTAGGTCTGTGCTAGGTGCTGGGATATGAAATAAAGAAGCTGTCAGCCTAGATAGGGTATCTACAAACGAAATAAAAAAGAAATTGGTTTATAAGTCAGGAATAAACTCCTCTAAGCCAGGATTCGAGCAAAAGGCTGACGCTTGCTTAGAATCAAACGGAAATAAGAATATTGATAGGTACACTTCCTTCACAACCCATTCGGTTGGAGGAAGATGATGATTAGAGGTTCTACTGGTCGACAAAGAAACTGCTATACAACTTATGGAAAACTGTGCTATACACACAGGGTTGTATTCATAGTGTACATATGGTGGTACACATAGTGCACATAGTGATAAACATAGTGGATTGTTTGGTAGATGGAAGGTTTACCTCAGGTCCTACTGCTTGAGCCAGAAAAAAAAAATCTTTATACTCTTTATATTTTGTCTATATAGATCTTTATAGATTAGAGTACACTGGTCCACCATCCTAATATACATATAATCTACCACTCAACAAAAGTGTATTTACATTTTTTTTTCCCAAAATATCTTCTTAGAGTGCCCTATCCGTTGCGGATATTGGCGATTAGCATGGCAATCTTGGCTTTATCAACTGCTTGACGAAACAGATGAATTGATGTTAGGCCGAACCACTGGCGTAAGTTCTTAAGCCAGGAGTTACGTCGTCTGCCTGGTCCTCTTATCTCATCTACTCGTCCTTGCATGACTAATTGTAATATGCGAAATTTGTCATTTCGCATTATATGCCCTAAGTATTACTTTCTTTCTTTGACGATGTTGAGCAGTTCTCTGGATCCATGATATGCGCAAGATGCGTCTATATATCCAAAACTCGAAAGCCTCCAGCCTATTTTGCGTCATGTCTAACAATGTCCAGGCCTCCAGGCCATATAGGAGAACAGACATGATATAGCACCTCACCATTCGGATTTTAAGGGGAAGTGGCAAGTCGCTGGAAAAGAACATTTTCTCTAGTTTGTAGAAAGAAGATCTGGTCGGTTCTATACAAACTCCAACTTACTCCAAAGAAATTCATGCAAGAATGAATTTCTTTGGAGTAATCCCAGTCGTCATTTATGAGAGTACCCAGGTAGACATATTTCTCTACTCTATCAACGCGTTCATTGCCAAGTATTAGTGACCTACATAAAAAACCGGCCAAGTGCGAGTTGTAACTCGCGCACCGAGGGTTCCGTACAAACTTGTAAGTAAGGTATCTTTAGGAGGACCTAACTGTATGTAACCCATATGCTTTTGGTGCCTGACAATACCACGCAACACATCAGCGTATTTTCATAAGTTTCTAATAGTAAATTCGCATTTTTCTTGTAATTAAACTACATATTTACGGTTTTCAGATTTTTCCCTTTACATGTGCTGTAATACACCGCTTCTTGCCAAATTTCATAATTCTAGGTCAACGGGAAGTACCCTATAGGTTTTGATTCCCTTGTGAAATCGCAAAATATGCGACATAAACGGTCATATCTTTTGACCGCGTTGACTTACAAGTTTCATTTTTCCACAGCTGAAAGAGACCGCAGACCCGAATATTTTATACAAATTTCAACTTGTTACCTGTACGCGTTCCTGAGAAAAATGGTGACAGACAGACGGACGGACGGACGGACAGACAGACAGACGGACAAACAGACAGACGGACAACAAAGTGATCCTATAAGGGTTCCGTTTTCGGTACGGAACCCTAAAAAGTGAAAGAACTGACACGAAAATTCAAACCAAGAACCCTTAAAATTAAAGAAAAAGACGGAAACACCGCATGCGAAGATGAGAAAGTACTTAACAGATGGAAACAGTATTGCGAAGAGCTGTACAAAGAAGAACCAGACATTAAAAATGAACAACAAAACGAAGATGAACTGTAAACAGAATCAGAGCCCGATATCCTTATCTCTGAGATCAAAGAGGCCATAATGCATTTCAAATTAAAACATTTTTAGAAAATATTTTTTTAAAATAAAACTCCAGTATTGGATGATATTTAAATAATGAAGGATATTATTGTATTGGAAATAATAAAGTTGCTCCTAGATGATGGTGCTAAAATTCTGCACGATATATGCAATAAAATCTGCTGCACCGGACGATCGCCGGAGGACTGGTCTAGATCATCCACAAAAAGGGAGCTACCATGAAGTGCCAAAACTACCGCATGATTTCCTTAATATCACATGCGAGTAAAATTCTCCTGCGAATAATGGACCGAAGACTACAAACATACCTGGAACACCAAATCCCCCCGGAACGGGCAGACTTCGTCAAAGGTAGAGCAACCTGGGACCAATCATTTAACATCAGTCAACTAATAGAGAAGGCACTAAATTTCAACACACCTATGCTTCTATGTTTTATAGACTATAAGAAAGCCTTTGACTTTGTGCAATGGAAAGATCTATGGCGTGTATTAAAAGAAATGGAAGTCCCAACGCACCTAATATCCCTCCTAAGCAGTCTGTATAAAAATAACGAAGCCACTGTCTGTCTTGATAACAAAACATGAAATGTCTTTAAAGTAAGCATATTGTCGCCAAGACTATTTAAAGTCTATGGTGAATTTATAATGAGTCGCGCATTAGAAAACTTCAAGGGAGGAGTAGCAATTAATGGTAAGAAAATAAGCAATTTGAGATACGCTGACGACACCACTTTAGTAGCAACAAGCGAAGAAGAAATGGCTAGATTAATTGAACTCGTGGCGAATGAAAACCAACCCTTGGGTCTGTAGATTAATTGTACCAAGACTAAACTAGTGCCCATCGATAGGAATAAAACAATACAGATGGAGATTCTGCATAATGGCATCGACGTTGTCGAGGAATTTATTTACCTACGAGCATCAATAACTAACAAGGGAGGATGCGAAGCTGAAATTAGAAGAGGAATATCGATTGCTAGAACCGCAAAATCCAACTTACAAGGGGATCATCAATACTGTAAATCACGGATTTTGATGCGTTTCAAATATGTTGTAGGGTATATGCCCTGAGTACCAGGCTATCTGCTTTTCATCCAACGGGCCTTGGTTTTCGAGAAAATCGATTTTGAAATTTTCCCGCCAACTGTGTATACCCGTAACTTCATCTATTTTCCAACCAAGCGTGCGTAGCGCAGTGGTTAAGGTGTACGGCTTCCGCGGTGAAGCACCGAGTTGAAGTCCTGCCCAAGCGATATTTTTGTTCAATTTTGTTTTGCAGATATCAACAAATAGTGTAAATTATATAATATTATTAAGGAATATTGAATTTTCAATTTTTTTAAATATGGATTTCGTTTGTAGTTCGTGGTTGAAGTTTCAAATATTTCAACCACGGTTGCCACCTACCTAGACCAGAGCTCATTGTTATTCCTTCTCCCTCACGAACCATTAGCGAATTCCTAGCACCTAAATAAAAAATTATTAAGGAATATTCAATCTTGTAGTAATTTCATTTTTGAATCAATAATTACAAAATCATCTTACTCGCTATCGTTTGCATCGCTTGGCACAGCAGAACAGATCTCCGGCTGGTATTTATCGTAAAAATAACCGAAACACAAGTTTTCACGGCACCAAGCACATTTTATAAAGGCTACTGTTTCGCAGGCACACGGATTTTTCAGCAGCGAGACCGGAAAACAGATTTCATTCAAATTCATGAAGATAGTTCTTTCCTCAATCAGCTTCGACGCAAACCACGCGTATTTTATCATTCCTGAAAAACCAGGTGCACTGAATTGATGCAAAAACAATGAATGCAGTTTTATCGAATCTTCTCTAGACGCGATTTCTCTGTTGGTCTTCAACAAGTCAGGAGCATTCTGTAGTTTTTTGATAAAAATTTTAACCTGTCGGTAGAAATAAACGTCACAGGGCTGGCAAAGTGGAGTACACTTGGGTGGGATAACTTTCACAGTGCAGGGCAAGCTTTCGTTTCATCCATGAAGGTATGATCATATAATGTCTGATCAGTTTGCCCTCCCCATGAATCGATGATGTACAGAAATTTCTCCTGCCCCACATACGGAAGAATTACCGATTTTAAAAATTCTTTATGAGCACTTTCGTAAACTTCCCGGATTTAGTGCAAGACACAATTACATTCTTAAATTTACACGTTAAATCATCAACTTTTTTCTGGAGAGTTTTACCAAATTTTCCCGACGATTCCTGCATACATAGAAAAGCGTACGGTAATATCTTTCCTGACGCAGTTAAAGTATATTGTGCAGTGTAGGAATGACTTATTTTATTCAAATCCTTCTTCTGCACAAGAACGATTTTCTCACCCTTTTCCGAGAGGATTCTATTGTATGTTGATTGATATTGGCACCCAGTTTGATTGGTGTTTATTACGTAGTCGAGGTCATAATTACCAATTAGTTGTTTTGTCTGTGTGCGGAATTCTTCCGCAGTTACTAATACTTCATCGTTGCAAATTCTTTGGAGCTGATGAATTTTGTAATCTTCCTCTGTCTGATGTGTTTTTTCTTAAATCGTTCAACCCAAGCCGAGCTGGCCATGAAATTGAAGTCGTCCGATAAAAAAGAAAAAGCAAAGTTCATCGCCCATTGTTGAAGGGTCCTCGTTTTGACCTGATTTCGGAAGGAATTGATATTGTTTTCATAAGCCATTCTCTCTTTTACAATATATTTGACAAATATTTAAATATGATTTACCTGCTCCTTATTCTGTCTAGCTTCGACGAATCGTTCATACGTCTCACGATCGATAGCCTTCCATTTATCAACACGAGTCTCACGTCTTTCACGTCTTCTCTCCACCGATAAAATGTAGATTTATGTTTTAATCGAGAGAATACGTTGGACTGCATTGTCTTTAAGCTCAATTTCGGATGAGCTGCGGCAAAAGCGACTGCTCTTTCTTTATAATCTAGATAATCACATAATATGCCGGTTCTGGCGCGAACTCTTCGGCGACGAAGTCATCATCTCTCTCTACTCCCGTACACTGTAGTAGGTAAATAGTTTAATATTTTTTCGATTCGTCCAAAAGAAAGACATGAATAACCACACAAAAGTAAAACTTACCGCTTCATATTCTTGCAATTTGTCTTCTTCATCGACGTTTGTTAACTCTTCATCCATAATAATACGTCTTTCGACTAATAGATCCTGTATTGCGATATATATCTGATTGCCAATTGCAATTGAATTAGTGGAGATCGTGACGGGCGGTGTACTTGTCACAAGGTTTAATTCACGAAGCAAACTCTCGGCGTATTTAATGGCGTTCGTAAGTTCACCTCTCGATTGTTCATCGAACTTCTCTACTTCGGATTTACCTTCTTCTGGCTGCACTTCGGTAGAAACGCTTGGTTCTTCCATTTCACTATATTTTCTAACACGCACTGCACCAAGGAGAGGCAATAACAATATTCAATTACTGAAAAATTTCAATTATTGAAACTTTTACACTACAATTCACACTCCGAGATAATCCAAAGAAATAAGGCAGTTGCACTTCTGAACAAAGACACATTAATACTGAATTTTAGAAAAACCCTCATCAAAGCATTGAAAACATTTACCCTAATGTAAATAAACAATCGGCCGTAATTTTCGAATTTGCATTTATTATCGTGTTGTTAGCAAATACCATAAAATTGTCGGCTTCGCTGGGAGGGAAGGGCTGGGTTGAAATCAGTAAAATAACATCGTATAGAACATACGACATCGTATAGAACAGACTTAAAATAATTGGAAAAAAAAATTTAACATTACCCGTGAAATACATGGAGCTGAAATATTTGAATAAACATAACAGATATCGGGTGTAGGTAGCAACCGTGGTTGAAATATTTGAAACTTCAACCACGAACTACGAACGAAATGCATATTAAAAAAAATTGAAAATTCAATATTCCTTAATAATATTCTATAATTTACACTATTTGTTGATAATCTGTAAAACAAAATTGAACAAAAAATCCCTCGGGCAGGACTTGCACTCGGTACCTCTACCGCGAAAGCCGTACACCATAACCACTGCGCTACGCACGTTTGGTTGGAAAATAGATGAAGTTACGGGAATACAAAGTTGGCGGGAAAATTTCAAAATCGATTTTCTCGAAAACCAAGGCCCGTTGGATGAAAAGCAGATAGCCTGGTACTCAGGGCATATACCCCTACAACATATTTGAAACGCATCAAAATCCGTGATTTACAGTATTGATGGTCCCCTTGTTAGTCAAGATATGGAAAGACAGACAAATAACAAAAAATACAAAAGTTTCCCTGGTTAAAACATGAGTGTTCTCTATATTCGTATACGGCTCTGAGTCATGGACAATCAAATCCTCCGACAGAAAACGCATAGATGCATTTAAAATCTGTCGCTGGAGGGGAATGCTCCGGATACTTTGGACGGCACTGAGAACTAATGCATCGATAATAAATGAAATAGGAATTCATTACCGATTGTCCACAATATGTCGAAGACGCATCCTAAAATACTTTGGACCCGTAACCATAAGAGCACAAGACAACTTGGAGAAGTTGATCGTACAGGGAAAAATTGAGTTGGACCAAATTAAGAACATAACGGGACAACCCCTGCAAACCAACGTAAGAGCGGCGGAATAGCGCAAGCAATGGAAACAACTAAGCAATCAGTGTACATAGCCTTGGTATCACAACTCTTCGGACATGAAGACAAGACTAAGAAGAGGTATCCCCTTGACGAACGCCTCTCTTGATTGATATTCAATCTGTTACTAAGTCCTCGTCAATTAATAGTTGTATTTTATAAGGCTAGAGTATCTTGTATCTATACTAGTTGTTATGAACGCCAATATTTCTATTGAATCCAACGCTTTGTGATAGTATATGAATGCTAAATGAAAGGGTATTCAGTCAGCACTTTTTTATTGTTCTAATGTTCTTATATAATACAGAGTTTCAATATTGTTCTAAGTAAAATTAATTAACAATTTATTATATATTATTTAATTTAAATAATTTATTAATTTCTATATTACATGTGGCAATGTATAGTGACGCTATAATAATTTAGCAATTGTAGTATTACTTGTAGTGATAGTAGTAGTATATATATTTGTAATCTAGTGTAACATACAAGAGGATAATAAGTTAAAAATAGACAAAAAATGCGCAAAATTACAAATCATCGATAAAAAAGTGCGCGAATATATTATTTTATGCGAAATAACGTTTTAAGGCCCGGGCATAATCCGAGGCTAAAAATAGCGAAACGGGAAAGTAACAAACGATTATATTGACCGGCAATTACATACAAACTAACCTAAGCCACTGATAAATTAATTATTATTTCTCAACAAGACCGTTATAACCGTTAGCTATATATAAACTACAAAAAACGAACTAATAATATTTTATGATGTATTTTTTATAAAACGGTTTGTATAAGTAAATTGTATTTAGATTAGATTATGTTTTAATGCATAAACTGTATTTTAATGTTAGCTGCTGTCATGGAAACGTATCAAATATCACCAGAGAAAAATCAATAAATATCATTTGATATCTTCAAGAACCTATCTATTGAATAACAAGTTATTTTCGTCCCATAACAGACAAGAAGCAAACAAATAAGAAAACACAATTTATAAGAAACTTATCATTCTTAGCCACTTTATATATAGAATGATTAATCTATTCCGGGGGTTGCGAATCTTTTTACTGGGGTTTCTTTTCAAAATGAAGTTTATTGAAATATTTTTAAATAATAGCGGACGCATATAAAACAGTTCGTTAGTTGACCCCACAGCTACAATTAAATATTTAGGCATCATATTCGATGAAACATTAAAAATTAACATTCATGTAAAAGATCGTAAACACGAAATAATCAAAAGATCAAAACACTTTAGGTCACTGACTTTCCGTAGTCAGGGAATTTCCACGAAGACTGCGACGACAATTTACAAAACCATTGCCAGACGGATCTTGCACTGTGTACACATTATTTGGGCGAAAACGAACAAAACGACTTAACGTACAAAAAATTGCCGAAAGATCCGCATTGAGAACTATCACAAAAATTCAAGTTCTTAAATATCCTTCTCGGTTTCTGTCATCCAAGTGGTACGAACCTTCTTGTTTTGCCAGAAGGTGAACAGACGGTTGGTTAGTCGGTTTGGAGGCTATCTTACAACGTGGCCATAGAAAGCTACCCTTCTTTTCCTTGCAAAATCAGAGAACCTCTCAATATGTTCGTAGAGCTCAGAGTTATTTCGCCTTCGGAATTCCCCATCTTCCTTTAACGGGCCTAGGATATTCCTGAGGATTGTCCTCTCTCTGATTTCCAATTTCTCTACCAGACCTCTTCGGTTCAAAGAAAGATACTCCATGGCATACAGGGCTTCTGGTCGTACGACTGATGTGTAGTGCTTAAGTTTCAGGTTGCGTGGCAGGCATTTCTTGTTGTAGGTGTTCTTAGCAAGTCGATAGGCTAGTTCTAACTTGTTGACTCTCATGCATAATGATGCTGTTTCTGATAAGTTGGGTTCCATCCATTCGTCGAGATACTTAAATTTCTCACTCCTCTAGATGTTTCCCTGCGCTAGTAACATCTCTATGTTTGCTTCTTTGATGTTGGTGAAGAATTCTGTTTTCTCCAGCGACACTTGAAGACCCACTTTGGCAGCCTGTTTTCTGAGGCAATTTACCAGCATTGTTGCCATCTCAAGAGAATCAGCAATCAGTGCCATGTCATCTGCAAAGGCCAGGCAATCTACAAGCAGTCCATCGTTCTTACGTCCCAGGTAGATACCACTCTGAACACCCTGGTTGATCAGTTCCTTGCGCAAGGACACAGTTGAAGGGAAATGGTCCGTCTTCTTATCTCACTCCAGTTTTTATTTCAAAGCTTTCTGAGATCTCGCCTCTAAATTTAACCTTGGAATGTGTGTTGGTCAAGGTTTCTAGGATGAGTCTGTCGGTTTTGTTGTTTTGAGTTCATTGGCCGCCTTGACAAAAGTCTCCTTCAGTTGATCCTACCTGTATAGATCTGTTCAGGCTATTTCTGAAGCGGTCAGGTTCATACGTGAGTCGGTAAGATCTAAGTATTATTGTTCTGCAATAGCCTTAGACATTAGTGGAGCATTCGATAACGTCTGGTGGCTGCTTATTATCTGCAGGCTAATAGAGAAAGGTTGTCCTGACAATCTCATCAAATTAGCCAGGAGCTACTTTTCAGAACGCAAGGCCATTATCAGCGAACTAGGTTTTTACGTCGAGAAAAGAATTAGCAAAGGATGTCCACAGGGTTCTAAATAAGGTCCAGGTTTTTGGAATATTTTGTATGGAACCATCTTTGAAAGTAATCTGCCTGAAGAGTGTAAGATCGTAGCTTATGCCGATGATACTCTTCTGCTTTGTAAAAGCAGAACTATTGTTGGTCTGAAAGAGACCACTGACCGTGCTTTAGAAAATCTTCGCCAGTGGGCAACTGAAACTAGGCTCAGTTTCAATGCCCAAAAGACTGAAGCCCTCTTCTTCAGCAGATCCTCAAGTCAAAGGAGTCCCGTTTTCACATTAGGAAACGAAAAAATTAAATGCCAACAGCATCTTCGGTCTCTAGGTGTCACTATAGACAGACACTTGAATTTTAAGGAACACAAAAAGCAGGCATGTAGTAAAGTGAAACAACTGAGTATAAAATTAGGTATCGTTGCAAAGAAGGAATGGGGTCTAGAAAGAACAGAGCTCCCCGAAATCTAACGCGGCGCGATAGAACCCGCATTATTGTATGGAGGTACTATCTGGCAGAAGTCATGTGGCGTGAAAGGAAGCCTCAAGCTCTTGGGCATATAGCGCCTCAGCACCATCCGCGCTGCGAAAGCCTATCGCACAGTATCCGCAGAGGCAGCTTGTGTGATTACAGGACTCCTTCCAGTGGACATCCGCCTTAAGCAACTAGCTCTCTACAGCTCACACCAATTTGCAGACGATACGTTAATTAAAGATGTCATAGGCCTACCAAATACTTTGAACAATATCGAACTGGACGTTAACATACAAGAACACATTCACCCTTCAAAGTTATCATTGATTAGGTACCATTTGACACTGTCAAATATTTTCACAGGAGCTGCATTCGTTTCATTTTCACAGGAGCAGGCACAGGAGCTGCATTCGTTGCCTATTACAACGGCGAGGAGGTTCACCACAAGCTCATAAGGTTGGAATACTACTGCTCAATATTCCAAGCAGAGCTCATCGCCATACTAGATGCATTGCAATATGTTGAAAATCACAGCAATAGTCCCTGCTCGATAATATGTGACAGCCGATATGTCCTCGATGCACTGAAAAGTTTGAAAGGAGCCACTGAACTGTTGATGGAGACATGGACGACAGCTGCAAGGGTCTCAGGGAAAATATGATCCGATGGCAGTGGATTAAAGCCCTTACTGGAGTCGAAGGCAATGAGCGAGCGGATTGTCTCGCGAAACTCGCAGCAAGCAATGGTAATCTGCCATTTGCATACGACAAATTGCCTAAACAGGCGCTGAAATCTGGTTCCAAGGGACATTTCGAGAAACTCTGGCAGGACAGATGGAATGCAGCTACAACAGGCGTGTGGACTAAGCTTTTTATACCATCAATAAAGGCTTGGTGCAGCTTAAACGTCAGTCTATCCCAGCATGCAATTCAAATTATAACAGGGCATGGCAACTTTAAGGCATATCTCCACAGATTTGGATAAAGAGATTCCCCTCTCTGCGAGTGTGGGGAAAACGACGATGCGGCACACTTGATATTTTCTTGTCCAGATACAGCACTATGACGATCCTTAGTGACAGAAATGCAACAGCATGGACCGACGTGGCCCGACGATGAGATTGATTTAAGTAGAGTAGATAAACCCAAAAAGTGGTGATACATGTTCGATAAACACGCAAAGAAATTGTCCAGATTGGACCACGACAGTTAGTTCAGGTGTTAACAATTTGGGTGAAGAGACGCTTCTGTAAATAGTCCTGTAGAAATCGTTACAGCCAGCATAGTGTCGTATTTGACGGAATGCTGGCTTTCATATGCTTGCATATGAAAATACAACAAACTAGGCTGTATAGATCTGTATTGTTCAGTCTCTGACTTACTTCTTCACTGTTCTTAAGTCGCTCTACGTCAAATCTCACCATTTTGGAGGTTCTGTGTAATCTAATGTTTCTAGGCTGGAGTCTTATTTTGATCATTGAGACGTTGTGAGTTCAGATTGGCACTTTTTAGTACCTTCACGTTTTGTATTTCCTTTTGAGATTTTCGTGAAATGGCCACATGATCTATCTGAAATTCACCTAATACCAACCTGTGTTAGGTGAAACCCAAGTCTTCTGCTTCCTTGGCAAGTGTTTGAAGGCTGTAGACTTCATGAGCAACCCAAAAGTCTTACACAAATCCACCAATCGTTCTCCGTTGTGGTTGGCTTATGCGTCGGATAATTGCCCACTATGTTTCTGTATTTTTTCTCTCTTCCCAATTGAGCATTGAAGTCACCAGGCAGTATTACGGTGTGCCTCTCTGGTAGTTTAGAGATATTATCTTCTAAGTCTTCCCAGAATTTATCAGTTCTGTCTGGATTGCGTCTGTTGTCCTGGTTGATTGGGACATGTACATTGACTATACTGTAGCCCTTGTTTGCACATTTGAGAAAGAGGATGGATACACGACTGCTCGGGAAGGTAAAGTCGGTGACTCAATCCAGTATCCAGTGACTGATTATAAATCCTGTACCTAAGTAGGGTGCGTTCTTCTTTACCTGCTGACCCACTTTTCCTTTGAGGATTCTGAAGCCTTGGAACTCGAAGGAATGTTCGTTCATAAATCTGGTTTCCTGTACTGCTGTCAGTATTATGTTGTGTCGTGTTAGTTAGATGTTTCATTTTACCCACTTTTAGCAGTGAGTTAGCATTAAATGTTGCGAAGAAGCTTTGCCGTCTTGGTCTGAGTTTACGTCCGGTGATTTCAGGATGCTCCGACTCATCCTTAAAGCATGTTGGTGCGGACTCCCCAGAATCCGATGGTACGCTAACGTGACCATAGGTGACGGTGGATTGGTTACCACCTGGGGTACTGCATTCAGTATATTTAGGAATATTGTATATTTAGGAATATTGTATTCAGGAATATTGTTCGCGGTACAGTGGCGAGCCACTGTCCAATTTACTACCCAAGTTGATAGCTTGGAAAGCATATTATTCGGGGTTGTCACCCCTAGACGACAGGTCGCCTTCACTACGGCTAAGGATAAGGTGACCAGACGTACTGCTTTCGGCTGTACAGTACTTCTTTGAGATAGTCTGTACTGTCCAATTTTTAGGTACTGCATTTGTACTGCGTTTCTTATAAGATGTACTGCTTGTACTACTTTGCATGATATTGTAAAACTAAATAATTATTACTGTGATTTTATGCATTTACAAAGCATATCATTCAGACATCATTTGTTGCGAGTACCCTTGTTTTCTGCGAAGTTCGTATTGTCTTGACGGCTTTCGCCAAGCAGTTCGTTAGTTAGTATGACAAAGTCGGACGGATGGTGGAATTAATGTGTTGGGGTGAAATAGATGCGGTGTCGTATGAGCAGGACAAGCAGACCACGGGGAATCCCAACAGATTCCGTTCTCAAGTAATTTTATTAATAGTGAAAACAAGTCGGACAGACAGTACACAGCTCACTAGAATATTTCCTTTGTCAATGATCAGTTGTTTTTTCTTGTGTTGGTGACTTTATTGATAGAGAATGATGATAGCAAAAATGATGACACTGTTGTAAAATACACAATTTGTTGCTCAGAATTCAGTATTGCTAATAGTGTCAAATCGGCAAAAACAAAACATTGCAATAGTGATAAACATAACACTCACATTAATGCAGCAGCAATTCATCATCGTCAAAGGACTACTTGAAAAATATAACTTTTTCATGAGATGAAAAAAAAGTAGCAATATTTGAGGGAACATTTGCATATCATACAATATGCCATAATCATAATTTCGTAATATGGATCGTACGTCAAATATAGTGTGCAAACTCTTTCAAATAGTATATTGTGCAGCAAGTGAGGTAAAATGTGTTGGGGCGAAGTTGTCAATTGTTCTAGCGAAATAAACGAAGGTGCACGAACGAAGTGAGTGAGTGAAGTGAGTGAGTGACTTATTCGCTCGAGAGGGCAATTGACAATACCGCACTAGTTGCAAATAATATTTTTTATTATTCATGCGAGGGGACGTATCTTACAAATTTGGGGTCCAGGGGCTATAAAAAAAAATAAAAAATGAAGAATTTTGTTTTTTCAATTGCTTCCGGTAACTTAGAGATTTGTATTGAATATTTGCTTGCGTAAATTATGTGGTAATAATTGAATTAACAAAAACAGCCATTTGTCTCACTAAAAACCGAGCGCCAAGATAATACTTATCCCGCATGAGGGAATAAAAAAAAATAAGTGTGGCCAAACAAAATGCGAAGCAATAGTAGATAATTTACTCCAAAATTAAGCATTCGAATTTTTGAAACAAGATTTGGAAAAAACAAGATATATTACTTATATATTAATAATCGCTCTATCCGCAGATAAAACTAATAGTAATTTTGGAGGACTCAAAAGGAAAGGTGAAAATAGTGTACATAGATTAATGCAAGAGTGAGAGTCACCAATCTTTTTCACCGATTTTTTTTGAGGAAGCAGAAATGATACAAAAATATGTTAGGATTTTCCACAACGAGATGGCTTTCGGTTACACCTGCCGTGGAACGGGTAATCAAAATGTTTGAGCCTATGCGCTCATATTTTTTTTTAAGTTTCCCAGTATTGAAAAATATTTAAAAAAAAATCGAAAACGAGTTATCTGATGTTACAATTCGTTTTATTCATAGTCAAGTTGTTTTATTTCATATCACTATTAAAGAAATTGAAAGTTCTAAGTGTCAGCTTTTCCGAGATAAAAACTCCTGGAAGCGAGGCAAAATAAAAAATTCCTTGAATATGTAAAAAAAATGGACTGATTGTTTGAAAGAGCTACATATTTTTGTATGGAAATTATTAAAATATAGTATAACCATTACCCCTCCCATCCATCTTGTACAATGTACTGCTTTCGCGTTTAAAAAATCTGGTCACCTTAGCTAAGGAGCCCTATCCACCCCACTCGTATCTTTTCAATATATTAATATTATTTTGTGTTTTTAATAGTTTATTAAAGAACGAGTTTAATAAACGCGGTTTTGCATGAAATTTCTAATGGAAGTGAAAAAACAAGTGCGAAAAACGCTTTATGGACGAGTTTTTTATACTATTTTTTTTTCTATTTTGCGCCCTTTTATGCCATTTCTAAATAAAAAAATCGCCGATACATATTGAGAATATTGTATCGCACTCGGCAAGTCATAACCGCACGCATATTAGTGCTGTTATGAGTCCATTACAGACGCAAAATAGAAAAATATATTTGCAGTCCACTTGTAGTCCTTCAAAAAAAAATTAATAATCCTTGAGCATGATTTGCATCTTTTGCATCACCAGCATATTTTTTAACGAATACCGAATTACATGTATTTTACCTTATCGAATACCGGTTTCTCGAATCTGCAAAGTAATACGAATACCGCCATTCAGTATACCGGTGTACCAATATTGTGAACACTAATTACAATTTAATCTTTTTATTTTTGTACCATTTCTTATTAGCGCAGTGTTTAAAATTTAAATTCATACATTAATACAATAGGTTTTTCCACCCCTGGTGTAGTCGGATTTTATCTACCTGTAATAAATGGTATCTATAATATAAAAAAATTAGTAGGTAATTGTATATTGATGATAAAACTGATAGTATTTTAATTGTTTCAGAAAACGACGAGGAGCTATAAATTCAAAACAATTGGGATATTTACAGAAATACCGTCCTAAGTCAAGGCTCAAGTTGAAAAATGGTCACAAAAATTCATGCTGCATCCAATGAGGACGTCAAGGAAATATACAATAACGAAACAAAGAAAAATTAAAAAAATATATATTATATATAAAAATATATAAAGAATATTTCATTCCTATCGCTATACGTCTCATGATTCTTTCAATTTATCGAATTTTTATCTGTAGTTTGAAATTTTTTGAAATATTGTGTATTTCGTTACATTTATTACTTTTCTCTCTGTTTGTGTTTTTTTCCTTTGAGTTGAAAAACCCACATATATATTTTTTTAATCAATTGACAGGTATTTATTTTTAAAGAAAGCAGGAAAAAATATTACAAAAAAATAATTAAGAATTAATCTTAGTTAGGCAATATGTTAATTATTAATTAATTTTATATAGCAGCTTAAATCATTATTGTTTCTAATTGTTGCTACATCTGAAGACATTTGAAAATGATATATACATATATAAAAAGATACTAATCACTGTTTTTTTATTTAAATAATTTTTGTTCTTATATAATTTCGCAGTCATTATTTTTTTTTCGAAAAAGTTTTAATAAACGCAACTATTTATACCAAAAAATCAAATAGTCTGCAATTTGGCAAATTATTTTTACAACAACCCTCCCGTCAAATATTGAATAATCAATACAACCTTGTAATACTTGTAATTTTCATTACAAATTTCAAGGTCTCGCGATTTAAATATACTTTAAATATTTTCAAGTTTATAGCGTGACCTCTAACTTAACAAATATATGCAATGACGCCATCTACGAATCAAGAGTAAATACTGAAATATCTACTAGATATGGCTTATCAATCACCCACAAATTATGACCATTGTCTGAATTACAATAAAATATATACATATAGCAACAACAATTATTATTAGTTCACACTAAATCATAACTGACCTACTCTAATACAACATTTTCGCTTCCTTTTTCACAAATTATGGAGAGTCATAAAATTCATAACATTCATTGCTATATATGACTTAAGTCTTTTCTGCAATGACTTGTTTTTTATGCTTCGCATAAAATTACTATAACTAGAATTTAGTTATAGATATATATCCTAGACTGGACCTAGACTAAATTCTAGTTCGACAAAATTTCTGTTATCGGCATCTTTTTCTTCTTTGTTAGCCTTTGTTCATTCACTGCTGGATATAAGCCTCTTCTGAATTTTTCCATATATCCCTATCCATGATAAGTCGGCCCACAGACTACTTGATGTCAAGCCATCTCATTTGGGATCTTCCGATATTCCTCTTTTCTCCTTCCACTTATTGGTACCCTGCCGTGACGCATATCCAACCCGCCACTTAAGTTCAGCTACACTCTCAAGGACGTATTTTACCTTCGTTCTTCTCGTAATTTCTGTATTGCGTATTTTGTTTCGTAGACTGATTGCTGGTGGTCACACTGGTGTAGTGGTGAACGCATCCGCTCGCTATACCTGAGATCCCGGCATCAATCCCCGGACAAACCGCGAAATTTTTCACAGAACTATGCTGTGTCCACCTAGTGGAAAGCAATGGTCAACTACAACGAGTAATTCTGCCTAGAAAAACCTCTCAAATAGTGCCGTTCGGAACCGGCGATAAACTGCTAGGTCCCGCATATTAATGGATGATGCGTTCCATAAGTATGCGCGAGAGGTCACCTACGCTAGTACGGCCGGCACATAATGATGATGGGACTGAATCCAAGCATATATACCTTTTTATTTTTATATTACATTACTCTTTGTATTGTTCTAAGACGTTCTTCAGTTTTCTCTGTTACATTTTTAATTTCTAGTCCATATGTGGATACAGGCAAGATTCACGCATCATACACTTGTTCTAACATCCCATACACGGCCCAGCTCAGCCGTACTCTTCTAGTTATCTCGGACGTTTAATTTTCCTTTCCCAATTTAATTATGTGACCTAGGTACACGCAATCCTCAGCATACCACATAAAGCAAAATGCTACCAAACGAATTCTGGGGGTTCTTCTTGTGGCGCGACAACCCTATGTCGGTGTTGGCCTGCTCTACCACTTCCTTTTATCATTTCCGGTCCTGTGCTAGTGCAGCGTAATTGCGTACCCCCATTGTTCTCAGATCTTCAATTGTATTTTCTTTCCATTTTCTCCTTGCCTTCCTGTCGCTCTTGCTTCCGATGGTACCCAGTTATTAATTCTTATAGGTGCTCCTCTGTTTCATGGTGAAAAAAAGTAGGTGGCCAGATACAAGTACAGGGCGGAAGCAAACATGCGGAAATGCAATATACCGCACAACACATGGGAAATAAATACAGAAGACCGCACCTATTGGAGACATCAAATAAATATAAAAATAAAGGACTTTGAAGAAACAGAACAAGAAAACCTAGATACTGAAACAAAGGCAGAAACGAATCCGGATTACGTATTTAATGGAAACGACGAACTCGTCTGCTCACAATGCGATAGGATCTTCATCAGTAAACAGGGATACGCACATGAGAAAAACGCAAACCATTAGACACAAATCGCTGTAGCCGCGTCGGTTAGGAGAGATCATCATCATTATGGTCATAATCAACATAGCTAGAGGGAAGTTTGATTGAACGCTCAGTGAAATCGTACTGTGTATGCCTCAAAGTAACTAATAGATGATGTCAAACTTAACCCGAGCCAAACCACGGTGATGCCATTTACTAGGATAAGAGAAGATTAAACTGCCTACAGCCCATACTGTTAGATGACAGGGAAGTAGAATACAAACAGGAGATAAAGTATCTAGGTATAACACTAGATAGCAAACTCCTATGGAACAAAGAGTGAGCTAAAGAGTGGAAGGAAAATCCAAACGCGCTCTAATGGTGTGCAGAAATCTGGCAGGAAAAACGTGGGGTTGTAACCCCGCAATGCTACGATGTATGCAAACCATTATAGTGACACCTGCGATCACTTACGAGGCAGTTGGGTGGGGAAGTAGAACCAAGCTGGTCTCTATGAAGAAGCAGTTTCTATGAAGTTTCTATGAAGAAGCAGAAGATTCAAAAACTGGCGTGTCTGCATCGCGGGAGCGATGAGGTCATGCCCGACAGCAGCAATGGAACTGCTGCTGTACTTGACTCCGTTGCACCTTGTCGTGCAGAGGGCCGCCAGATCGGCGATTATAAGGTTCAACAGAGAAGGAATTGGCAGAGGTAAAATAATCAGGAGCAGAGACCGGAAAAGCCTCGCTGCCAAGATACCCTCTCTGGAAGTACCAAAACACGAAATGGTATGCAAATACCATTTTCAGAAAAACTATGTGTAGTAGTAAAGCAGATTGGAGCGACGAATCCCGAATCCTCAATACCACATAGAGCAAAGTGCTATCAAGTGGTATATGGATGGTTCTAAGACAAAATAAGGTACTGGTGCAAGTGTGTTTGGACCTCGTACCAAATACTTCGAATCCATGGGAACATTCCCAAGTATCTTCCAATCATAGGCACACGCAATCGAAAGATGTGCACAATTTAACCTCGACAGGAATTATAGCAAAAAACGAATTGCTATTCAGTCAGACAGCCAAGCAGCCATCAAGGCCATTAGATCATACACCATCAGATCCATACTGGTATGGGACTGTGGGAAAGCTAAACAAGCTTGGCAGAGAAAATAATGTAACGCTATACTGGATACCAGGACAGACCGGTATAGACGAAAACGAAGAGGCCTAACCAGAGATGTAGTAATCCCTTTAAAGGTCCGGAACCCTTTTGCGGTATGGGTGTGGACACCATCCATAAAAATTTAGATGAAGAAATAAGAGAACAATGGATTAAAACCTGGAGAGAACTTCCAGGCTTGAGACAATCCAAATTAATGCTGGGAGCTGTTGACCTGAAAAGAACAATAGCTTGCATGAAACTGAACAGGAACAAACTTAGAATTCTGACAGGAATCCTGATGGGACACTGAAGACTTAGAAAACAGCTCAATACCCTAGGCCTATAGGAAGATGACAGATGCAGATTCAGCAGAGGAAACTCCAATACATCTGCTCAAAGACTGTGGAGCACTGCTTTGCAAGAGACAAATGTATCTTGGGGCCCACTGCTTGAACACAGAGGAGTTGCAGTCCTCGAATCCCACCTAGATCCTGAAATTCTTAAAGGAATGAGGACTAGAGGAAGCGCTCTAAATGGGTAAGTATACCAACATTTAGAGGAAGAGGGTGGGGTACAACAGATCTAGAAGGTCGCAAGGAGGCGGTGGTGACGCAGTAGTCAAGGTGCCAGACTTCGGAGCCGCAAATCGCGGGTTCTAATCCTGGACATGGTAAAAATAAGCCACCGTTCTCCTGTAGATGGCTCTGGCAAGATTATCGCAGTAAAAATCTGCCTCGAAACCTCCCCGAATAGTGGCTCGCCAACAACGTTAAAAACTGTAAGGGCTCACTACACTTGTGTCTAACATCAAGATACCAAGCACAAATGTGGGTTGTGGGAGGAGGTCGAGCTCCTACTTGGACTGTAGCACCATTAAGAAGAAGAAGGTCCCAGTACAAGTTGTCACCACCAAATCTACAATCTAGGTACAGGTATTCCTACGATGTCAAACACGTGGTTGTCTATTGTCATAGGTAGATATGTAGATTTCAGTGTTGACCCTCTTCCTCTAATCGCTGGTATACTTACCAATTTCGCGCGCCTCCTCTAGTCCTTCAGGACTTGGGTGGGATTCAAGGACCGCAACTCCTTTGTGTTCAAGCAGTGGGCCTCAAGGTACATTTGTCTGGTACAGATGTATGGGAGTTTCCTCCGCTGAGTCACAGAATCTGTATCTATCTTCCTCAAGGCCCTAGACCTTAGGACTCCTGTCAGAATTCTATGCTTGTTCCTTAGTTTAGTTTAGTTGCAGGCAAATATTTCTTCATCTAAACTTTTGAAGATGATTTTCATACTCATGCCGTAAAAGGGTTCCGGGCCAAGATCCCTTGTTTGCTAGATGATCGGCTTCTTCTTTTCTATCTATACCAGTGTGTGCTTCTATCCAGTATAGCGTTATTTTATTTTCTCTGCCGAGCTTGCTTAGCTTTCCAACACAGTCCCATACCAGTTTCTATCTGATGGTGTATGACCTAATGGTCTTGATGGCTTTTCGTCAGAGTTCCTATCGAGGTTAAATAGTGCAGATCTTTCGAATCAATGTACCTCTGCTTGGAAGATCCTTGGGTTGATTTCTATGGATTCAAAGTATTTGGTACTAGATCTTTACTACTACATATTGCTGTGTTTGCCAGTCCTTCTTCCTGTTTTAGCCCCTATTGGTATATGTAAAAGTTATTCCGTTAGTTCGCCTTGTACTTGGACCTGTACTGTGCACTCCCTGATCGTGATTTGTATCATTCGTATCAGTTTCCTTGGTATGCCTAGGTGTCTTAGGACAACATAAAGTTTTTCTCGGTTTATCGAGTCATAGGCATAAGTCTACGAATATATTGTATATATCCGTGTCGTGCTCCCAGGATTTCTGTAGTATCAGTTTTACCGTGAACAGTTGGTTTATTGTGAATCTTCCCTGTCAAAATTCGGCTTGGTTTCCCCTTTATGTTTTTTGTGATGGGTTCCAAGCTATTATTTATGATACTCGTGAAGATTTTGTATACTTGCTTAGTAAAGATATTCCACGATGGTTATCGCATGATATTCCACGATGGTTAGCACAGGTTAACTTACCTCCGTTCTTATATACTGGGCATATTATCACTGGGCATAGTATTTTAGTGAATAGTTTTAGTACTGAACTTAATAGCGTAATTTATCGATGGCAAACTATCGAGGAATTACGCTATTAAGTTCAGTACTAAAACTATTCACTAAAATACTGGCCGAAGATATATCCTCTCATGGCATATGCAAAGAGCAACAAGGCTTCAGAAAAAACAGGTCAACCGTAGATGCCATCTTTGCTATCAGGAAAATTGCTGAAAAGGCTATAGAATACAACAAAACAGCATATATGTGTTTATATATATAGATCTTACGAAAGCATTTGCCCGCGTTAGACTCACTGCAGTGAGTTTTACGCAATTTCATGATTTCATTTCATCTTCACGTCATGACGTTGTGAAAATTCTCAAAAACAAAAACGTGCACCCGGATATTTCAGGCATTGTTGGGGAGTTAAATACTAACAACTGGACCCAAATACAAGTAGAAGGCAGAAAGACACGCAGACTACCCACGCAAACTAGAATAAGACAAGGCAATAGCCTAAGCCCCATCCTCTTCAACTTGATTATGGACGAACTTATAACGGAAGTAAAAAAGGTTGGAAAGGGATACTCACTAGGGGACAAAGAACTAAAAGTATATATAAAAGCGTTATCTATCTCAAAAGAACCCAGAAGATGTAAATTGGCTATATACAATAAACCAGTAGAACAGGCTATGAGTTTCAAATATCTCGGCGTCAACATCACGAGCAGCAGAGACCTCCAAGAAGAAGTAAAGGCTCAAACAACAAAAACAGTTTTAATATCAGAATTCCTTAGAGATATAATATGACGAAACAAGCACATGTCCATTGAAAGCAAAGTCCGTATAAGACCTGTGTGAGACCTGTTATGACCTACGCTGTAAAAAACAAGAGCCGAAAACTCCACAACAAAAAGGATTATCCGTACAGCAGAGATGAGGTCTCTAAGATCCATAGCAGGATACACACTAAGGGACTACAAAAGAATCTAAGACATCCGAGGACTTTGCGATATCCTAGACTTAGTGAGATGGTGCCGAAACAGACGTCGCGAATGCAGAGATCATGTTGAACGGATGGACGACTGGATGAACGACGACGGATGGATGAACAGATTGCTGAAAATTGCAAGGGGTGGTCTCCCAAGATCCAGGAGACCACCAGGATGTCCACCCATACGTTGGTATGATAGCTGGAATTCATCATCCCAGCTACAACTCTAATAAATTAGAGAACAATGCAGATGCCTTACAAAAAGGAAGAAGAAGAAGAAGATATTATGTTTCTCTTCCATTCTAGGGGCATGCATTCTTCGCTCCATATTTTGATGATTACTGTATGGATATAGGTGGCTAGATATTTCCCGCCGTGTTTAATAACTTTCGCGTGTATGATATCGATGCCCGGGGTTTTGTTTTTTTAGTCCCTCAATGGCTCTCTTGACTTCTGTAATCATCGGGTTTGATGTAAGTTTGATGTGGGTGATTAAGGTAGATTGTAGATTGTAGATTGTAGATATGGTGGTGACGACTTGTACTGCGACCTTTGTAGATCTATTGTACCCCACCCTCCTCCTCCAAGTGTTGGTGTACTTACCCATTTAGAGCGCCTCCTCTAATCCTGACTCCTTTAGGTATCTCAGGATCTGGGTGGGATTCAAGGCCTGCAGCTCCTCTGTGTTCAAGCAGTGAGCCCCAAGGTACAGCTGTCTCTTGCGGAGTAATGCTCCGCAGTCTTTGAACAGATGTATGGGGGTTTCCTCTGCTGAGCCACAGCATCTGCATCCATCATCCTCCTCTAGGCCTCGGGCCTTGAGATGTTTCCTAAGTCTGCAGTGTCCCGTCAGGGCTCCTGTCAGAATTCTGAGCTTGTTCCTGCTTAGTTTCAGGCAAGCTTTAGTTCTCTTCTGGTTGAAAGATCCCAGCATCACTTTGGATTGCCTTAGCCCTGGAAGTTCTTCCCAGGTTTTCATCCATTTTCCTCTTATTTCTTCATCTAAACTTTTGCGGATGGTGTTCACGCTCATACCGCAAAAGGGTTCCGGACCTATAAAGGGGCTACTGGATCCCTTGTTTGCTAGGTGATCGGCTTCTTCGTTTCCGTCTATACCAGTGTGTCCTGGTACCCAGTATAGCGTTACTTTATTATCCCTGCCAAGCTTGTTCAGCTTCCCCACACAGTCCCATACCAGTTTGGATCTGATGGTGTATGAGCTAATGGCCTTGATGGCTGCTTGGCTATCTGACAGGATAGCAATTCGTTTTTTGCGGTAATTCCTGTCGAGGTTAAACTGTGCACATCTTTCGATTGCGTGTACCTCTGCTTGGAAGATACTTGGGGATGTTCCCATGGATTCGGAGTATCTGGTACGAGGTCCAAACACTCCTGCACCAGTTCCTTCCTTTGTCTTCGAACCATCTGTATACCACTTGATGGCGTCTTGCTCTATGTGGTATGCTGAGGATTCGTCGCTCCAATCGGCTTTACTACTACACATTGCTTTGTAGTTTTTCTCGAAGTGGTATTTGCATACCATTTCGTCCTTTGGTATTTCCAGCCAGGGGATTTTGGCAGCGAGGCTGTTTCGGTCTCTGCTCCCGATTATTTTAACTCTGCCCATTCCTTCCTTGCTGAACCTTACGATCGCCGATCTGGCGGCGCTCTCCACCACAAGGTGCAGCGGAGTCAGATCCAGCAGCAGCTCCAATGCTGCTGTCGGACACGACCCCATCGCTCCCGTGATGCAGACACACGCCAGTCTTTGAATCTTCTCAAGCTGTTTCCTCATAGAGGCCAGCTTGATTCTACTTCCCCACGCAACAGCCCCATAAGTGATTGCAGGTCTCACTATCATGGTGTACATCCATCGCAGGATAGTGGGGTTACAACCCCACGTTTTTCCTGCTAGATTTCTGCACACCATTAGGGCGCGTTTGGCTTTACCTACCACTGCCTCAGCGTGTCTATTCCATAGGAGTTTGCTATCTAGTGTGATACCCAGATACCTTATCTCCTGTTGGTATTCTACTGCCTTCCCATCTATGAGTATGGGATGCAGGCAGTTTAGTTTTCTCCTTCTAGTAAATGGTATCACCGTGATTTTGCTCCGGTTGAGTCTCAATCCCACTGTTTGACACCATCTACTAGTTACTTTGAGGCCTCTCTGAACAATTTCACAGAGCGTTCCCTCAAATTTTCCTCTGGCCATTATGACTATGTCATCGGCGTAACCTTGACATTTGATGTCTAGGTTGTTTAGCCTAACCAGTAGTTCATCAACTACCAGGCTCCACATTAGCGGTGATAGTACACCTCCCTGTGGGCACCCTCGAGTTGTGGAGATCTTAATGGTATCTCTTCCCACTTGTGTCTCCGCCACTCTAGTTCTCAGCATTTCTCCATTCCACTTTGAGATAGTGCTGTCGATACTCCTTCTCTCGAGGGCCGCCTTGACAGCCTCGTGTGAGGTGTTGTCAAAAGCTCCCTCTATATCCAAGAAGGCACATATCGCTACTTCCTTTGTCTCTAGTGCTGCTTCTATTTCATTTGTCAGCTGATACAGGGCGGTTTCTGTGGATTTCCCTGCTCTGTAAGCATGTTGACTTTTGTGTAGTGGTGTACCTACCAGCACCATAGTCCTAAGGTAATTATCAATCACCTTCTCCATTGTCTTTAACATAAAAGATGTTAGACTAATGGGTCTAAATGACTTCGGTTGAGTGGTGTCTTTCTTTCCCACCTTCGGTATAAATACCAACTTAGCCCTTCTCCATAGCTCCGGTATATATCCGAGCGCTAAACTACTTCTAAAAATATTTAGAAGATACGGCATTAGTTCTCTCTCTCCCTTTTGTAGCAAGGCAGGAACTAGTCCGTCCACACCTGGGGCCTTAAAAGGCTGGAAAGTGCCGATAGCCCATCTGATTCGGTTTTCCGTACAGATGGACGCTGCCCTCTTCCAGTCGGCCCGACTTGGTTTCCGTGGTTGCATCAAGCCCTCGGTCTCCCTGTATCTTCTGCATCCCGGAAAATGGGTTTCTAGTAGGAGGAGAGCTCTTTGCTCTTCATCCTCCGTAAAGGTCCCATCCGGTTTCTTGAGAGTGGTTGTCATTTCCACTCTATCCTTCGCTAGTGCTTTGTGCAGTCTAGCTGCCACCGGCGTGGATTCTATGTTTTCACAGAAGGTCCTAAAGTTTTCCCTTTTTGCCCTTCTGATCTCTTTATTGTAGGTGGTAAGCACCTCAGAGTATTCTAGCCAATTTCCGTATTGCTTGGCTTTGTTGAAAAGCCTACGTACTTTTGCTCTTAATGTAGACAAATTTTTGTTCCACCATATTTCGTCCTTATGCTCCTTTACGGTTTTTACCGGGCAGCTGGATTCAAATGCCGTGGTGATTGCTACATTTATTTCTCCTACAGCCTGCTCCAGCACGGTGTAGTGTTTGATACCACCCCGCGCTGTCACCTGCTCTAGGTTTTCTTTTAGTTGTGAACTAAACATAGGCCACACAGTTTGTCTGGGGTTTCGAATGGGGGTACTTTCCTCACTCGCTCCTTCCAGCTCAAACTCTATGATCCTATGATCTGATATTGAGGGTTCACTTGAAATCCTCCACTTTTTAATTAGTTTACTTACGTTAGCGCTACCTACCGTAATATCCAGTACCTCATTTCTGGCCTTAGTGACAAAAGTTGGTGTGTTCCCGACGTTGTACACAATTAAGTTCTCTTTAATGAGGTATTCTAAAAGGTACTCACCTCTCTTATTAGTGTACGTGCTGCCCCACATCTCGTTGTGGGCGTTCGCGTCACATCCCAAGATGAGTGGCAGCCTTCTCCTAATACAGTGCTCGACCAGCTTTTGTACCTCCATGGGTGGTATGTTATTACCATCGCCAGGGAAGTATGCTGATGCGATCACTACTTCGCGGTGGAGGCCCTCGGTCTTGATGAGGACCTGTATAGGAACTAAGTCCCGCGTTAAGAATTCTGAAAGACATAAGTAATTAATGTCCTTCCTTACCATAATGCAAGTTCTAGGGGAAGCCTCACGGCTGTCCCGTACCAACTTACATTCCCTTTTGCTGAGTCCTCTGATGTTACCTCCGTAGGTCCAGGGTTCTTGCAGTAGCGCTAGCCCTAGGTGTTGTTTGGTGAACATCCTAGCCATCACAGCCGAGGCTGCTCTGGCATGGTGGATGTTCACCTGGGCTACTTTGGTGCGCCTGCTGGTCATTCTTGGTTTATGACAGGAGGCGGCAAGTCCTTCTCTGTCTCCACCAGAACAACATCTACCTCTTCCTCTGTAGACATAGCTTGACTGCTCATGTCTACGAGTGTGAGGTCGAGGTCGTCTTCCCGGTAATCCGGGCTGACTTCCTCGTTCGCGGCGTTTGTCGTTAAAGGTTCAGCAGAGGGAGCTGCCGCCACCGCTATTCCTTCCACCTCTGAAGTGGCCGTTGTTGCGGTCGTAACTTCCTACGGAAGGGCCGCTGTGGCTGTCGCTACCTCTACATCCGCTTTTTGTGTGGCGTCGTTCTTCCGCCCATGGACTTTGATCCGCCCGAACCTAAAGTAGCGGCTATGGTTGGCCTTCGCTATGGCTCCAGCGGACTCTTCGTCAATTCCCACCGTTAGGAGTTGACCCCCACTTTCCACCCGGCACCCAAGGACCTTCCATTCGGAAATGTTAAGTCCTTTGTTTTGGGGCCTGAGGTAGTTGATGGAGGCCTCCGGGGTTAGGTCCCCGCTCCTAGGTAGGAACATGGTGATGACATGTGGCTTGGGGATATCATCACCCAATTTCGCCACCAGAGCCCCCCCTTCCCAATGTCTTAGGATGGGTGCTCTTGTCATCAGCCATTTTGCCGTCTGTTCGTTCGCACAGTCGACAATGACTAGTCCTGGTTTGAAGTGTATGCCTTCAAACTGTATCTCATGAGACCAGTCTACGACTGTCTCTTTCATAATTGCTTGCTCAAGAGCAGGCATGTCCTTCTTACTCAGGGGATTCCTTGGGTAGTCTCTGGACATAACACCAACCCTCACCACCTTGACGGCGGTGGCGTAGCTCGTGCCTGGCCTGGGCACGGGCTGGTGCTCGTAGCTGGTGATTAAGGTTTGATGTGGGTGTATTTATTTTTCTCTTTATTTGTAAGATTGTGTTTTCAGTTGCGTTTAGTACTGGTTCTTTTATCTGCAACCCGATTTGTTCCACGCTGTTTCCTACTGTTTCTGTTGCTAAAAGGGTTTTCTATGTTTATAGCGTGTAGATTGACAACAAATCGTTCGTGCTTAGTGGTGCAATATTACACCTGCGGTTTGCACTACCTCTCACTTCTGGTACTACAATTCGTTGTTTCGGACTTGCTTCTGCTAGATAGTGGTCTGTATCGCACAGTATCATACAGGGGATGATCTCATATCTCAGATGGACAACTTTAGCATTGAAGTCTCCAAGCAGTATAAGAGCATGGTTTGTTTTCGCCGGCGTAAGCGTAAAAACGTTCTATAATCTTTTGCTTCCTCAGTTGGCGCGTAGGCATTTATTATATACGGTCATAATACCGATGCTGTTATACGGTGCAGAAACATGGTGCGCTTATAGACGGCACATTGCTAAAATAGAAAAATTCCACCTTCGTTGTCTGAGATCAATTATGAACCTAAAATGGTAAATGGTAAATGAGTACATCAGAAATTCCGATGTACTCCGTAGAGCCGGTATTCTTGGTATATAAGTCCAATTAATTAAAACGCGGATGCGATGGTGTGGACATGTCCAAAGAATGGGAAATCAACGCCTATCTAAAAAGATAATGTTCTCGGAGCTGTTTCATGGTGAAAGAAAATTAGGTGACCAAATGGCAGGATACCAGGACAGGGTAAAAGCAAACATGCGAAAGTGCAATATACGTATCGCACAACACATGGGAAAGAAATTCAGAAGACCGCACTTATTGGAGACATCAAATAAATACAAAAATAAAGGACTTCGAAAAAACGCGACTAGAAAACTTAGATATTAAACGTGATCTATTGAAACAAAGGCAGAAACGAATCCAGATATACGTATTTAATGAAAACGACGAACTAGTCTGCTCACAATGCGGAAGGATCATCATTAACAAACAGGGATACGCACATGAGCAAAACGCAAACCATTAGACACAAATCGCTGTAGCCGCGTCGGCTAGAAGAGATCATCATCATTATGGTCATAATCATCATAGCTAGAGGGAAGTTTGAGGGAACGCTCAGTGAAATGGTACTGTGTATGCCTCAAAGTAACTAATAGATGATGTCAAACTTAACCCGAGCCAAACCACGGTGATACCATTTACTAGGGTAAGAGAAAATTAAACTGTTTACAGCCCATACTATTAGATAACAGTAGATAAAGTATCTAGATATAATACTAGATAGCAAAATCCTATGCTACAGGCACGCTGAAGAAGTGGTAGGAAAATCCAAACGCGTTCTAATGGTGTGCAGAAATCTGGCAGGAAAAACGTAGGGTTGTAACCCCGCAATCCTACGATGGATGTACACCATTATAGTGAGACCTGCAATCATTTACGAGGCAGTTGCGTGGGGAGGTGGAACCAAAGCTGGTCTCTCTGAAGAAGTAGTTTGAGAAGATTCAAAAACTGGCGTGTCTGCACCGCGGGGGCGATGAGGTCATGCCCAACAGCAGCAATGGAACTGCTGCTGTACTTGACTCCGTTGCACCTTGTCGTGCAGAGGGACACCAGATTGGCGATTGTAAGGTACAGCAGAGAAGGAATAGGCAGTGGTAAAATTATCGGAAGCAGAGACCGGAACAGCCTTGCTGCCAATATCCCCTCTCTGGATGTACCAAAACTCGAAATGGTATGCAAATGCCATTTTCAGAAAAACTATGTGTAGTACAAAGATTGCATATAGAGCAAAGTGCTATCAGGTGGTACAGATGGTTTGAAGACAAAGGAAGGTACTGGTGCAGGAGTGTTTGGACCTCGTACCAAATACTTCGAATCCATGGGAACATTCCCAAGTATCTTCCAAGCAGAGGTACACGCAATCGAAAGATGCACAATTTAACCTCGACGGGAACTATCGCAAAAAACGAATTGCTATCCTGTCAGATAGCCAAGCAGCCATCAAGGCTATTAGCTCATACACCATGAGATCCAAACTGGCATAGGACTGTGTGGGAAAGCTAAACAAGCTTGGCAGAGAAAATAAAGTAACGCTATACTGGGTACCAGGACATACTGGTATAGAAGGAAACGAGGAATCCGATCACCTAACAAGGGATCCAGTAATCCCTTTATAGGTCCGGAACCCTTTTGCGGAATGAGTGTGAACACCATCCACAAAAGTTTAGATGAAGGAATAAGAGAACAATGGATGAAAACCTGGCAATAACATGCAAGGTTTAAGACAACCCAAAGTAATGCTGGGATCTGTTGACCAGAAAAGAACAATAGCTTGCCTGAAACTGAACAGGAACAAGCTTAGAATTCTGATAGGAGTCCTGACGGGAAACTGCAGACTTAGAAAACACCTCAAGACCCTAGGTCTAGAGGAAGATGACAGATGCAGATTCTGTCGTTCAGCAGAGGAAACTCCAATACTTCTGCTCAAAGACTGTGGAGCACTGCTCCGCAAGAGACAAATGTATCTTGGGGCCCACTGCTTGAACGCAGAGGAGTTGCAGTCCTTGAATCCCACCTAGATCCTGTAATTCTTCAAGGAAGCAGGACTAGAGGAGGCGCTCTAAATGGGTAAGTATACCAACGTTTAGAGGAAGAGGGTGGGGTACAACAGATCTAGAAGGTCGCAAGGAGGCGGTGGTGGCCCAGTAGTCAAAGTGTCAGACTTCGGAGCCGCAAGTCGCGGGTTCAAATCCTGGACATGGTAAAAATAAGCCACCGTTCTCCTGTAGATGGCTCTGGTAAAATCAACTCAGCAAAAATCTGCCTCGAAACCTCCCCGAATTGTGGCTCCCTACATTTGTGTGTAACATCAAGGCACCAAGCACAAGTATGGGCTGTGTGAGGAGGTTCAGGTCCTACTAGGACTGTAGCACCATTAAGAAGAAGAAGAAGGTCGCAGTACAAGTTGTCACCACCAAATCTACAATCTAGGTACAGGTTTTCTTCTACGATATCAAGCACGTGGTTGTCTATTGTCATATGTAGATATGTAGATTTCAGTGCTGACCCTCTTCTTCTAATCGCTGGTATACTTACCAATTTAGAGCGCCTCCTCTAGTCCTGATTCCTATAGGAATTTCAGGAATTGGGTGGGATTCAAGGACTGCAACTCCTCTACGTTCAAGCAGTGGGCCTTAAGGTACTTTTGTCTGGTACAGATGTATGGGAGTTTACTCCGCCGAGCCACATAATCTGCATCTATCTTCCTCAAGGCCCTAGGCCTTAGGACTCCTGTCATAATTCTAAGCTTGTTCCTTATTTTAGTTGCAGGAAAATATTTCTCCATCTAAACTTTTGTAGATGATGTTCATACTCATGCCGTAAAAGGGTTCCGGGCCAAGATCCCTTGTTTGCTAGATGATCGGCTTCTTCGTTTCTATATATACCAGTTTGTCCTTCTATCCAGTATAGCGTTACTTTATTTTCTCTTGAGCTTGTTTAGCTTTCCAACACAGTCCTATATTAGTTTGTATCTGATGATGTATGACCTAATGGCCTTGATGGCTGCTTGGCTACCTGAGGTTTTTCGTTTTTCGCGATAGTTCCTATCGAGGTTAAATAGTGCAGATCTTTCGAATTCATGTACCTCTGCTTGGAAGATACTTGGGTAGATTCCCATGGATTCAAAGTATTTGGTACGAGGTCCAAATACTCACTGCACCAGTACCTTCCTTTGTCTTCGAACCATCCGTATACCACTTAATAGCACTTTGCTCTAATTGGTATGTTGAGGATTCGTAGCTCCAATCGACTTTACTACTACATATTGCTGTGTGCCAGTCCGTCTTCCTGTTTTAGCCCCTATTGGTATGTAAACGTTGTTCCGTTAGTTCGCCTCGTACTTGGACCTGTACTGTGCACTCCCTGATCGTGATTTATATCATTCGTATCAGTTTCCCTGGTATGCCTAAGTCCCTTAGGATAACATAAAGTTTCTGGAGGGGATACGAAATAGCTATATGGTCAATCTGAAATGCAGCAATGGATTCAATTGGGGATCTCCAGGTTTTTTGTTTGTGTTTTGTTTTTGTTTCTTAGGATGCTTCCTAAAGGATGTGGACATGATTTTAAGGTTGCACTGTTGACATGCTTATATATATATATATATATATATATATATATATATATATATATATATATATATATATATATATATATATATATATATTATATATATATATATATATATATATATATATATATATATATACAAACATATTTTTCTCGAGTCATAGGCATGTTTAAAGCCTACGAATATATTGTATATATCCGTGTCCTGCTCCCAGGATTTCTGTAGCATCAGTTTTACTGTGAACAGTTGGTCTATTGTGAATCTTCCCTGTCAAAATCCGGCTTGGTTTCCCCTATTATGTTTTTTGTGATGGGTTCCAAGCTATTATTTATGATACTCGTGAAGATTTTGTATACTTGCTTAGTAAAGATATTCCACGACGGTTATCACATGATATTCCACGATGGTTAGCACAGGTTAACTTACCTACTTTCTTATACACAGGGCATATTATCACTGGGCATAGTATTTTAGTGAATAGTTTTAGTACTGAACTTAATAGCGTAATTTATCGATGGCAAACTATCGAGGAATTACGCTATTAAGTTCAGTACTAAAACTATTCACTAAAATACTGGCAGAAGATATATCCTCTCATGGCATATGCGAAGAACAACAAGGCTTCAGAAAAACAGGTCAACCGTAGATGCCATCTTTGCTATCAGGAAAATTGCTGAAAAGGCTATAGAATACAACAAACAACATATATGTGTTTTATAGATCTTACGAAAGCATTTGACTGCGTAAGACTCACTGCATGAGTGAAAATTCTCAAAAAGAAAAACGTGCACCCGGATATTTCAAGCATTGTTGGGGAGTTAAATACTAACAACTGGACCCAAATACAAGTAGAAGGAAGAAAGACACGCAGACTACCCACGCAAACTGGAATAAGACAAGGCGATAGCCTAAGGCATATCCTCTTCAACTTGATTATGGACGGAAGTAAAAAGGGTTGAAAAGGGATAGTCACTAGGGGACAAAGAACTAAAAGTAATTTGCAACGCGGACGATGCCATGCTGGTCTCAGAAGATGAAGACAACCTACAGAGAATGCTCTAACGATCTCAAAAGAGCCCAGAAGATGTAAATTGGCTATATACAATAAACCAGTAGAACAGTTTATGAGTTTCAAATATTTCGGCGTCAACATCACGAGCAGCAGAGACCTCCAAGAAGAAGTAAAGGCTCAAACAACAAAAACAGTTTTAATATCAGAATTCCTTAGAGATATAATATGACGAAACAAGCACATTTCCATTGAAAGCAAAGTCCGCATATATAAGACCTGTGTGAGACCCGTTATGACCTACTCTGTAAAAACAAGAGCCGAAAACTCCACAACAAAAAGGATTATCCGTACAGCAGAGATGAGGTCTCTAAGATCCATAGCAGGCTACACACTAAGGGTCTACAAAAGAATCGAAGACATCCGAGAACTTTGCGATATCCAAGACTTAGTGAGATGGTCCCGAAACAGACGTCGCGAATGCAGAGGTCATGTTGAACGGATGGACGACAACAGATTGCCGAAAATTGCAAGGGATGGTCTCCCAAGATCCAGGAGACCACCAGTTCGTCCTACAACCATAAAGCGGCCCATACACTATACAACTTGTACAACTTGGTTCGGTTGTACGAAAAGTTGGACAGTGTATGTGTAGGTTGTACAACCAGATTTTGGTTGGAAGGTTGGGTTGGACAAAATCAAACAACTTTTGATTTTCTGTGGGCGTGGCATAATGTTGGGCAACCTGTCTGACAGTGTATTGGACAGTTGTACAACTTCACCACCAACATCACTTTACATTTGATCTTGTCTTCTTGAAAAGTGGAGAAATATTATAAAGCTTTTAACTAATTTAAACAAAATTGATGAAAATGCATCTTAAGATGATGTAAAAAAAAAGAATACACAATGTGACTTGTTATGTGGACTTGTTATGGAAGAGAACATAAAAAGATGGAAAAAAGTAAAAAACGTGCAGGAATTGATGTTGTATGCCAACGAGCCAACATTATGGAATTTAGGTGAATTAAATGATTTCTTAAGTGACCAAGAAATGGTACTTTCGTATTAACGCCACCACCGCTACATTTTTAAATGCCGCCAATCTACATCTAAAATTTTTATGATAAATCATAAAATAAAACATTTTATTTCAAATTTTTTACACATTTTTTAAACTCAAAATACTTTTAACCTTAAATTACTTAAATTACTATTTTTTAACCCGGGTTAGATTAGGTTGCCCGCCGCGAAGCGGACATATTAATCAAGACAACATGCGCACGGCAGCGCGAACTCTCGATCTAATATATAACGGTGGTGGCGTTAATACGTAAGTACCCAGGAAATATTATTGTAGCACAGCTAGCACAAGATCCGTGCAGATCAAA